>JARHVA010000409.1:3955000-4555000 GCA_037957365.1 Torreya grandis
AATACAATGGGGCTCTCGACCCATCTAAAGTGATCTACTTAGTAAAATCAATCCTACTAAGGTGAATGCTATCACCTCCCTCATCATCTCCTCCTTGACTCACTACACTCCCTCTACTAGTAGACCCCCCCAGGAGTCATCCATGATCTATTGTGGCTATCCATGTATGAAGCAAATTGGGCCACATCTAGTAGTTGCCTCTATACAATCCTCTCATAATAAGACATCTCAGCAAATAAATCCTTGTACCTCTGAAGTGGTATCATATCTGAAGGTGTAGCACTAGATCTTATAATGTCTAGAGTGGGTCTCTCTACCAAAGTAGACCTCATTTTCTCTAGCTCTGTGCTATATCTATCATGCTCCTGTATAGCCTAGTCATGCTGACCTCTCATGCTATCTAGATCACTCTATAATGTGGCACTTTGCCTCTGTAAAGTAATATGGGATGCATGTGCCTCCTATAGCTTAGCCCTCAGACTATCCCTCTCAACAATAACTGTAGCCATATCCATAAGATCATCTGTAGGGGCATCCTATAATAGTTCCTCCTTCATGTGTATATTCAGGCCTCTTGCTCCACCTCTCCTCTCTCACCTCCTCCATAACTACCTCATGTCATGGTCTCACTGCTCCCTCCTGTCTCCTCACCATCTCAGATGTAAACCACATTGTGTAATCATCTATATACCCCATGTCATCTAGGTCACTCACTGTGGGCTCCTCTTGTGGCCCCATCAAAATCACTATAGTGTCTGGTGCAGGCCAATCTAGCTTTGTATCCTTCTACCTATACAAGCGTGGGGATAAAGGAACATCTTGTAATAATCCAAATTGTCAATGGACTCTATCACAATAAAATAGCTCGAGGTGCTCTGATCATCATCCATGTACCTATATCTCTTGGGAAACATCACATGTCTCCACTATTGAACCAGCCCATGTTAGGAAGTCTACATAAGGCTTCCAAATAACATCTCCTATCTGTAAGCTGTTAAACCCATGTCTATAGTGTGTTATATGTCATACTACCCTATTTTCATGTGGAATGATTAGGTATTCCTTCAACTAAATGAAGCCTACATTATATACCATCTCTCCAAATCTGATCCACGAGGTCCCTATGGGGTGAATCACATGGATGTGCTCATATGGCTAGTAATGTAATATAAATGTGATGTCCAAACTTGATCAACATCTACTATGCCAGCTCCATAACTCCCTATATATCTACCCTAATAATATGGGTTCCCAAGCAAAAACCATCTAAAACTCCACCATGTCTACTATAACACTAGTAAAACTCCATGGTAGACATCTTCCCCTAGAATCAAGTAGCACATAATAGGTCAATGCCAACATCATCATCAGTAGCACTACTCTCTCCACAGGATCCTAGTCGTATAATGGATGGAAGGAGAACCCCCCAGCAAATAATCTGATGTCTAATGCATCCTCCTCATATAATCACGCTAGTGCTACCACTCATCTAACCTCATCAATAGTATATACAGGAGTTCCTAGAATCGATACTCAAAGAATATGGTGGATGCCTATGTAGTGATCATCATCTCACCATTTAGTAACCAAAAAGTGTTGGTGGTATAATCCTACCACTATAACAACGCCACTATCATACCGATATCTTGTTGGAAATAGTGATAATGGTGAATCTTTCTAAATCTATTTGATTTTAGTTGAGCCTAGTCCTCGTCACTCATATACTCTCACAATTACCCTAGTAGTGGAGGGACCCTATCTCTCATTGTTAGCAGCTCTCATGCTTGTCAAAAACATCTTTTTCATTAATCAAAATCCTAAGTTTGTTGATTTCTATCGATCCTCTTAGGATCAATTTTGATTTGACCCCAATCAATAGTGATCCTTATGGATCGTGGTCAATCCATTTAAACTATGTTGATCCTAATTGATCAACGTCAATTCCCTTAACCCAAAAAAAATTTCCCCCTAGGCCATACATTCCTAAAATATAAAAAAAAAACATAATGAAAAATCTACCTACCTACCCTCCCTCTCCCCCCCACAAATTTTCTAAAACACCAAAATTTTCCCCCTAGGTCATTAAGTGCAATTTTGGAGCTTCCTTGCATCATCCACACTTTTGATTGTCTTTTGTTATCACCCATTTGTCTATTCCCACTCACCCCATTGTATTTTTACCTTTCATATTTTTCAAACCCATCATCCATTTTGTCTCACTTTTTGGCACCCAGTTTGAGGTGGAAAACCTTCTCACAATAAACTTGGGGCATTATAAACCTTATAGTTTTTGTCTCATGGCCCATTATTACATACCACTCCACAAAAAGGGGCAAATGTAGATGCTAGTTTTAGACACCCTTATGTATTAACTTGGTGCGTCATCACATTATTATGTTATTTCTAACATAACAACCCCCCATTCATGATTATTTAAAATAATTACATTCACCCCACCCATTTACCTTTACCACATAGGTTAATTAGATTTAATTACTATAGATAAATAGTAATTAACCCTTTTTTACCATTTATAACCATAAAATCCTAAAAACAAATAAAAACAAACTTATTCAACCTCCCAATAGCCCTCTTAACAACTTACCCTCATCAAAAACATGTGCAAACAACTTACATTCACTTAGTTTGGCACATGGTTCGAAATAGCCCAAGCCAACTTTTGACCAAATTGGGCTAATCGATGTCAATCTTACGCTATTGATGTTGATCCTCCCAGATCAACATCGATCCATATATACACAACAAACCTCCATGGCTCGAGGGATGGTGACTATGCTTTTAGACTTTGAAACTCTGTCAAAATCTCATTACAACCTACGTATGAATGTTGTCAACATCCTGCTATCTTGTGGAACCTCTGCTTGAGAGATTATAAAAGGCTTTTGAATATTCTTTAACGCATCTTGTCAAGTTTTATCAACCATAAAGGTTAGTATTGCACTTTAATTAATTCACATTTTAAAATTATAGTCTTCTGCATCTGTCTGTCACTATTTTGCATTCAATTTTAATTATTTTATCAATAATATAAGTTGTTATTATATTCAATTTTTTAAAGTTTAGCATTTTACATAGAATTGACGTTGATCTGTTTGAATCAACGTTGATCCTGCAGGATCGGCGTCAATCCCTGCTAAACTTTCAAAACATTCTTACAATCTATTTTCATAACATTTTTAGTCTTTAAAAACTATCAAACCTGCATTTTATTTTCTAAAAACCTATCTTTTACATGTAGATGACTTTGCCTAGATTAGTGCATGATATTGTTATCATATTTGATCTTCCTATTGTTCAACAACCATTTTTCATTGATCAAAGTGACATTACATTCAAATTAGGTCTTTATACTATGGTTTTCACACTTAATCAGGAAAGCATTAATGAATAATTGGTTGTAATTCAAGAAGACGTTAATATTGCTACTGAAATCTAAGACAATTACTTTGATCATATTAAGCTTGTTATAGATTATATATCTTTGGCATTGTCTATTTATATCTTATCCATGTATATCTTTGTAATTTCATGTTTATTTATAAACTTGAATGTTAAATGTGGGCTGACATCCATCTAAAGAAGTGTATCTCTTCTTGGGACTGGTTTCATACTAGACAACCCACTCATCTTTTTATTACTCCATTTTTTTGTGAGTTAGTGTGATTTGCAGGTCATTCCTCCCAAACCAAAGAAGAGTTCCCACAAATCTTGATCAATGGTGTACAACCAAGCTTCATCTCTAGGTAATCTTTAAAACCCTACATTTACTTTGTTTTTAGTAGCTAATTAGTCCATATTGAAAAAGCAAAATAATATTAAAACACTTCTGACTAATGACCTCAGTCTTCAACATGATTAAACTTGATGGTCTTTGACCCATCACAATCTTCTAGAGCAACATTGAATATTTATAACTTGAGCTAGATGACACTTCAAGACTCTAAATGTTTAGGGTGTCTTCTCAGCACTTAAGTCAACATTTACATATAAACCTTTGACCATTATTGTCTTTCTTCATACCTAAAATAAATGCAAAACTTACTGGTTCATACATGTCTGCTTGACTTGTAGTGACAGTCTAGCTAAGTATGGGAACCTCTGTAATCTGCCTAGAAAGCCAACTTTGAACCCACATATCTTTAGTTTCACTTAATTGCATGACCTAAAACTTGGACCACATGATCACCTTTCATAGATAAACCCATCCATATATCAAGCTATATTTATAATCTTCAAATGTGTGAAATATGATGTCATCAATATGTCTACTCAAATTTTTCTACCTCTGACCCAACTATGTCTAAATGAACATAATAAAAAACTAGATGAATTCCAATCATTCACACAAATCATATAAGACCTCTTACTGGACCTCTTTCACATCCTTAAATCACCATACTCATCACTATACATCCTTAACCATGCAAACTCTGAATATCAACTAAGCCTTCTTCAAGCATATACTAAGACAAACACATTTCACACTTTGTCATTGACACATATACTATCAAGATATTTCATCCACTCACCTGAACACCTCCATGACATCACTAACAACTCTCCAACATTCATATGATGATAGTGATCAGTAACAAATAGATGTCACCTACTTATGTTACAGTTGGTATACTTAGAATGTTTTATCTGGATTATTAATTAGATTCTCATGGTGATATCTAATAATGAAATATATTGATTAATTTCAAAAAAAATCACATACTTTTAAGTGGATCCAAGTGGGGATGTTACATTCTCCCTGTTCGACAATTTAGAACATATACATTAAACAACATCTAAATTAGATTATCTTCTTTATTGGTGAATATAATATCCATATGGTGATTATTTTGTGAATATAATATCCATATGGTGATTATTTTTTAGTATAACTTCTCCTTCAACAACCTGAGGATCCCATAGCACCATTATATCACCAAAGGCACCCTCTGAACTCACACCTGAATAAAGAACTTTACTCTAGAGATTATCCTTGATACTATTCAAACTATTTTATAACACCTTGATTTTTTGAAGGAAAAAGGATACTAAGACTATGAGTTTTTTTAAGGTTTCTAACTATTCTATGTTTGTTAGGGTTGTTAAGCCCTTTAATATTCTAAGAAATGATATTCATTACCAAGTTTTGGTTGAGACTTTAGACCCACTTAACTCCAAAATATTTTGAGCTCCATTGGCTACATATTTAGTTGTTTCTTTATTATGAATTTATTTGAGATTCGGTCTTCCTCTTTTTATATCTACTCCCAGATCAGTATTTTTTTGACATTTCTTATTTGTCTAACACTAAATTTTGGACTTGTTGCAAAAAAAATTGTTCATAGATCATGTGATTGAGTCAACGACCAAAGGACCACCTCGTTTATATCTACTGAGATAATCATACTTTGACTTTGGTTTCCCAAAGGACTCAACTAATATAATCTTTCTTCTTTTTTACTATCCATATTTGAGACCCTAAAATACGAGGAAATGGAAGTGTTTAACAACTTACCTTTTATTTTATCTTCACCTTGTTCCAAGTCTTTAGTCATCATTTCTTTCATACATTTTTCATATTTTTTATTCTTGATAAATTCCCTTGGATACAACACTATATCTTTCTCTTTTCTACTTAGACCTTCTAGATGACTCTTCAATTGGATCGGGCTTGATCTGGATTCGATCGCTTTAACTGGATGGAGATTTTGATCTTCCTTGTGAACTTGGGGGGATCTCTCCTTCTCAACTTGATTAGGATTGGAATCTTCTATTTTTCCATGAGACTAAATATTGGATTTATTTATATCCTCTTTCCTTATCCATACTGATTTTTATTTTGTATTTTCTAAATAGGATTTAACGTGTCCCAGTGTTCTACATGTTTGACAAACCAAGGACAACCTCTCATATTCTATCAATTAGAACCAAACACCAATTTTACACTTAACCTTTATGGAGGGATGGAATTCCTTGTCAAATGATGCATTTAAGCAAACACTAGCAAAAACTAACGTTTTTCTTGATTTAGTCACATGATCAAAAGTTATGAGTTGACCAGTGGTTTTAGCGACCCCTATCATCACCTCGTCTTGCCAATATTCAAGAGGAAGCCCAATATTCTAACCCAGATGGGTATTTGATTGATGTTTTCCTTCTCTGGATCAAAACCTAGATTCCATTTCTTTAGGAATAGACTGGTTTTCCCCAAAAACCACGATCTTCCCAATAAGGTAATAAGGTGCTAGTGCAATCCTCTTGATTAGAGAAAGAGATTAAGAAGAATCCCTTTACCAAAGTAGAGATTTCAAACTGGCCCTTTCGCTTTCATTTTCTATTCACCCACTCTTTGAAGAAATTGATGTTTGGTCTCGAAACAAAAAAAAAAAGGTCGGGGTATTCTCCATTCTGAAGTGAGATATATCAACCACCTTATCAAGAACTTCCGGGCAATAACCCTCCTCTTCCACTATAAGTTCTGAAAATTGAAGATCCTATGCAACTTTCTCTATTCTTTTACCAACCACTCTCTCAACCCACATGCTTGAGTCTTTTTTAATGCAACCATTAATGAGATCTTGACTTTCATTGGGTTTTGATGGGTCCCAATGTGGGCCCTTATTCCCCTCTCCCTTTCTTACTTTTACATCGGGCTCGCCACAATCTCCCTTCCCCTATTGTGATGCATTACTTTCTTGACCATGACTATACAAAAATGCCCATTAACATATATCAACGTAAATTAACATTCAACATAAATACGCCAACTATCTAAATTTTATCATATATGAAAAGGTTTTCTTATTACAAAAATTTAGGTGAGCTCTAACTTAATAAAACACTATTTGCAGGGACATAATGATTCTACATTTTATATAAATAATACAAATATTTTAAATACATATTTATCTTTTAAAAAATATTAATAGATATTAATTTTAAAGTATATACTTTAAATTTGTCATATTTCATATTGATTTTTCATATATTTGAGTTAGAATTTTTTTAAAATAAAAAATAAAAGAGGTTCCAAACTCCACTCTATATTTAAAATATTAAGAGACTTCTCCAAATAAACTTAAAATCTAAAATCGCTTATCAATTATTAACATCTCACAAAAAAAACATAAAATTTAAAATCACTTACTAATTATTAACATCTCAGGAATATATTATCTACCACCATATCTGGTTGGATGGTTGTCATTGTGAAACCCCTATTAACATAATCACAGAGATTAAAACATTCCACACAAATTTTTCCACTGAAAAAAGTCTCACCAGATCTTAGAATTGCTCATAGAATCTAGAATCCTCATATTTCTTACCTTACCTAAATAACAAGTTACCCTTAAAAAAGATTTAACAGCCCTTCAAATCTGATGACTACTGCCCAACCTCATTATTTCTCTTCCTCCTGCAGATTACTGCTACTAAT
Organism: Torreya grandis; assembly: GCA_037957365.1. Lineage (NCBI taxonomy): Eukaryota > Viridiplantae > Streptophyta > Pinopsida > Cupressales > Taxaceae > Torreya > Torreya grandis. The sequence continues at coordinate 3,962,457 of JARHVA010000409.1, forward strand.
CTCGCTTTCATTGACCTTTTCATTGTCTCTAGTTCTGATAGGTCGCAGGATCAAAACTCGAGAAGCAGCACCATCGGCATGTTTATTATCACCATTTTTAAAGACTAGAGGGATCCATCCATTGTTGGAATAAGCAAACCTCACCATGGCCTCTGGGCTGCCAGTTTCCATGGCAACAGTTTCTCTCTTCGCAGACAACTCATCACTCAGGCGGGCGAATTTATCAAGCCCAGCGGCGGAATAAGGATTAACAGAAGATTTCTTGGATACCAACATACCTTCTTCTTCTTCGCCCTTCACTGATAATTTCCCACAACGCATCAATGGCAGTGTCTTCGACTTTCTCATATACTCAATGAATATATCCCCAATAGAATTGCACCCAATTAGCTTCTTAATGGCGGCCTTATCAAGGGGTCTCTGAAACTTTCCAGAGACCGTCATTTTTTTGTTTTCTTGACCTTGGCGGCGTAGAATCTATGATAATCTCAGCCCTACCCATGCTACTAAAAAGTAGTATCTTGTTAGATGAAAAAGTGGATCGTGAAGAAGAAATTGCCCAATCAATATGTTTTTTCTAAATATGGATTTGGAAGAATCGATACCATAAACAAACTTATCAAAATCAGGAAAATCAGGAGAAGATTGATGCGTATTAGTAAAACATTCATGGATGTATCATGTCAGTATTGTTCAGTTCCAAATTTTTGTATGCATATATAGGTTTTTATATATTATATGTATATAAATGATTCCTAAATTATAGAACAGCAACAACTTAAAAGAATCAGTATTGTTTAGTGTATATATATATATATATTAAATTTTAAAATAGTAAGTAAAAATGGGGAAAATCTTTAATGAATTTAAATGTGATTAGTTATTGGTTAAGTTATTTGATTCATAAAGAGTTTGTTAAGAAACAATTTTTTATCTGAATGTAAAAATAAGATATTAAAAAGATAAAATCTAATTCAAATCCCAAAAAAATTGGCAAATTAAATATCTCTTAAAATTTAACACTAAATCAAACAAAAATCACCATACCTAATAACAATAATAACAAAAAAATCAAAGATAAATTATATATACACACACACACGAAATATGTATACATACATACATATATATCAAATTTAAGTGTTCATATTAAATTTAATGACCAAACATAAATGAATTAAATTCAAGGTTGTATTTAGAATGTTTCTTTCTTTATTAAAACTCAATTATATATTGGTTTATATTTAGGAAATTTGTAATATATATATTTTTAATTAAAAATCAATTATATTCAGTGGATTATATTTTGGAAATCTATTTAAAGATTCATTTAAGATGATTTATTGAGTTTGAATTTGGGTGGGTAAAGATTTCACTTAGAATGTTTATTTCTCTATCAAGGATCAATTATATATATTGAATTATATTTCAAAAATTTGTAATATCTCTTTTTTTTAATAAAAGTCAATTATATATATTGAATTATATTTCAGAAATTTATAATATTTCTTTTTTTAATAAAAGTCAATTATATATAATGAATTATATTTTGGAAATCTATCCAAATAATTCATTTAAGATGATTTATTGAATTTGAATTTGGGTGGATAAAGATCCTGATCAACATTACTAAGTTTGGGTTTGTATAGAGGATATTCTAATAACTTAAATAATAAAATTAATAATTAAAAAATAATAAAAATAGTTAAATATTATATATTTGAATACACCAAATTAATAGAATAATATTTCGTATATTTAATAAAAAGAATAACATATGATACATATGTAGATATGTAATTAAGATTAGAAAGAAGATTTTGTGATTAAGAAGAAAAAATATTTTCTAGCTAATTTTCATAGATATTATATAAGATACATATTAACTGATTTTCTTATACATTAAAAATAAAATATGACATATGTATATAATATATAATCAAAATTAGAATGAAGATTATTGTGATTAAAAAATTAAAAACATTTTCTAACTAATTTTCTTAAACACTATGTAGAATGTGTGCCAAATAACTTTCTTTCTTACAAATCAAACCAAAAATCAAGCTAAAAGTTCCATTCAAGATCCCTCCAATACATTATTTAACATATTTTATATCACATTAAACCAAAAAAAATTGAACATGGATGACACAAAAATCAACCCCTCCTCTTCTCAATGTGTTATACCCCATCCATTATTTTAGAAAAAGCAAGTTAGTAATATTAAAAGTTAATGTAGTTTAATTTAATTTAAATATTAATATTTAAAAGAGGTTAAACAAAATTAATTAGATGGAAAAATATATTATATAAATTTATACAAGAAAAAATTAGTTAAATATATTATTAAAGATTTAGAAACATATAAACTTAAAAATATGAAGAAGATTCAAGAAGATAAATTTATAGAATTTAATAGAAATATTTTGAATAAATATATATCAATTTATACTTATTAAAATTTAATATAAAACTTTTAAAAACTGATTAATTTAGTTATAAATTAAATAATACAATTTTACCTCTTAATATTTTTTATTTAATTTTTAAAAAAAAAATTCATTAACTTATATAAATAATTCTTCACATCCAGCTCAAAAATTAAATCAACAACTATTCAGTGTCGTTGTATTTGATTCTTCAACTGAATCCCAAAAAATATATAAAAATTGAAAAGCAAATTCACATATTAAAAAATATATATATAAAAACTGAAAAGCAAATTCACATATAAATAATAGAATTGTAAGAATGCAAGGGGTTAAAAAACATTTAGATTATTTTTAAAGATGTTTTTGTGGTTTTGTATTTGTATATATTATATTTTCAATATCAATAATTAGATTTTTATTTTTATTTTGAAAATATATATATATATATATATATATATATATATATATATATATATATATATATATATATATATAATTGATAAAATAACTTATAAAATTAAATTATAATTGTGATAATAAAATTCAATTTAAAAAAAAAACATCATTCAAAATTATAATAAATTATTTAAATTTAAATTGATTTACCCAATAATAATAATAATAATAATAATAATAATCATCAAATCTTAACTTTCATTGAAAGACATTCAAGCATGGATAAGAAATCATTAGTTCTTATTAGCATCCAAGCATGACTAAGAAATCGTTAGCTTTCATTAATTTCTCAGGAGCCTGAGATTTGTTTTCTGGCTAATCCAATCTACAAAAGATTGTAGTTTATGAAAAACGGCTTTGGTTCATGGTTAGAAGTGGTTTGTACATTGAAAAATTAACACATATTTGGGAGTGGAGGATTCTTAAATATCAATTTCAGTGAAGAAGATTATCACGAGACAATGAAAGAGACTTAGGAAAATAATAGCATTAATAGAGAAAGGGGAATACATTAGGAGCTGGTAAGTGGAACAAAAGAGATTATTGTACTCTGAATTTATATTTTTCTGTATCTTCGAAATGAATTAGCTGGTAATTATGATAACATTTTTTTTTAATACATCTTCAAGATTAAGTTACCTTACATACATAAAATAAAATTATTCAATTATACATTTAACATGATTATTCAAGTTTTATAATATTTTTATTTAAAAAATTTATAAAAGAAATAAATAAACTTTTTTAATTTATTACAAAAAAATTTATTATATCATAATAAAATAAAAAAATTTATATTGCAATTAATTTTCTCAAACTAACTTTTAATATTTTTGAGTTTGGAAATGAATTTCTCATAACTAAATGAAAAACTTAGGTTAAAATGACAGTTTGTTGATGGATAAATGGCCATTAAATTTAGGCACATACATAGTTGATGTCATCGGGTTCCATATGGCCTTATCACTTTCTTGCATTGATTTCTTGGCTTGCCTTTACTTACATCATCTGTTGGGGCCACGTGTCCATTTCTTGTTTCATCACATATGGATCTAAGGTTCACGGGATGATGCCACATGGCATCATTTCATATCTTTGGTTCTTTCATGATTGAACATGACCATACCACTTGGCATGATCATGGGACTCTAGTCTTTTATACATTATGTCAAGTCCTAGGCTCTTGAGATGTCACCACATGACATCATCCTAGGCTTTTAGGTTGTGGAAGTTTTCATTCCCTCCCATAACCATCGACTCCTATGATGGAACCACGTGGCATCATCATGGGCTCTAAATGCTCTATCGATTTGTAGATGCCAATCAAGTCCTAGGCTTCCACAATCTCACCATGTGGCATCATCATGGACCTTTCGAGCTTAGAGGATTTAACTAATTCATCCAAGACCTGGGCTCTCACGATGTTACCACGTGGTGTCATCATGGAATTTTGGACCTCAGAGGTTTTATGTTATACTAATCAGACTTGGGCTTCTACAAGAGTGACACTTATCACAATCATGGGGACCCGGTATATTTTGGACTTAGTCGATGGGTAAATGGCCATCAAATTTGGGACCATACATAATTGACATCATCGACCTCTACATAGCCTTCTCTCACCTTCCTACGTTAATTTCCCAACTTGCCTTTGCTTACATTATTTGTCAAGGCCATGTGTCCATTTCATGCTTCATCACTTGTAGATCTAAGGTTCATAGTGTTCGATTATTTCTCATGATCCAAAAATTTTAGTTTGTTTTATGTAATTTCCTTTTTGGTTATCCAAGTAGTTTTACTTGTTAATTGGCTTTTTAAACCAACTCTTCTTTTCGTAAGCTTTTTAAGTTTACTATGTACAAAAATAAATCAAGTTTTTGATATTGAAAATATTATCTAAATTATTCCTCTAAGATCCAAAAGCCATCAGTAGTATCAGAGCCACACAAATTTTAAAGGAGGATTGATACAAGGATGTGAAAAAGTTCTATTTAGTGCCTATGTTGGGACAAACCTCTACTGAAATGCATCAAACCTAATCTAAATATTTTGAGTGAAAGTGTTGCATTTATTATCTTATCATATAGTGTTGCATTGATAAGATCAATATAGCATCGAGGGTCAAATTTTCTATAGGAAATTCTATTAAAACTTAGCACTTCTTGTAACTTGGCACTTATACAGTGATGGTGTGAAGACTCTAAAATTCTAGGAGTTAGTAGACACAAGTTTGAGCTTTTGAGATTCCATAAGTTGAAGAACTTATTTTTACATTGACTGTGTTCTTTATCTAAATTGGTAGTGCATAGGTCTACCAAGAAGCCTGAAGAATTTGAGCCAATGCAAGTAGAAAATGACTGAACAAGACATATAAACACTGACATGAGGGAGTTTGTAGCCTTCCAACCAAGCATATAAAGACTAATTCCTATCTAAAAAAGCATAGTACAGCCAAAACAATGGCATAATCAGGGTTATTTTTAACTTTATTTGAAATCTTATGGGATCTATGCTTCAATAAATGCACAATGAAAAAACTAAGGTTATTTATCTTATTGCATCCTTTTGGCTCCAACATAGTACAAACCTAGTGCATTTATTTATTGTGTTCAAGGGACTACCACTTTAAATAGATTTTACATGCAATTTTTTTCAAAAAGTTTGGTTTAAAACAAAGTATCTTCCCTTTATATGTCTACTTTGTTCCTAGAGGAGTTAGTTTATAATAATTTTGTAAAGGCATCCTCCAAAGAGAGGTTACAAGTTCAATTCCTTTGAAAAATACTTTTTGGTCAAATTTATTTTGGACTTTGGTTTTGGAATATGTTTGTTAAAGGCATTGTAATGTTATCATGGTGATATAAGGGTGTAATAGGAGTTAAAATATGTATTTTGTTTGAAAAAATCCAAAAATCATTTTATTATTGTAAACAGAAGCTATTTTTAAAGGTAAAGGCAAAACCTTAAATAACATTCCCTTGACTTGCTTGTACTTTTTTCATCATGGATAAAATTGTTAGTCTCGTATCTAAATACAAAAAATTGTCACCTAAAAACTACAAAGAATAAAGCATGAACATGGAAAATATGTTTGTTTTTGATATTTTTTTGGAAATAACAAAGAAAGAAGCCACACTACCCACTAAACCCATAAAGTTGGTTGAATACCAAAAATGTGATAAATGCACACTCGCACTACTAAAATCATATTGCACTTCACAAGTGATTATTCACATTGAAGCTATTAAATCTGGGGCATGGAAAGCATGAAAAACATTAAGAGATTTATATGAAAAACATCCTACATACAAAAATATTGACCTTCTTATGCAACTTTTGAACAATAAACTAGTAGCTGATGAAGATGTCTCTGAATATCTTTCACACATGATGACTCTAAAACAAGAGTATTATAATACAAGGGGAAAAATTGATGATGACATGTTGGTTTTTTTTATATTGAATGGGCTTAATTCCATATACACCAATTTTGTTGAAATGTTGCAACTTAGTGATAAGATTAATGGTGTCACATTTGACTCCATCTATGAGTTATTGAATCAACATGAGAGATAATTTGCAAATAATAAAATTACACCTATTAAAGAGGCTCACTATGTAAATAACATGTCCCAGCATAGAGATCATCACCATGTACAATGAAATTTTAAAAATCATTCTCTGAAACACTCTCAATGACATTTTCCACATAGTTCTTGATGATCTCCATAGCATTCACATCAGCACTCTCTAAGGTCTTCCAAACATAGATATCATCATAGGCATTATTATCACTCTTATAGTTATTCAAGTGATTCAGCTTATTCTATATCTCATCAGCATCAAAAATAGCCACAATGTTTCAAATGTGGTGGTATTGGACATCTTGCAAATGTTTGTCCTTCTCGATGACCCCACTCTTCACATAAAAAGAAAGTTGAGGCTAATTTTGTGGATTATTATAACAATAGATCTTTTGGTTACTCCAGTTATTCTAGTTATTTTGACTCTTCATCTAATCAGGTGGCATTTTATATGGCTGAGGTCTATGGTCTTGATGGACCTGACACCATATTTTGAGTACCCTATGATTCACCTGCCTTGTGTGAGCTACTAGGCTCAAGACTGGGATTTTTTGTAGTAGTAATTTTTTTTGGGCTTGAGTTCTTGATTTTAGTTCCATTTTTGGTTTTTCATACTTGATATTTATGACATGGAGTGGACAGAGTTAGTTGTTTTTGTTTCTCTCAATACATGGCTTCTCACCTCTCACCTGATAGGGGGAGAAGATTTAGGCATTGGTTGGACTTCGATTAGTTTTCAGTGATAGTATGAGTTGATAGGGGTTGTTAACACCAGTAGTTCTAAGCAAAGGTCATCAACCTTTGTTAGGAATCAAGAGATGTTCCATACAGAGTATGGGGTTTATCAATTAAATAAGTTCTTATGTGGGACCTTATGTGGGTCGATGTAGTTGAACATGCTAGATCATGTTCTACTATAGTATGGTACAATGATCATCGAGGATGAATAGGCCTTGATCATGTTCATCAACCATATTTTACCACAACTTGTAGGGGTAGGCTTCTTTATGGAGCAATATAGTTGTTGGTTAGTGCCAAAGGTATAGTGTACCACTTGTAAGTGTGATAGGGATACTTTGATGACTTCAGCATCATAGCTCCAATTCATTACATAACATCATCTTGACTCTTTAGGTCTTTCATGATTGAATTTGATCATGCCACTTGGCATGATCATGGTAATCTAGTCTTTTATGCATTCTATCAAGCCCCAAGTTCCTGAGATGTCACCATGTCGCATCACCTTGAGCCTCTAAGATGTAATGAATTTCACTCCCTCTCATGATCATCAGATCCTGTGATGGTACCATGTGGCATCATTGTGCACTCATGGGGCCTTTGCCTCCTCTATTGATCCAAAAATGTCTATCAAGACCTATGATTCTATAATGTTGCCACGTAACATCATCATGGGCCTTTGGGACACGAAGGCTTTATTGAACTCTGACTAGGGTTCATTTTAAGAGGCCATATCCCAAACCCCCTTAGATTCATGTAAGTGAATTTGATTCATATCTTGGAAAATTGGCATGTTCAAAATGTTCTTCAAATCATCATTCCACCACAATAGCTCTTCTTTAGTGCAAATCAATTGAAATAATATTTATTATTATTATTATTAGTATTATTATTGTTGTTGTTGTTGTTGTTGTTGTTGTTATATAGACACGGATCGATAGACCTAGTAAATTGATAGAACATTTATTATTATCATTATATATATGTATGTATATTTATTTATTATTATCCTTTATAGAAAATTATTTATATATATATATATAATCTTCATGTATAAACACAATAATGAGCACTTTAGATTAATACAATACTCTATTAGAGTCGAAGGCCCAAATGGCTTTGCCTAATGGTTCTACCGATGGTAGAGCAGAACGGCTCTATCCAAGATAGAGCCAAATGATGTTACCATATTTGTCTCCACCATTGGTATCCATCCAACTCTACCAAAGGTAGATCATCAGGGTTCATCATCAACTGAGCTATTCAACTTTATCGCTCAATCAAGTCGAGTGCAGAGACGCTGGGCTCTATCAATGGTAGAGATTTTCATCTCTGCTATTCAATAGAGCCAATCAATAGAGATGCTCAGCTCCATTAGTTAGATGAGCCATTTTGGATCCACAATTTTGTATAGTCTTTTAGTTTTACTGTTTAACTCCACCGTTCGACAGAGCCATTCGACTCCACCATTCAGCAGAGCCGTTCAGCTCCACCATTTGGCAGAGTCATTTGACTGTGCTATTTGATAGAGCCATTTAGCTCTAATGGTTGATAGAGCCACTCAAATCCATTGATTAGCCAATCCATTTGGTTATATCATTTGATAGAGCTATTTATCTCTATCATTTAGTAGAGTCATTTAGCTTTGCCATTTGATAGAGTCATTCAGTTGTTGTGTAGGTGATACCAATATTTTTAGATGAGTTACAAGTGTGGTCACTCTACTACAAATTTTATGCCCTCAATAGTTGGGCCTTAGGGTTTAGCACTCCAGAATCCATCTAGAGTATATAGGCTCACCAAAAAAAGTCAATGAAAAATATAGAACCCTAGGTGACATGAAGATTGAACTATTGCATGGATTCACTCTTTATGTCCCCAAGGGTTTCATCTTTTTTAATGTGGACTTTTTTTTGGTTAGTTCATATGTCTTTTTATGAATTTTGAAGCTATCCAAAATTCAATGGATCTATGACATGGTTGTTAGAGACAACTTCACTAGTTCCTAATTCGACAGCTTCACCAGTTCCTGATTCAAGTTTTGTTTATACATTTAATGCTTATCTTTCAAGGTTTGATATTTTGGTTTCCTTATTCTTTTATTGGTTTGTAAATGTCATTTGGTACTATCATTCATTGATTCCATTTGGTTCTATTTTTTAGCCATGTTGTTTAGTGTGGTCATTCAGTTATGTCATTTAGTTGATCAGGTTTCATAAATGTTTTATTATTTGATATCAGGATTGAGGGGTATATATATGTGGTAAATTAAATTATTTTAAAAGATAATTTCATAAAGGGTTGGTGACTGACCACCAAAATAATATATATCCCTAAAATTTTGATGATCTAGTTGTTAAGGTGTGGAGCTAAAAGCTTCACCAAAGGAGCGCATTGCAGAAGTTACAAGTTTACACAGTCATCGGCATCGGTCAAGAGTGATCGACGTCGGTCAGGAGCAGTTCAGGAGATGATGACGTCGGCAGGGATCGGTCGACGTTGGTCACAGGCAAATAGGCAGGAACCGATGTCGATTACCTGTGCGTCCAGGAAGCTATTTCTGTGGACAGAACTGAGAGTTTGCATGATGGGATTAAGTCATAGTCTTAAGTCCACATATCTATTATTAGTAAGACTATTTTAGAGCCCTTGTTTAAGAGGCATAACTATTGGTTATATATGCATGCTCAAGTTTCCTAATTCTATATATAGGATTAGATCTTCTTAGCTTATTGTAATGTATGAGTAGAATGTTGAACAATATAGAATTGTATATGTGAATCATTTCAGGGTGTTGGAGTTGATTGTAATTGAGAGAGAGAGCTCTTGAGGGAAAGAGATCTAGAGAGAGATCTGTACATCTGAGAGAGGTGTGGAAGAAAAGAAGTTTCTTCAATTGTATTCCTTCTGTAAAGAGTTCAATACAAGTTTTTAGGGTGGTTTCTTGTATCTCTTCTTCTTGCTATATTTTTGATTCTAGTTACTTATCATTCTAATTTAATTTTGCATTTATTAAGTGTAATCAACATTGTTGGTTGATCCCCAACAAGTGGTATCAGAGCTCAGGTTCACTAAAAGGTGGTTCAGATCTGGTTAGTGTGTATTGATTACAGGTTACTCACAGGGGTTTCTGCAGGGATTTCTGTTTGAGTGGGAGAAGCAATGGCAGAAGAAAGTAAACTGAGAATGGAGAAGTTTAATGGCAAAAATTATCAACATTGGAGAATGTAGATAGAGGATTATCTGTATCAGAAAGATCTATACTTATCATTAGGTGGGATTGCAAAAAAGCCCACAGACATGGATGATGAAGAATGGGAAGTTCTTGATAGAAAGGCTCTGGGGTCTATAAGACTGAGTCTGGCATCTACTATTATATCTAATTTATCACAGGCAAAGTCTATGGTAGAGTTAATGACTACTTTAGCAAATTTGTATGAAAAACCTTCAGCTTCTAATAAGGTATATCTTATGAAGTAGTTATTTAATTTGCGTATGCAGGAAGGTGGATCTGTATCTAATCATCTAAATGATTTCCATGGAATTGTAAATCAATTAAGTTTAGTCAAAATAGTGTTTGATGATGAAATTAAAGCTCTTTAGTATTATGTTCTTTGCTTGAAAGCTGGCATAGCTTAGTAATGGCAGTTAGTAATACTGCATCTGCTTCAAATATTTTAAAAGTAGAGGATGTTGTTAGTGTTATCTTGAATGAAGAAATTCATAGGAAAAGCACAGAGGAAACATCAGGGAATGCTTTAAGTTTTGAGAGCAGGGGAAGGCAAAAAGAGAAGAGCAAGAGGAGATCAAGGTTTAAGTCAAAGGTGAGAGGTAGATCCAAATCCAAAAATGGCAGGAAGCCACAATGTTGGAATTATGGAAAGATTGGGCACATAAGCAGAGATTACTGGTCAAAGCCTAAGGAGGACAATCAGCGCGAAGGAAAAGAAGAATCAAAGGTTGCAGGTATCGCACAAGATGCTTTAATATTCTCTTTGCATAATAATATAGAATCTTGGGTTTTAGATTCTGGTGCATCTTTTCATGCTACCCCTAATAGAGAATATTTTAGTGACTATGTCCATGGAGATTTTGGAATAGTGTATTTAGGGGATGATGAGCCTTGTAAAATTATTGGCAAAGAAAAAGTGTAGCTGAAAATGCAGAATGGCAACACATGGGTGTTGAGAGATGTCATGCATGTTCCTAGCTTGAAGAGGAATTTGATTTCTGCAGGAAAGTTAGGGGATGAGGGTTGTACAGTAACTCTCACGGCTGAATCTTGGAAGGTGACCAAGGGAGCACTTGTAATGGCTAGAGGTAAGAGAGTAGGTACTCTCTATTTATGTAATTGTGTTACTAACAATTCTCCTTCTATATTATCTACTTTAGATGTGGATGCAAAATTGTGGCACTCTAGGCTCGGCCACATGAGTGAGAAGGGAATGTCTATTCTTAAGTCAAAAGGTAAGCTTTCAGATTTGAAAAGCATAGATCTGGATTTTTATGAGCACTGTGTTTTTGGGAAATAGAAGAGAGTGAGTTTTCTCAAGACTGGATCAACAAAGAAGAAGCATAAGTTACAGCTTGTTCACACAGACGTGTGGGGACCGGCTCAAGTTGCTTCTATTGGAGGATCACAGTATTATGTTTTGTTCATAGATGATGTTACAAGAAAGGTATGGGTCTATTGTATTAAGAAGAAATCTGATGTATTTGAGACTTTTAAGATTTGGAAAGCTATGGTTGAGAATGAAACAGCCAAAAGATTGAAGTGCCTGAGATCTGACAATGGTGGTGAGTTCTACAGCTATAAGTTCAACTGGTATTGTTATATGCATGGAATCCATAGGCAAAGGATGGTTCCAAGGACACCTTAGCAAAATGGAGTTGCTGAAAGGATGAACAGAACAATAATGGAGCGTGCAAGGTGTATGAGATTGCATGTTGGTTTGCCCTTAGAGTTTTGGGCAGAAGCTATTGATACTGCAGTGTACCTAATTAACAGAGAACCCTCTACAGCTCTGGATGGTGGAATTCTAGAAGAGGCATGGACAGGTAAAAAGGTAGATCTCTCATTTCTCAAAGTTTTTGGTTGTGAAGCCTTTGTGCACATTGATAAGGAAAATAGAAAGAAGCTGGATGCTAAGTCTATGAGGTGCACCTTTATTGGCTATGGCTCTGATGATTTTGGATTCAGGTTTTGGAATCTAGGAACTAACAAGATAATTAGGAGCCGTGATGTTATTTTCAATGAAAAAGTGATGTATAGTGATTAGCTAAAGAAGTTGAATCAATCTAGGCAGAGCAATGGAGAATTAGACGAGGTGACGGTCTAAAATGAGCTTGCAAGAAGAAGAAATAATCACTTGCAGGAAAACACAGAGACTGACGTCAGCCATGCAGGAACTGACGTAGGCAAGACAAAAATCGATGTTGGTCATATAGAGACCAACGTCGGCCAGGTAGAAACTGACGTCAGCCAGGGAGAACTGACGTCAGCCAGTTATAGGCCTGGAAGTGATCAAGGTCAGTCACTATCAGAGAATTTGGGCGGACAGCGTGTTGTGAATGAGTCTCAGACGCCCATCAGGAGGTCAGAAAGGGTAAGTAAACCTCCAATTCGATATTCTCCTTCATTATTCTATTTATTGCTAACTAATGGTGGAGAACCAGAGAGTTTTGAAGAAGCACTATAGGTGGAATCCAAGAATTAGTGGGAGCGTGGCATGGTTGAGGAAATGGAGTCCTTGAAAGAGAACCAAACATGGGATTTGGTTGAGTTGCCAGCAGGTAAGAAGACACTGAAGAACAGATGGACCTACAGATTGAAGGAAGGTGATAATGGACAGATGAGATATAAGGCCAGATTGGTAGTGAAAGGATTTGCACAAAAACCAGGTATTGATTTTGGTGAGATTTTTTCTCCTGTTGTTAAAATGACTTCTATATGGACTGTATTGTCTTTAGTTGCTATTAAGGATTTGCATCTTGAGCAGCTTGATGTTAAGACAATGTTTCTTCATGGAGATTTGGATGAAGAAATATATATGGAATAGCCAGATGGATTTGAGGTCAAAGGTAAGGAGAAGTTAGTGTGCAGATTGAAAAAAAGCTTGTATGGCCTCAAGCAAGCTCCTAGACAATGGAATTTGAGATTTGACAAGTTTATGACTGAGCATGGCTATAGTAGGTGTCAATCTGACCATTGTGTGTATTTTAAGAGATTGGATAATGGTAGATATATTATTCTATTGTTGTATGTAGATGATATGTTGGTTGCAGGATCACACATGCAGGATATCTCTGAGCTTAAGGTGAAATTAGCTCAAACATTTGCCATGAAGGATTTGGGAGCAGCAAAGAAAATCCTTGGCATGAGCATTAAGAGAGACAAGAAAAATCATAGGTTGATTTTGTCTCAAGAGGATTATGTGAACAAGGTGTTGAAACGGTTCAATATGCAGGATGCAAAACCGATAAGCACACCTTCGGCTGGACATTTTAAGTTGAGTAAAGAACAATGTCCTAATTCACATGATGAGGTAGAGTACATGAGTAGGGTTCCATATTCTTCCGCAGTAGGGAGTTTAATGTATGCAATGGTGTGTACTAGACTGGATATTGCCCAAGTAGTGGGAGTTGTAAGTAAGTATATGGCCAATCCAGGAAAGGAACACTAGAAAGCAGTTCAATGGATCCTTAGATATCTGAGAGGAACCAGCAGTAGGCATTTATGCTATGGAGGTTCAGATACTTCTCTACATGGTTATGTAGATTCAGATATGGTAGGTGATTTGGATGGTAGAAGAAGCACCACAAGATATGTTTTCACTGTTGGTGGAATGGCGGTTAGTTGGATATCAAAGTTGCAGAAGGTTGTTGCCTTGTCAACTACAGAAGCAGAGTATATTGCAGTCACGGAGGCTAGCAAAGAGATGATATGGATGACACGGTTCATGGAAGAGTTAGGAAAGGAGAAAGAGAGTTGCAGATTGTATAGTGACAGTCAGAGTGTAATTCATTTGGCTAAGAATTCAGCCTTTCACTCAAGAACCAAGCACATACAGCTAAGGTACCACTTCATACGACAGGTATTGGAAGATGGTGAGTTGAAGCTAGAGAAGATCCATATAGATAAGAATCCTGCTGATATGTTAACCAAGCCGGTTACAAAGGAGAAGTTGAATCTTCATTCAAATTTTGTTGGTCTTCATGATTGAGTTAAAGATGGAGGAGCTAGAAGATGTTGCTGTACAGGTACTGGTGCAGCTGCTTATCTCCAAGTGGGAGATTGTTAAGGTGTGGAGCTAAAAGCTTCACCAAAGGAGCACATTTTAGAAGTTGCAGGTTTACACAATCACCGGTGTCGGTCAGGAGCGATTGACATTGGTCAAGAGCAGTTTAGGAAATGCCGGCGTCAGCAGGGATCGGCTGACATCAGTCACAGGCAAATAGGCAGGAATTGATGTCGATTACTTGTGCGTCCAAAAAGCTATTTTCATGGATAGAACTGAGTGTTTGCATGATGGGATTAAGTCATAGTCTTAAGTCTGCATCTCTATTATTAGTAAGACTATTTTAGAGCCCTTATTTAAGAGGCATAATTATTGGTTGTATATGCATGCTCAAGTTTCCTAATTCTATATATAGGATTAGATCTTCTTAGCTTATTGTAATGTATGAGTAGAATGTTGAACAGTACAGAATTGTATATGTGAATCATTCCAGGGTGTTGGAGTTGATTGTAATTGAGAGAGAGAGCTCTTGAGGGAAAGAGATCTAGAGAGAGATCTGTACATTTGAGAGAGGTGTGAAAGAAAAGAAGTTTCTTCAATTGTATTCCTTTTGTAAAGAGTTTAATACAAGTTTTCAGGGTGGTTTCTTGTATCTCTTCTTCTTGCTATATTTCTGATTCTAGTTACTTATCATTCTGATTTAATTCCGTGTTTATTGCTTTCATAAGTGTAATCAACATTGTTGGTTGATCCCCAACACTGGTCCCATCTGCCAACCCTAAAAATTTGCCAAAACCAAAATCTAAAAATTGGAATATTTATGAATTAACAAATATTCATGACTAAAAAACCCTAATTTTGACAAGTCTTAGTCTCCCATGATGTTGCCACATGGCATCATCATGGGCCTTTGGGCCTCAGAGGCTTTATGTTATGTCGATTGGACTTGAGCTTCCATGGGAGTGACATTTGTCATAATCATGGGTACTAGGGATCTTTTGGATTTAGTAGATGAATAAATGACTATCAAAATTAAGCCTATACATAGTTGACATTATGGGGATCCAAATGGCCTTTTATCACTTTCTTGTAATGTTTTCTCAATTTACCTTTGCTTACATCATTTGTCAGGGACACATGTCCATTTCTTGCTTCATCACCTACATATCTAAGGTTCATAAGATGACCTATCTCTTTGGGTCTTTCATGATCAAACATGATCATGCCACTTGGCATGATTGTAAGACTTTAGGATTTTATGCATTCTATCAAGCTTTAGGATCTTGAGATGTCACCACATGGCATAATCTTAAGCATTCTATCTATTTTGGATTTCACTCCCTCTCATGATCATCTACTCTCATGATGGTGCCATGTGGCATCACTGTGGGCTCACAGGGGCTTTCACTACTCTATCAATCTATGATACCTATTGATTCCTAGCCTTCTACAATGGCACGGTGTGGTGTTATTGTGATCCTTCTGGGTTTGGAGGCTTTATTTAATTATATCAAGTCCCGAGCTCCCATGATGTTTCCATGTGGCATCATCATGGGCCTTCAAGCCTTAGAGGCTTTATGCTATGTTGATCAGGTTCAAGCTTTTATGGGAGTGACACTTGTCATAATCATGGGGACTAAGGATTTTTTGGACTTAATCAATGGGTAAATAATCATTAAATTTAGGCCCATACATCATTGACATCATTAGGTTCCACATGGCCTTCTCTCACTTTCCTACATTATTTTCTCACTTTGCCTTTACTTACATCATCTTTCAAGGCCACATGTCCATTTCTTTCTTCATTGACTATGGATCTAAGGTTTATGAGTGATGCCATGTGGCATCATCCCATCTCTTCATTTCTTTCATGATTAATATGATCATGTCACTTGGCATGATCATGAGACTCTAGTATTTTATACATTTTACCAAGCCTTAGGTTCCTAAGATGTTACCATGAGGCATTATCTTAGGCCTTCAAGTTGCAATGACCTTTACTCCCTCCCACAGTTCTTGGATCCCATGATGGTGCCACATGGCATCATCATAAGATCATGTGGGCTTTGACTACTCTATTGATCTACAGATACTCATAGAGTCTTAGGCTCTCATGATGCCACCATGTGGCATCATTGTGGGCCTTCAAGGATTGGATTCTTTATTGAATTATGGACTCCCAAAATGCTACCATGTGGCATCATCATGAGCCTTTGATCCTCAGAGGCTTTATATTGTACCAATCAGGCCTAAGCTTCCATTAGAGTGACACTTGTCATAATTAGGAGGACCAGGGATCTTTTGGACTTAGTCAAATTTATAAAGTGCCAAAACATTGAAAATCCATGATGGAATGCAGTGACACCACATGTCATTTTAGCATTAAATATTCAATTAGGGAAGATTTTTACTTTACATTTATTTACAGATATATGATCTAAGAATACTTTCATCATATTCATATCATCAGATCCTTATGACCAACTATAAACACATCTGATAAAATTTATAGCGTAGTTGAATTTGTTGCGCATTGGACACTAGACAACCATTATAGTGTGCAAGCCCCGATTCTCAATCTACATAGAATTAATAGTGTACTTAAAAAAATTGTCCTTACTTTCCTTGACTTACATGAAGGCACCCATATCATGTGAAGTTTTAATCCAATGAGATATTTACAAAAATGTCCTTTTTCATATATTATGTTAAACAAAATGTAACTTTTTGGGTTGAACATTGAAATATTTTCCATCAAACCAAATGATTCCATTTGATTGAGCATCAAAATAAGGATAAATTCCAAGTTAGAGTAAAATGATGCTTGTAGTTACCCTTTAGGACTAATAAAAGTCAACATTTTTTTTTTGATGCAAGTGCATTAGAATTTGCATTGAACCAAAACATATATTAGGGAAGAAAACTTCCAAAATCATATTAATGAAAAAAGACATTGATTTGTCTTTTATAAGTTAGGGAACATCTAGACTTAAATAAATGTTTTGAAAGCACTTAATTTTTTTTATTGTTTGAGATTTTTTTTTAATATACTATCAAATTTATCTTTTTTTTTTGGTTAATGTTTGTGTTTAAAACGGTAGGTAACTAAAATTTAGAAATAAAAATAATTTTTTTAAAAATTATAAAGAGTAAAAATAAGAATACAAAAATGATTGGTTCGAAAATAAATTCAAAATTAAAAAAAGAACATTTTCTAAGTTTCATATATTATTATTTATTTGAATTTCTATAAGATGAAAAGGGTCTTCCAAAATAGTTTTTTAAGTATTTGATTGTAATAAAGTTACTCTATCACTAAAGTAGGAACATAACACAATATATCATAATATGATTGAAATAAGAGAAAAATATTTGACTATGTGATGAGCTACTTTGAGGGGGAAACCTCCATAACCTTATAATAAGAACAATATTTTCAATATTATGATCAAATACTAACCAATACCTACCATATATGTGATACTTATATTATAGAGACACCATAGGCCAACCCTAATACTAATATAGAGCTCTATTTAATTAAAATTAATATTAGCCATAAGTATGTCACACATATCCCAATACATATTGTAGGATAAGTAAATAACATCCCCTCTTAAAAAATAGAGGTCATCAATTTTAACCATCTAAAAATGCTTTTGTAGGAAATGCGTGTTCTCCTAGGTCACATCTTCTCTCGACATGTTCTTCCACATGGTAAGATACTAAGTGGTCACCATTTTATCTAACATGTTAAAGTGAGGTTGGAAAATATAATATGGTTGTAAGATGATGATTATTTTTTAATTAAGATTATATAATTCTATATGGGTGGGAATATTCATGTTAAAATAATAAAAATGAAATAATGGGTGTAGTTTTACTAACTAATATAACTTATGAACTAGTTTTGAGTGTGTTCACTTACCGTTGAAACCCATGGTTGTACCTTCAAAAATAAGGTGATGGATGGTGTCTTGTAACCATTAAATTTTATTTAAATGGAGACATCTTGGAATAAATATCTATTTTAGGAAAATTCTCTTTCACATATCTCCATAAACTACTAAATTCCCATCTACAATTTCCTATCTATCTAGTGATGTATATACCTTTGATAAATTTAACTCTATTAAAAATAATTGTGTTGTAACCCCATTAATGAAATTTTTAAGCATAATTTACATTCTATGAGATCTTACCATATGTGGATACTTTTTGTGTAACCTTCTTAGTTAAAATTTCCTTCCTTCTAAATGAACTTGCATGAATAACTCCTGAAAGTTCATCTCAATTTTTCCCAAGGTAGTAAGCCATTGGATTCCTAAAAAAAAATCCACCCATGGGAATGGAAAATATATCAAAAGAGGTTTCAAACCATGGAATTTCCATTAAAAACTAATTATACCCCTTTCTTCAACCATGACCTAAAATTTTGAAGCTTCGTAAATAAAATACTTTAAGTGTGCAACCAACTTATGGTTAATGAAATTGTGAGTCCTTCCTAAGTCTATGAATATTATCATCTTCCATTATTTGAGGACAAAGACTAAGTGTTTATGTGGGATTAATACCTAAAATTTCATGGAAAAATATTGTTGTATATCTCATGAATAATTCTCTAGCTTAGAAATAATCACCAATGGATCTTCATTACCCTCTTCTTCTGAATTGATGCCCTCAATGTAGAACAACTTATTTTCAACATATTTATAAACCCAATTGTATTTTCCATCACAATTAAGACATAACATTTTTCTCTTTTATTATTCAATTTATGGGGTGTTAATAATGATGGTCGAGAAAATGATGATGTATATGTGGTATTATCTCTTATGCTAGTGAATGTATGTTTACTAGTATCCAAGGATTTTTCATTTTCCATGCATGCCATGATAATAAATATAGATAAATTAAGGATATTAAATGTGCATACCTCATGTTGAATGTGGTCCTTGATTCATCAATAAATAGATTATTCAAGTTCTCATCTATAATCATCTTCACTTTCAAGGACAAGTTTTGGAATTGATTAATATAATCCTTGATCTTCCTTATTTTCTACAACATTTCTAATTGGCTAAATAAATTATCTATCATACTACCTCTATAATGTGTTTTCAAAATTTTCATAAACATTGACCAATTTATTCTAAGATCCTTCTTCATCTCTTGAGCACGCAACCATCAAAACTAGATGATATTTTCTTGTACCATATATAAGAATGTCATGGTAACCATATGCTCACATGGAATCTAATATAGATATAAAAAAATTTACATTTGTATAATCTAGTTGAGCAGATCCTTTCCATTGAACTTATGCATTTCCACCTTTTTTAGTAGCATATAAGACCCAAAATCAGTGCTAACCATGAGTTGAGGCTACACAACATTTGGATTTGGATTGGGTTACCCCTTACATCCACTTGAGTCGACTATGAGAATAAAATATTATTGATAGAAAACACGAGAGTATTTGATTGTGTACTAATGCTAACCATATATCCTTTCATTTTATACTTCATGTTGCACATATTCTCCATATATCCTTTCATTTCAAACTATATGATTTGTATAATATCATCTATACTATGTATTTTGTCATCAAGTGAAGAAAACAACATATTAGAAGTCCACCTAATCCAAACTTTGAATATTTATCCTCTTTGTTATTATTTTTATTTTGTGTACAAAGTATTTTCTCTCCCTATATTTTGTATCCCTATCATGGTGAGGCTTGATAGTGTAGAATTTGATTTTCACCTTTGATCAAAATTTAACCAATCATTTTTAGAGTTAGGTTGGCCTCAAATCCAAAATTCAAAGCTTAAACCCCTCTAAATTTTTTTGATATTTATAAAAATGTAAATGAATAAGAATAGTTATGAATATTTATTAGCAAAGGTTCTTGAAAAACCCACTAGAACATGCTAATACAAGGATAGTTGTGTGATAAGTGACAAAAGCATACAACAAACAATAATTCAGACTGAACCCATCCATTAATTAACTAAAATAGATATATTTATGTAGGAAATAGATACTCAATAGTTACAAAACATTTGGTATAAGCTACATGATTATCAAATTTAGACAACCAAAACATTCATTACACACAAAACAAAGATAAAAGACATATAGGGAAAACCATTTCAGAACTATATATTAATATCTATCACATCATATCTATTTTACAATACAATTGAGCACTATATAGAGTTTTTACAAGGTGTTGTAACTTCATATTCTATCCTTTTTCTACATCCAAAGGGAAGACTCTTCACATTCTGAAGACCAAAAATATGCTTTCAAGTGCTAAATACATAAAAAAAAATATACAAAAGATAAAATATTGGGAGTCATACATGTTCCCACCATTTACAATCTAAGATTTTTGTAGCCTTGTTCTACTCCCAACACTTTCTTGGACTTAAACAGTTTTCTCAACTTGAGATAAAGTCATAGAAAATGTGTCATGTACTAAAACCAAAAACTTTGATTGTTCTAAGGAATTGAACAAAAATAGAAGTTGTGTTAATCACTCAAGGTATCATTTACCAATGTTCACCCCTTATGCACTTCTTAGCCACCTTTTTAGTTTTTTAACTAATTAGCATACTAGTCTACTACCCTTGAAGGTTTTCAATAGACTAGCTTAACCAGGTGGTTTCATTTTATGAGTTTTCAACCAACCTAGCCCCGCTCCTAATGCTTATGGTCATCCTAATGAAGTGTGAAAAAAATATTAAAGAGTGAAAAATTTAAAGTGTGCATAGTACCTACTGATAATGTGGTGCCATGCTCTACATTGATTGAACTAGTAGGCATTGTGATGTTGGTTCTGCTTGAGATATAGAAGAAGAAATTGATGTTGTATAATCTAGTTTTGGAGGTGGTTATTGTTGTTAGATCATTGGCTGAGAAATATTAGCCATATTTTTTTGATGTATCACATGTTGTATCTATTGAAGAGGAATGAATTATGGTTCTTCAACTAGTTGTGTGATAGAGCTATCAAGATGTGATAAATCATGTTTGAAAATTTTCTAGTCGGTGAGAAATTCCTACACCATAGTGAGTAATATGCACAGTGAGATTTGGGACACCATCAAATTTTTAATACATTCATCTTCTATGATGGTGATCAGTGCCCTAATGTTTGAAACTTTGGTTTTGATATCATGTGATATCTCCTCAAACTGATCCACATGCCTCTACATTTAAATTCTAGAAAATGTGTTACGTAAGATCTCATTTTTTCATATCTATAGCTTTTGCATGATAGTGTCACATGATTCAAGTAACTATTTGAGTGTTTTATCCATTGTTGAAAAGGTATTTGAATGATATTCCATCACTGATTTAGCTTTATTACCTTATCAAACTCTAGTTTGACCGTAGATAATGAATTGGTGAGCTTCTACTTCTAATTAACTATGCCTTGTGTGATCTTTTTGGCTTGGATAGTAGCCATATACAAGACATGTTCATATTCTTCCAAGAGATAAAAAAATTACCTCCATCTTGAATTTTATATTCTTCCCTTAATTATGAAGTGGTTTCAGCTTATGCATATCAAGCCAATCCTTGGTTAGTTATGACAAGAGAGCTTATAATTACTTCTCTTCTAACATCACTTAGTCACCTAGGACTTAGGTGACCAATGCAAGTCAAATAGTATCAATGAGATAGTGTGCATTAGTAAACCAAAGCTGTATATTTGTGTTATCCTTTTGAATCTATAAGACTTCTTGCTCCAAGGTTGAATCCTTCTACATAATTTATTCTTTAAATGCAGTTGTGCCTTCAATTTATGTAGTGAACAGAAGTTGGGATACATCAAGAGATGATTCATGCACTATTGTAGCCTAATCCAAAGTGGAAGTTAAATTCATCACAGGTGCCTTCTTCATCTACTCCATGGGAAGATAAAATGTTGTGTGATGCATGGATGATGTGGAGACATCCCATAGCCATTGGCTAGAGATTTAATGCCTAAAATGAGATTCCTCCTCATGTGCACCTCTCTGAGTAGATTCTAAGCCTTGAGATGTGGACAATGGTTGCTAAGTCTTATTTTTTCCCACCATCTTGGTGGTCTTTTTTTTGGGATTTTTTTACTTTTATTTGCATTGTGTTCTCTACTTTTGACTTAGATTTTACTTCTACATTAGCCTTAGCTTTAACTTCTACCTCAACCTTAGTTTGGCATTTGTTTCATCCTTAGCTTTAGCTTTTACCTTGGCCTTAGCTTTGGTAGCCTACTCCTTATCCTATTTATTGGATTGATCCTCCTTGGTGCATATCACTTCTTTAGTCTTTTGCTCCTCTTTAGCCTTTGTGATTGCCTCTGCTTTGTCTTTCTTCTATTTTACTACATACACTTCTTGATTCTATTTTATTTCTACTTCCTTTCTTCTTCTTCTTCTTCTTCTTCTTCTTCTTCTTCTTCTTCTTCTTCTTCTTCTTCTTCTTCTTCTTTCATCTTTACCTCCACTTCTTTGACCCATTTCTTTTATGCCTCAACTTCCTCATCCTTTTTCCTGTGTTCTTCTTCTTTTGCTTAATATTTATGTTGTTATTCTTCCTTGGAAGCCTTGTGATTTGCCTCATCTTTCTTCTTCTTCTCTCCTTTTTGAGCCTTCTTTTCAACTACCATTTGTACCTTTGATTGCTCATCTTACTACTTATTATATTGTTCTTATGATGTGATATCCATTTGCTTATCTAGCATCTTAGGTTATACTAAGTTGGTTTCTTCAGGGTAAGCCATAGGAGTTGGTGAATCGAGCACTTACTAATTGTGAATATTTAAAAGATGATGACTCAACAATAGTGTCTCTATGTATGGTAGCCTTTTTCTTATAAGATCGAGGGGAGTGAGAGTTGTATTTGATCTCTTTGTATCCTAGACCATCTCCTGAGTTTGTTATTGGGGTCCCTAGGCTCACTTCATTTTTACCTCCTTTAATGGATCTACAAAGGACACCATTTGATCCTTGATTTTTAGATAGACTATGGCCATAAAATGGTTCTTTAGCCTACACACTAGGTCCGATGGTGTACTTTCTTATAATGTAAAATAAATTTCCTACATAACATAATATCTTGTAGTTGGATCCATCTAAAAATGCTTTTCTTGAAAGCATTGGCATGATACTTCATGCCCAACAATGTCTAGTATGATTGAAGGAGGAGGTTGGGTAATATCAACCCACAAGTCTAGCCTGACCTGATTTTGCACCTGGAAAGTGCATACTACCTTCCAAAAGAATATTTATTTATCCTCTTCTTATTCATAAATGTCATTGCTTATGTCTATGAGTATCGACTATAATACTTATTGTTCCTATATGCCTATCTCTACAAGTTCTCACTTTGTAGTGATTTTTAAAAGATGTTTGTTGTCCAACCAATATTTGGTATTGTGTGTCATATTCTTTGGTGGTGGTCATGAAGATTTCCATGTTGGTTTTTTTTTTTCTTTCCCTTATCAGCCTATGGTGTAGTTGCTCGTGTCTACAATGGTGCCTATGCTTAAGTTTTTTCCCATGCAGGCAAAGGCCATTATGTTCCTAGAGGTATATATCATAGAGGTTGTACTGACTTGAAATCTAGGGATTTATACCATAAAAATTTTGCTTTGGAATCTAATATGGTGATGCAAAGGTCAAAGGATTTTTCATTGTTTTAGGTAATTCAAGATCTCCGATTTGAATCCCATTATGTAGCTTTGTAACTAACACATGTTACCCTAGATACTATATAACATACTTAGGTATTTTGGGGTATGAGATGATTAAGGATTAGATCTCAATCCACCATGCACTAAATTTTCCCAACTGATAATATCATTTCCTTGTCTTGGTCTAAGTGATGTTGATAAATGTAGTCATGGCCCAAAATTATACATTTATATTCATTGGACCCTTTAGTGATTTCAATTGCATAAAACATAGGAGCAAGTCCAAAAATTAATATTGGAATACCTACAATGTTCCAAAAATGACCTTATCAATTTTTTTAATGAGTTATGAATATAAAAACTTGATCCAATTCAAATTCTCATACATTTATATCATCTAATACATAATGTCAATGATGCCTTCGGTTACCTGTTTAGCACTTTTGGTGGTATGTCAAAAGTGTTTGGTGATGCACTCATAAAGAATGCACACTAAATTATATTCCACCATGTTAATAGGGATCCCCCTGCCTTCCCTAGTATGTTTATCCTTTGTATCTAAGTGAATGGGTAGAGACTTTGTTTTATAAGGTAGTAAATATTTACCTCAAGATGGAAGTCATGTTTCCTTTACCATGGTGGCAAGTTTGATGAAGATGGTAACATCCTATGACAAATGAATTGTGCCCTCATTATATTTATTGAAAAATGTAATCATCACCTCATCCAACTATCTGAAGGTATATAACTTGATGATTTACTCTACATTAGAGCCTCACAAATGGTGTTGAAGCACTAGGGCTCTAACTTGTGTTACTTTCAGTTGATTTTAAATGAATATATTGGATTTTGTAGCATCTATCTGAGTGTTAAGACAATTCCAATTTCTTCCTTTTGTACATTTATGATTGGGATTAATATTTTTGCATGATCCATGTTTGTTGTTGTAGACAGGATTAAATAATTTCTTTGTGTGTATTGGTGTTGATGAGAAATATATGTATAATTGGTTGAATTAAATGTAGATCACAGAGCTCTCTTATTTTTAATAGTGTGTAATGTCTCTCCATTATTTTCACTCATTTTTGTATATATTTTGATACACAAATCCATCTAACAAACTAATTTAAATGTGGTGATCTAGTTGTGCATGAATTCACCTTAAAATGTAATGTAAATTGGGTGCTAGTGATTAGACATTTGAAATTCTTTATCTTGAACCTTTCATTTACCCAGTGGTAGTTATTGATGTGATGCATCATTTTTTCACCTATTATCTTTTATTTATTTTACATCCTTTCATTCTAACATTCGATATGCTTTTAGAAGGATGCAATCTTTCAAGTGTATCATCATTAATGGTCTTGAATGATCGTTGACTACCATTTTTTGTACCTTAGGTGTTAAAGCCTTATTTATAGACTTAATTTAAGATCCCCATGTAACCATTTATAGTTGTCTTTCCTTCATGTTGGCTTTGTTCACCTATCACACACTATGACTTTGATTTATCAGACTATGTTATGATGTCGTGCAATACAAAGATTGCACTATAAAAACACATATAAACCTAAAAACTAAACAAAAACAAAACATTAATCAAAAATATTAAACTACATGGTGCTACTTAGAAACCTCTCTCATTTTTTATGATAATTGATAGAGATTATTGATGGTAAGGCTTAAGCCTATAGCCATTTACATGTATTGGTAGAATGGTTCCTTGAATATCTTTTAAGATAATGATTCCCTACTATGGAATGTCATAAATGATATAAGGTCCCTTCCATATAATGCACAAATTTCTTGAAAATGTTCTAAATATGATATCATATAGTAAGATTGATTTTTATAAATATATTTATTTAGATCATAGGTTGTGATCATGCCACACTTTCTAAATTATCTTGTTAACTTCCTGTGTTTATTGAGGTTTTTGCCTATTTTCTTCCATTTTGGTTAAATCCATTAATCATGTCTATAAATAATCTCAATCTCTGAGTCTCATTATCATAACAATGTACATACTAAGAACTATATATTTCATGGGCATCACTACCTCGAGTCCATAGACCAACTAAAATGGGGTAAAGCCTATTTCACATTTTTAATTTATTTTGTATGCCCAGATAATCATAGGAATTTTGTCCTCCCAATCATCTTATTGTACATTGTATATCTTTGTTAACATCTTGCCCAAGCTTTTATTTAAATCTTTAGCCTATCCTTTTTTTTGTGGATGATACGTAGTATTTTTGTGGTGCAATATCATAAAAAAAATTGTGAGAGTATTGATTGTATTATCTAGGAAGTATGTTCCCCTATCACTGACCAATTTGATTGGACAACCAAAATTTGTAATGATGTTTTCATTCAAAAACTTGGTTGCATCGTTTGCACTAAAAATTGGTGTCACAATAACTTCAACCCATTTTTTAAAGTAATTTGTCATAGTGATGATATACTTTGCATGATTTTACTTGATTGAAAAGATTTATAGGCCCCACAAAATCAATACGCCACTATTCAAAAGGTTGTTCTACTAGCATTAGGTTTAAAGGCATCTTATCTATTTGAGTAGGTTTACCCATCCTTTGGTAAATATCGTAGCCTTTTGTGACTCGATGTGCATCTTAGAATAGAATATGCCACCATAAACCATTTTATAATATCTTCCTTATAATGGATTCACCTATAGAACATCCACCTAAAATTCCTTGATGTGCCTCCTCAAAAAGTTGAGTTAGCTTATGTTCTAAAACCACTCTACACAATGCCTCATATTTTCCCAACTTATACAAAAATCCATTGATGATGGTATAGGGAATGGCTCATGTAATCAGTTACTTTTTGTCTCATTCAACATAGTGCACAAAAAATATTCCTTGTTCCATAAAATTATTTATGTCCTCCATGTTCTCAAGAATCATAGAGACTCTCAAGAGATGTGCATCTTGTGATTCATCTTTAAACTCTTCAAGTTATTTTCCATTTTGTATCCTAATCAATTGGTTAGGTCCCATATTTTATCTTCCAGGTTTAACATTTATCCTAGACTAAAGTTCTTGAAATAACATTAACCATCTGGTTATCCTTCCACCTAACATAGGTTTACTGACCAAATATCACATGTCTTGATGATCAGTAAAGAACTCAAAGGGCATTGCCATAAGATAATGCCTAAGCTTCTATAGTTTGAACACCATTTCTAGTGCTTCTCATTTTATTATAATATTTTTTTCTCTGCAACGGATAGTTTTTTGCTTATGAAATTGATAGGATGGTCCAATCCACCATCTTTTGGTTGTGTTAACACAACTCCTATCATAATACATGAAGCATATACACATACATGAAATGGATTAATCCATTCAAGAAATACCAATATGGGAGCTATAATTATCCTTTTCTTTAGCTTAATAACTGTTAATTAGCACTCATGTGTCCATTCAAACCATGTATCCTTGTACAATAATTTTTCCAAGGATGTAGAGATAGCTACGTAGCCTTTGATAAACTTCCTATAATACCATGTATGACCTAGAAATGTTCACACTTATTTAGAAATGTTTAGAGGTGGCATACCCACTATGACTATGATTTTGGCTTGGTCAACTAAAATTACTTCACTATTGACTATATGTCCCAATAGAACACTAAATGGTGTGAAAAATAAGCATTTTAAAATTTAATGCAATTTATAGGGCTCTAAAATGTTCTAACATTAGCCACTATTTAGAAAAGTGGTCCTTGAACAAATAAAATATATCCCAATCATCTAAATAAACCTCTATAAAATCATGAATAAAGTTC
The DNA here is from genome assembly GCA_037957365.1 of Torreya grandis. Taxonomy (NCBI): domain Eukaryota; kingdom Viridiplantae; phylum Streptophyta; class Pinopsida; order Cupressales; family Taxaceae; genus Torreya; species Torreya grandis. Next base: position 3,990,406 of record JARHVA010000409.1, read on the forward strand.
TTAAAAGTAGTCACTATAGCCCTAGAAAATACAAATAGAGCATTATTTAGACCAAATGGCATTAGCTTATACATAAAAATAACCCCATTCAGTTGTAAATGTTATTTTGGCCTGGTCTTTTTTTATGATGGGAATTTGATGATAACCATTGAATCCATCCATAAAGGAGTATACATCATGACCTGCAATTGACTCCAGAACCTCATCAGTGAAGGGTGTAGGAAATGGATCATTGATGTAAGCATCATTAAACACATGGTAATCCTAACATACCCTAATCTCTCCTAACTTATTAAGCTACACAACCATGGGATTAACCCAGTTTACATTTTCTATCAAATAGATTATACCTTCTTCCTGCATGCAATCTACCTTAGCCTTCACCTTAAACTTTAGGTTGGGATTCAATCTATATGGGCACTTTTTGATAAATCTTGTTCATTATTTCATTTCAATGTGCATCTCCCTCAATGACATGTCAACACATTTCACCTCTATGAATTTAGTGGGAAAAACATCTTAATAATCCCTCAATAGCTTCAACCCTTCTAAAATTTCATTCTAGGTCTAGTAATCTCCCAAAGTCATAAGCTTTAGCATAGACTATATCCCAATATTCTCAACAAATTTATTTAGTGGTTCCTGATATATCCTATTATATCCACTAGGAATGGATTCTCGTATAGTTATATACCCTTCTTGTTCTAAAATATTTTAATTTTTTATCTTTTTATCTTAGTTATTTTTATGATTTGAGCTTTTGGTGGTTTGACTTCTCATTATAGTATAAAGAAGCCACTCAGGTCGAAATCCTCATCACTTTCATTAGACCATGTCAACACATCTATAATCTTATTACAAGGTTGGATAAGAAATTGTTCCTTATTTTTATTGACCTTATAGTTATTTATAGCTATATTTAAATTGTGAGTTATTTCTTTATGTGATGATGAGTTTGTCATAGAAGTCAGGTTTTCCACAAACTGATGACATAGAAACATTTTCAATTTATGTCAAACACTATATACTACAAGATTTTCATATTAAAAAAAAACATTGAACATGTGCCCAATGCTTAGTTTCTCACATGTGCTCTTGATGTATATACCAAGTAGTTAGAAGTGGTAAAAAAGAGTATCTGAAAACATGCACCTAGTACTTTGGTTTGATAGCCTATGTAGACCATATGTCTATGCACTTGTGTATATAAAAATCTATAAACTTTCCTTTTTGAAAGAAGATTCAATCTACTCTAAGTGTGGTTGGTATATGAAAATGTGCTTGCATCAATTGTCAGGGGAACCAAAGAACAATAAACATGCTCTGATCCCTACTTAGCCAGGATCTTGCTCTACCAATTAGAGCACATATGATTACTTCTTGTATTAGCAACTAAACACAAAATTTAACTAGAATCAATAAGTAACTAGAAATATGAAACAACACAGGTATTGAGAGACAATACACAATTGTATTAATAAACACTCAGAAGAATATACAATAAAGAAGATGCCACTTCTTCTTCCACCTCAAAGGTTCACCACACCTCAAGACCTTCTTCCCTCTCTCTCTTGGTCACAACAATCAACTCCAATACAGAATTGATGTTCACCTCTCCAACCAGTCAGTAACACGCTACCAGTTCACCAAGTACACAACCGTACTCCAAGTAGATCACCTGCTCTCTGCTGCTACCTGCAAATCACTAGACCTTACTCACCATTATAGATCTCCTATAGAAAGTCATGCCCACATGCTGACCAAGATCATACACACATGAAGAACCCTTCTGATTCTCCAATCCAGTACCCACCTTGGTACTGTGGCACTAGGAGGAACACACCATTACTCTCTTCTCTCTGAAGGAGCTTATTGCTCTCTTACTCACTGGCTACAAGTTTACACTACAGCCTATGAGTCCATATATAGATCTCATGCATACAATAATTGGACTAACCTAATTACAATAACTAGACACGCAACTCAAGACCAAAAATAGCCTTTGCATGTAAACACTCTGTTTAACGAACTAACTATCTATGGAACAAGCAATTCTGGAACTACCACAGGCGACCGACGTTGGTCCCTGTCTGCCTGGAGGTGACCGTCGTTGACCGACATCCTGTCGATGTCGGTTGTCTTCATGTCCACCATGCCATCGTCAGTTTCCTTGTGCACTACACTCTGTCGATGCCGGTCTCCCTAGAACTCAGCGACCTCCTCCCTGTTTGCACCAGTTGAAGCTTTTAGCTCCACAACCTAACAATCTCCCACTTGGAGATAAACAGCTGCAACTGTACCTATGCCTATACTCTATCTAATTGTACCCTGGCTTGTATCCCTCTTCAAGATCAATCTTGAAGACTAACCACCATAACCTGTGATGCTCTAACCTTTATGCCTTTGTCATCCAAGTAACCTGCCAAATCCGCATCTACAAACCTATGTAGAAAATAACTTGACCCTGCATAGCATGTCGACCTGCCGCTGATCCCTGTAAGAATCCACTGAACTGCCCTTTAGTACCTCTTCCTCGAATTGGCTCCATACTTTCTGACAACTCCCACTGCTTGGGAAAAACTCAGGTCTACACTAGACCTCATGTGATTTCAAACCCTGTTTCAAGCTAAGCTTGAATTGCCCAATGCTTGGTGTGCTTTCTGATTCTGCATCCTGCATCATGAACCCTGCCAACACCGTCTTCACATCAGCTCCCACTGGAGATAAAATCTCCATGTCTCTTATGCCAAAGAATTTTGCTGCTCCAAATTCTTCCTGACATGCCTCTGAACTAACCTTACCCTTAGCTCAGCAAATCCCTGTATGTACAAAACCTGCTAGCAAATTACCCACATACAGTAACTGGATAATGTCACAACTCATCATCCACCTGGTAAGACAAAACCACAATAGTTACACTGACATTGATTGAAGCCATGCTCTAGTCATCCACCTGTCAAACCTATACCACTGTCCTGCAGCTTCCTCAAGACCATATGCCTTGGCCTTCCATCTCTTGTATCCATCCACTCTCTTCTTTAACTTGGGAATCCATTCTATCTTTCAGTGCTTACTTCTAGCTGACAACTCTACCGACAAATACATGTTTGGTTCTTCTCCAAGGACTCACACTCCTCCTCCATGCCAAGCTCCCACTTTATCTGGACTCTACCTGCATTGCCTCTTCGAATCTTCCTGGTTCTTGACCATCAATAAGCAATATAAAGAAGGTGAACAACGAATATGAGGTTCACTTACCCTTTTGGACCTCAACATGAGTGTTTGAGACTTGTTGATAGCTTGTTGTCCGCCCACCATCCGTACTAGTGACCGATCTCGGCCATTTCCCAGTCTATTTTCGACCGATGTCAACTCCCTGTACTGACCCTAACTGTCAACATCGTTTCCCTGGTCAATGCTGGCGTCCCTCCTACCGACGTCGGTTCCTTCATGACCGACATCGGTCTTCCTATTGCCGACATCGGTTACTGTCTGACCGATGCTGGTACCTGTGTTCGTCTGTGAGTGATAACTTTTTATCCACGAGCTCTCCATGGATCAAAATCCTAATCAAATCAACCCTGCTCTGCTCAGAATATTTCAGTCTCCCCACCTGATCTCTGTCTGTCATCTCCTCCATGAACACTAAGGCTTTCCAGTTCTTTAGCTTGTCAAAGACATCTGACTTCCGCTTCAGAACCTACATTCTCCTTCTACATATGTGACCAAGCCTATGAGGCCACATCTCTGCAATAGAAGGTGAATCAGCAATATAAGTAGATAGATAAAGGATACCTACTTTCTTACCACCATCTAATTCAAGTGTATCCGTTGTGAGAGTTACAGTGCATCTCTCATCACCCAAATTTCCTAAAGAAATTAGACTCATCTCCAAGACTGGTACCTGCATGACTTCCTTCAACCACTGTGTGTCATCCGCCTGCAATTTTAGCTTCACTTCCCCTTCGTCAATCATCTGACAAGGCTCTCCAACCCCTAAATAAATCTCTCCAAAGTCTCCAAAGACATACCCATGAAAAGATGCTCTATTTCGGGCTGCATGGAAAGAGGCAAAAGAATCTATGAATAAAGATTCCACTTTATCCAGAACATCTTGTGCAATATTACCTGCAACATATGCTTCCACAAGCTGATCTTCTACTGACCAACGATCTCTTTTCACCTGCTCCTTTCCATCAATCAGACCATTCGTGCTATTCAGTTTCTCCATTCGTAGCTTACTTTCTTCTGCCGTTGCTATACTCCCACTCAATCTGAAACACCTGTGAGTGACCTGTAATCAAAAACACTACCAGATCTGAAACCACCTGTTAGTCAACCCAACCAAAAGCTCTGATACCACTTGTTGGTATCAGCTCCTGAACTTACAACCAAGGCTCTGATACCACTTGGTCAGGGGAACCTACAGAACAATAAACATGCTCTGATCCCTACTTAGCCAGGATCTTGCTCTACCAATTAGAGCACATATGATTACTTCTTGTATTAGCAACTAAACACAAAATTTAACTAGAATCAATAAGTAACTAGAAATATGAAACAACACAGGTATTGAGAGACAATACACAATTGTATTAACAAACACTCAGAAGAATATACAATAAAGAAGATGCCACTTCTTCTTCCACCTCAAAGGTTTGCCACACCTCAAGACCTTCTTCCCTCTCTCTCTTGGTCACAACAATCAACTCCAATACAGAATTGATGTTCACCTCTCCAACCAGTTAGTAACACGCTGCCAGTTCACCAAGTACACAACCATACTCCAAGTAGATCACCTGCTCTCTGCTGCTACCTGCAAATCACTAGACCTTACTCACCATTGTAGATCTCCTATACAAAGTCATGCCCACATGCTAACCAAGATCATACACACACGAAGAACCCTTCTGATTCTCCAATCTAGTACCCACCTTGGTATTGTGGCACTAGGAGGAACGCACCATTACTCTCTTCTCTCTGAAGGAGCTTATTGCTCTCTTACTCACTAGCTACAAGTTTACACTACAGCCTATGAGTCCATATATAGATCTCATGCATACAATAATTAGACTAACCTAATTACAATAATTAGACACGCAACTCAAGACCAAAAATAGCCTTTGCATGCAAGCACTCAGTTCAACGAACTAACTATTCGTGGAACAAGCAGTTCTGGAACTGCCACAGGCAACCGATGTCGGTCCCTGTCTGCTTGGAGGTGACCGTCCTCGGCCGACATCCTGCCGATGTCGGTTGTCTTCATGTCCACCATGCCGTCATTGGTTTCCTTGTGCACTGCACTCTATTGATGCCAGTCTCCCTGGAACTCAGTGACCTCCTCCTTGTTTGCACCAGTTGAAGCTTTTAGCTCCACAACCTAACATCAATTTGCGTGCCTCAGCCCATAGTAACTAAATTTTCCTATGAATTGCCCACCATTTCACAATAGTTCCATGCAATGCATAATTGAGTGCACTAACTTTCTAATCCACATTATGGGCATGATTCTCTAATTCTAAAATTAATTTATTGAGCTCCTTAGTTTTGAAGCATTGTAGCAATTGGCATTCAGTGGTCAGTTAGCATATGTGTATTTGAGTCACCACTTATCGAAGATGTTGCTTTCAAAAGTAAGGTACCTTCTAAATTAGGCTCTATGTAATCCATAAATATAACACCTATATTATAAAATAAATATACCTTAGACCTGGTTAGTGATCACATAGAGGGTGACCTACATTATTCAATCTAAAACTGATCTGTTGGTTACTTTGTTGTAACCAGTATGTGCACAAACTGTTTAACTGGCTATGATTATATTTGAGATTTTGGTTTTGGATTAAATAAATGGTATTTAATAGATTTTATAACATTATATTTATTATTTTATTTTATTTTTAACCAATTTTTATCTTCATAAACATAATGTGACTCTGGTTTTTTTGGGATAACATATTACTTATACTCAGACTTGTTCAAAGTTATCAAAATTATCTTATCTCCTTAGTGAGCCTCTAATTGATTTTACAATGTATTGATAATAATTTGACCTTCATAATCCCATTTCTTACCAATAAAATTAGGATAATGGGTCTCATATATTTACATGCCAATTATTGCAAAATCTCCTCACAAGCTGAAGTTAGCAATCTTAATTTCTACATCTTCAAGTCATCCAACTAGTTATACTCTCCCATAATCTATAAGATTGAGAGTAAATGGACTATAGATTAGTGATGTGTAACCAATATCCTCTCATGTATATTTCAATATCATATTTAATGTGCTTCCAAATTAAAATACAACATTAGGTACCCCAAACCCGATGAGTTCAATACGCATTCAAGATTCAACATCCTAGGGTTTTTAGTTTTTACATACCACATGACCTTGTCATCATGTTGTTTTCCTCATTTTGTACACTTAAGTAGATAATGTATAAGATTTATAATATTTTATGAAGTATATTTGTTTCATATAGTTCTCAAAACTTTTGATATGTTTGTCAATGTAGTCACTACTCATTCTTGTTGCATTATGTGAATAATTTGCCCATACATTTGGGCATCAATAGTTATATCATCACCTTCTGATGCATATTTTTATTATATGTTCGAAAGGACTTGTTATTCTTGATACATCAAGCCTTTTTTCCTTGCAAGTTCAAGATACTTATCCTATTTAACCTTCCTGATTCTTTGATCTGGTGGGATTTTTAAATGCAAAAATCCTTGCTCTGCATGTTATTGCCTTGTGACTATGTACATGAATGCATTCTCCCTAGGATGTTAATTTATCATATTTACATTTTTCATAGATTTTTATTTCATCTAAATTTTTAAAATTGGGGTGTTTTTTAGTATGATTTTATCCTACAACTTTGCAATAGATGTAGTACATTTGTCTTTCAAGATTAATTAGGCAATTTTGTGTGAAGTGGTTATATTTGTCACATAAATAACACTAAATTAGTTGATGATCTTACTATTTATATTTATTTATACCTCCTTGGTATCCACCATGGTACCTTACCTTGTATCCTCCTCTATTTTTTAGAAACCCCAACCTTTTGACTATTTCCCATCTAATCCCCATGACTATTATTATGCATCATATCCTCCATACTACTAATGAGGTGATGATGGAACCTAATTTGATTTTTTTGGATGATGAATTATAATGTTCCATAATAATTATACTATGGAGATGATAGTGTCCATCCAGCCAGACCCTGGGGTTTCTATTATGGAAATGAATGCATCCACCCATGACCACAGTGTGTCATGTTAGACATTTCCACCTTCAAGCCTAGATTTCCCTACTTCATAACTACAAAAATGTTCTTAGTGATACATTATTTTAGTTATTGTAGATAAAATAAACTCTTCTCATCATGATTATTTGAATTAAAAAAATTATGGTACAAGTTATGTTGTTTTTGAATGTATTATTTTAGTAAATGACGCTTTGATGTTTCATGTCCTACTATTCTGCATTTGTCATAGAATTATATTTTAAATTTAGGATAGTCATTCCTATAATGTCATTTATTACCACACTCCATACACCATAGATATAATTTGGGCTTAATTATCTCATGAATCTCATCCATCTTCTTTATAAAAGCATTTATTTTTATCTCAATTTTAGAGCTAGTTGATGGAGCATCTCCATAATCCCCAATCTATTTTACCCAGAGTGTAGCTACTCGAGCATCAACCTTAATAAAAAACTATGAATTTGCAATGGAAAATATGATCTTTAATCATATACCTTCCATAAACCAATCAACTTTATCTTTATCTTCAATGATAAAATTGATTTTGTTCATTATGTTTAAAAATCTATGATCGTATTCCCATACTAATTCTCAGCTTCACTATTGAATCTCCTTAAGATTTTGAATATTCTTAATTGAGAACTTATTCATCTTGAATTCTTTGATTAATTGGTCCTTAACTTGCTGAATATTTAGGGAAATAACATCTTTTTTATAAATGAACTCTAGAGTTCAGCCTATTAAGGTTCCTATGAGTTCACATTTCTTCACACCTTCAGCAGTCACTCTTTTAGCCTACTATTTTATATCACAAGTTAACAAATTATGTTCAAGGTTAAAATACCTATCTTATTGTGTTCAAAAAATAAACATTCATGCATTCAATTCCATGATTGGTTCAATTATAACTATTACTATGGGCTTTTACGAACTAGTCTTTACAAGTGTCTTAAAACTAGTGTTGAAAGAGAACCCAACCTCTTCTAACCTCTTATTATCTATAAATTTATTATTTTTTATGTTAAGTTTACCAAATTTTTAAGTAAATGATTCAAATCAATTTCTACCTATCCCAAGCTCTGCACTTTACTTTCTCTTCTTTGAAGATAAAATGGGATCAAAGGATGTGTACTCTTAAAATTAATGATCTACGTCTTCAACTTATTCTATCTACAATCTTGAACTTGTGATAATTATGTGATTATGAATAACTTCATCTAGAGAATATTCTTTCCCTGGTCCAAATAATATCATTCCTTATAACTAGAATCTACCCCTATATTCTAATTGCTCTATTGTTAGTCTACTTTCTTCTTTCTCCTTGCTCTATTCCATATCCTCTCTATCCCAATCTTTGTCCTCTTATTTCTCAGGCCCTTCCATTCTTCTCTCTGCATAATCTTTAAACTCTCTAATTTATGTAGCCTCTCTTTGGGCTCCCATATCTTCTACATCTTCTATTTTACTTCTACTCCTATTTGTAGTTACATTTGGGTTATCTCGTTTATTCCACATTCTTTGTTGCATCAGCTCTATTTTGAATCCAAGAATCTTCTTCTCACTTTACTTCTCTACATCCTCCATATTCTAGGTTTAGGTTCAAGTTCCTCTATTCATATCTACATCATTACTCCTACATCACATGTACCTCTATAATTCTTGAAGTGATTATTCCATGTTATTAGGGGTAGGCACCATGGCCTTTTCAATAACCAACATTTTGATCAAAGTAGGTAGTCATTGAATGAAATTTCCTTGGATTCCTCTCATAAACAAGTCCTACATAGATTCAAAAATTAGATATCCTTGTACAGTAAATTTTGTGATATAACTATTGATGTTAATATCTTCCAGTGATTTATCAGATGGGTCCAATCAATATCTATAGCTCATAGGTTATCTAGTTTTCCTTCTATCCAAACTATAAATTTTATTCTTCTAGGTTGAAAAAATTAGTATTCTATGTTAAGTTGTGGAGCTAAAAGCTTCACTAATGAGCAAATGTGGAGGTTGTTGGGTTTACACAGTAATTGACATCGATCAGAACCAACTGACATCGGATAGGGGTCGACCGGCATCAGTCAGAATTGACCGACATCGGTTAGGGGTTGGCCGGCATCGGTCATCTTCAAACTGACACCAACTTCTGTGCATTTCCAGAATTGCTATTTTTAGATGTGCATTTTTAGTGCTTTTCTATTTTTGGTAGAATAGATTTGAGCCTTTGATTAAGAGGTGGATCTAACGGTGGTGAATGCATGGCTCATGAAACCCTAGTGTTGTAGTATACTATATAATAGGGTTAGATCCTCATAACATGTACAACATAACAATTCAGTAATTGAGTTGATTGTAATTGATTGTGAGAGAGAGAGAGAGAACTCTTGAGGGAGAATTATTGTACATCTAGAAGGTGTGAGAAGAGAGAGATTTCTTCATTGTATTTCCTTCTGGAAGAGTTTAATATAGATTGGTTGTTTCTTGTATCTCTTATTATTTGTTGTTTTTGATTTCTAGTTACTTATTACTTCTGGTTTCAATTTCGTGTTTAGTTGCTTATACAAAAGTAATCAATTGTACTCTAAGATCCTAAAAACTAGTATCAGAGCTCTAAACACTAACAACTGGTATCAGAGCTCTAAACACCAACAACTGGTATCATAGCTCTAAACACTAACAACTAGTATCAGAGTGTGTTAGTGTTTGTTGATTATAGAATTCACTCATAGGGGTTTCTGATTGAGTGAGATCAAAGCAATGGCAGAATAAAGTAAACCAAGAATGGAGAAATTCAATGGCAAAAACTATCAATTATGGAGGATGCAAATTAAAGATTGTCTGTATCAGAAAGATCTGTATTTACCGTTGGGTGGGGTTTCAAGGAAGCCCACAGATATGGAAGATGAAGAATGAAATGTTCTTGATAGAAAGGCTCTTGGATCTATAAGGTTGAGCCTGGCAGCTTCTATGTTTTCCAACTTATCACAGGCAAAGACAACGATAGAGTTAATGGATACTTTGGCAAATTTATATGAAAAACCCTTAGCTTCAAATAAGGTATATCTTATGAAGCAATTATTTAATTTACAAATGCAGGAAGGTGGATCTGTATCTAGTCATCTTAATGATTTCCATACAATAGTAAATCAATTAAATTCAGTCAAAATAGTTTTTGATGATGAAATTAAGGCTCTCTTAATCTTATGCTCTTTACCTAAAAGTTGGCATAGTTTGGTAATGGCAGTTAGTAATACTGCATCTGCTTCAAATATCTTGAAAGTTGATGATGTTGTTAGTGTAATCTTGAATGAAGAAATTCATAGGAAAAGCACAAGGGAAACATCAGGTAATGCTTTAAGTGTTGAAAGCAGGGGAAGAAAAAGAGAGAAGGGCAAGCAAGGGAAATCAAGGTCAAAGATGGGAAGTGGATCCAAATCTAGAAATGGAAGAATAACCTACTAGAATTGTGGAAAGAAAGGGCATGTAAATAAAGATTGTTAGTTGAAGGGTAACAAAGAAAATCAGCATGAAGGTAATAAAGAAGCAAAAGTTCCAGGTATTGTTGCACATGATGCTCTTATATTTTCTTTAGATAATAAAGTAGAATCATGGGTTTTAGATTATAGTGCCTTTTTCCATGCAACCCCAAATAGAGAATTTTTCAATGATTATGTCCATAGAGATTTTGGGAAAGTTTATTTAGGGGATGATGAGCCTTGTAAAATTGTTGGCAAAGGAAAAGTGCAGCTAAAATTGTAGAATGGAAACACATGGGTGTTGAAGGATGTCATGCATGTACCCATCCTGAAGAGGAATCTGATTTCTGTAAGAAAGTTGGGTGATGAGGGTTGCACAGTAACTCTCACAGCTGAATCTTGGAAAGTTTCCAAGGGTACACTTATATTAGCAAAAGGTAAGAGAGTAAGTACACTTTATCTATCTACTTGTATTACTAATTATTCTCCTTCTATTTTATTTACTTCAGATGTAGATGCAAAGTTGTGGCACTGTAGGCTTGGTCACATGAGTGAGAAGGGAATGAATGTTCTTAAGTCAAAAGGTAAGCTTTCAAATTTGAAAAGCATAGATCTAGATTTCTATGAGCATTATATTTTTGAGAAACAGAAGAAAGTGAGGTTTCTCAAAACTGGGTCAACAAAGAAGAAGCACAAGTTGGAGCTTGTTCACACAGACGTGTGGGGACCAGCTCAAGTAGCTTCTATTAGAGGATCACATTATTATGTTTCTTTCATTGATAATGCTACAAGAAAGGTATGGGTTTATTGCATAAAGAGGAAATCTGATGTTTTTGACACATTTGAGAAATGGAAAGCTTTGGTTGAGAATGAAACAGGTTTGAGATTAAAGTGCCTTAGATCTAATAATGGTGGTGAGTACTACAGCAATAAATTCAACAGTTACTATTCTATGAGTCAAATATGCAGGGAAAGGATGGTTCCAAGGACACCTCAACAAAATAGAGTTGTTGAAAGGATGAATAAAACAATAATGGAGCATGCACGGAGTATGAGGTTGCATGTTGGTTTGCCCTTACAGTTTTGGACATAAGCTATAGATACTATAGTTTACCTGATTAATAGAGGACCTTCTACTGCACTAGATGGTGGAATTACAGAAGAGGCTTAGATAGGTAAAAAGGTAGATCTTTCATTTCTTAGATTTTTTGGTTTTAAAGCTTTTGTGCACATTGATAAAGAAAATAGAAAGAAGCTGGATGCTAAATCTATGCGGTGCACTTTCATTGGTTATGGTTTTGGAGATTTTAGATTCCAATTGTGGAATTTAGAAACTAACAAAATTATTAAAATCCATGATGTAGTTTTCAATGAGAAGGTGATGTACAGTGATCAGCTTAAGAGGCTAAATAATTCTAAGTGAGGCAATCTTGATTTAGAAGAGGTTATGATCCAAAATGAGCTCGCAGGTAAAAATCATCACTCACAAAAAAACATAGAGACTGAGATCGATCAGGTGGAAACTGATGTCAATCAGGTGGAAACTGATTTCAATCAGGTGGAAACTGATGTTGGTTAGGTGGAAATCGATGTCGATCAAGAGGAACTAACATCGGTCGGGTACAGACCGACATCGATCAGAGATGGCTGGGATTGGTCACTGTCAAAAGAAAATTTGGGCAAACAGCAAGCTGTAAATGAGTCTCAAATGCCCATAAGGAGGTCTAAAAGGGTAAGTAAACCTCCAATTCATTATTCCCCTTCTTTATACTACTCATTGCTAATTGATGGTGGAGAACCAGAAAGTTTTGATGAGGCAATGCAGGTAAAATCTAGGAAACAGTGGGAGCATGGCATGAATGAGGAAATTGATTCCCTGGAAGAGAACCATACGTGGGATTTGGTTGAGTTACCAGCCAGAAAGAAATCACTAAAAAAAAATGGGTATACAGGTTAAAGGAAGGAGAGAATGGACAAATGAGACATAAGGCTAGGTTGGTAGTAAAGGGATTTGTACAGAAACTAGGTATTGATTTTGATGAAATTTTTTCTCCTATAGTAAAGATGACTTCTATTCAGACTGTATTGTCTTTAGTTGTTATTGAGGATTTGCATCTTGAGTAGCTTGATGTTAAGACAACATTTCTTCATGGAGATTTGGATGAAGAGATATATATGGATCAGCTGGAAGGTTTTGAGGTCAAAGGTAAGGAGAAACTTGTGTGCAGGTTGAAGAAAAGCTTATATGGTCTTAAGCAAGCTCCAAGACAATGGTATTTGAGGTTTGACAGGTTTATGACAGAGCATGGCTTTAGTAAATGTCAATCTGACCATTGTGTTTATTTTAACAGATTGGATAATGGTATTTATATTATCTTGTTATTGTATGTAGATGATATGCTTGTTGCAGGTTCACACATGCAAGAAATTACTGAGCTTAAGGTAAAATTAGCTCACACATTTGCCATGAAGGATTTAGGGGTAGCAAAGAAAATCTTTGGCATGAGTATTAAGAGAGACAGGAAAATTCATAGTTTGATTTTGTCTCAAGAGGATTATGTGAATAAGGTGTTGGAGAGGTTCAATATGCAGGATACAAAATTGGTAAGCACACCTATGGCTAGACACTTCAAGTTGAGCAAAGAACAGTGTCTTAAATCACATGATGAGGTTGAGTACATGAGTAGAGTTCCATATGCTTCAACAGTTGGGAGCTTGATGTATGCAATGGTATGTACTAGACCAGATATTGCCCAAGTAGTGGGAGTTGTCAGCAAGTTTATGGCCAATCCAGGAAAGGAACACTGGAAAGCAGTTTAGTGGATTCTTAGATATTTGAGAGGGACTAGCATTAGGCATTTATGCTATGGAGGGTCAAACACTTCTCTACATGGGTATGTAGTTTTGGATATGGCAGGTGACTTGGATGGTAGGAGAAGCACCATAGGATATGTGTTCACTATTGGTGGAACAGCGGTTAGCTGGATTTCAAAGTTGTAGAAGGTTGTTGCCTTGTCTACTACAGAGGCAGAATACATTACAGTCACAGAGGCTAGCAAGGAAATGATTTGGATGAATCAGTTCATGGAAGAGTTGGGAAAGGAGCAAGAGAGTTGTAGATTTTACAGTGATAGTCAAAGTGTAATTCATTTGGCAAAGAATTCAGCCTTTCATTCAAGAACCAAACATATATAGCTTAGGTACCACTTCATTAGACAGGTATTGGAGGATGAACAGTTGACGCTGGAAAAGATCCATACGGATAAGAACCCTATTGATATGTTAACAAAGCCAGTAACAAAGGAGAAGTTGAATCTTCATTGAACTTTTGTTGGTCTTCAAGATTGATCTTGAAGAGGGAGAAACAAGCTAGAGATGTTTAGAGGATGTTGTTGTACAGGTACAGGTGTAGCTATTTATCTCCAAGTGGGAGATTATTGAGTTGTGGAGCTAAAAGCTTCATTAATGAGTAGATGTGGAGGTTGCTAGGTTTACATAGTAACCAACATCGATCAGAACCAACTGACATCGGTTAGGGGTCAATCGACATCCGTCAGAACCGACCAACATCGGTTAGGGGTCGATCGACATTGGTCTTCTTCAGACCGACACTGACTTCTGTGCATTTCTAGAATTGCTATTTTTAGATGTGCATTTTCAGCACTTTTCTATTTTTGGTAGAACAAATTTGAGCCTTTGATTAAGAGGTGCATCTAACGGTGGTGAATGCATGGCTCATGAAACCCTAGTGTTGTAGTATACTATATAATAGGGTTAGATCCTCATAGCATGTACAACATAACAATTCAGTAATTGAGCTGATTGTAATTGATTGTGTGAGAGAGAGAGAGAACTCTTGAGGGAGAATTACTGTACATCTATGAGGTGTGAGAAGAGAGATTTCTTCATTATATTTCCTTCTGGAAGAGTTTAATACAGATTGGTTGTTTCTTGTATCTCTTATTATTTGTTGTTTCTAATTTCTAGTTACTTATTACTTTTGGTTTCAATTCCATGTTTAGTTGCTTATACAAAAGTAATCAATTGTACTCTAAGATCCTAAAATTCTATTATATATAACCATGTAGCTAATAGTCCAGGAAACTCACACCATAAGATTTTATATCTTTCTCCATATATATGCTTATGAATAACTTCTTTCATAGTCTTTCCTTTTTTTCTTCTTCTTTTGTGAAGTTGTGGATTTTTTCATCTAACCATCTATTTATATCTCTCTACCCTATTATCCATCACAACATGTTTAAAACAAAACATCCACACTCACCACACCATTGTTAGCATAGGTTCCTATAAAATCCATCAAAACATGCTAATATAGGGATAGTTGTATGATAAGTGACACTTGTATATAATAGACAAAAAATCAAACTGAACCCATCCATTAATTATCTAAAATAGATATATTTATGTAGGGAATGTAGAATTAATTAGAACATTTAGTATAAGGTACATGATTAATATATTTAGACAACCAAAGCATTCATTATGCATAGAACAACGATAAAAGACACATAGTGAAAACCATTTAATAATTATATATTAATCTCTATCACATTGGAACTATTTTGTAATAAACTAATCGCTATATATAGAGTTTTTACAAGGCATTATCACTTCATATTCTAGCCTTTCACTACATCAAAATGGAATACTCTTCACATTCTGAAGACTAATGTTATACTTTCAAGTGTTGAATACATATAAAAAGAGATACAAAAGACAAAATAGTATAATTTGCACACATGTCCACCAATTACACTTTGTGATTTTTGTAGCCCTGTTATACTCCCAACAATATTGTGCCCTATAAAAAAAATTATGAAAAACATTAAAATTGCAATAACATACTAAAAATTGATTACAAAGAGATAAAAATTGGACTATAGCTTTCATGAATAATTTTAGATTTCAATAGATAATATACATAAAAAAATTTAATGGTTTGTGAGATAGAGATTATTCTTCAAAATTAGGGTTTGACTACATTACTCATTCAACATAGTCAACCAGATGGATCAAAAATCTAAGTTCATCTTTAAATTGCATAGTTTAGTCTTATTTGCAATCATTTTTTATCTATTTCAATCATTTACCTTCTTATTGTTAATAAGTTAATTTACATCACCCTACATTATTAAAATATATTTATTATAATTAGGATTAATTACCACATTAATTCAATTCAAGATAAAAAATTTAGTGAACCTGACTATTATTTGAGCATTGTTAAAACACACGTCTTCCTTAAGGTTCCAGCCTTCTAGGACTTCAATATTTTTTGCATTAGGGTTTGGAAAAAAAATACATTACAATTTCTTGTAGTTTTTACTATATCTATCATAAATGATTTTTTTTTAACATCCTCTTAATTGATCATTATGAAAATAAAAAGCGATAAAACTCATGAATCTAGAGCTACTAAATAAAGTTAATTTTATGCTATGGATGTAAAATAATTTTCCCAATGCCTTGATGCCTATCTAGATAACATTAAGTCTTTATTATTTGTGTCCCGACAAGAACAACATGAACATGAACATGATCTTGCATCTCAATAACTAAATGATTATATTGAACAACCTATTGGAAATCCTAAAATAGATATTAACATTATAGTTTTTGGTAATTTTATCCCATTCACATCTTTAGGTTTGGGGGCAACACATGGATTATAATATATTTCTATGCCTATGCCTAACCAAGTGATCCATTCAGATCATTTGATTGTTACACACACTATATCACATGCCTTTCCTAATGCAGAATCCCTAAGTAGTTATATTTGTAAAAGCTAAGGTGTTTTAATTAGAATAAGGTATCTTGAAAGCTATCCAATCATTAGAATCCCACACATTATTTAATAATCCTATAACACATGATATTTCATCTTACACTTTACCTACCAGATTCGTAGCTCCAAAAATTCCTTTATATGAAGGTAAATCAGATCTTAAACACCATATCAGATCTTTTCATGCAACATTTTTGGATTATGCTTTCCATGATAAATTACTAACCAAACTATTTCCAAGAATATTAGAAGATTATGTTTTGTGTTAGTTTTATGATCTACCTACTCAATTCATGAAATCATTTAATCCATTAACTAATTTATTTCTCAAACACTTTGTTATCAACATTAATGAGAAACTTTTGTATGCACAAATTGTTAAGCTTAAACAAGGAAATAATGAACCTATCAGTGATTGTGTACTTTGTTATAAGAATTGTTAGATAAAATGACCAATGCATTGGTAGATAATGAGTTATAAAACATTTTCAAATATAGTTGATGGCACCATTGTATGAATAAAATATCTTTAATAATTTTAAATCATTTGAATATCTTTGTCGTACGATAAGAGAAATAGAGGTCAAACTTTTTGCTTTGAATCAGCTTAAGTATACACCTACATATACTACAACTCATACAACCAAGTTTCAAATTAAACTGTCTTACAAATCCAAGACACAAGATACTAAAGTAGATGCAAAGGTCCAAATTAATGTTATCTCTCAACCTATTAAAATACAAAAATTATTGGATCAACCAAAAAGAAAATTTTCTAGGTTACAAAAACCACCTACAATTAATTATAATGGTTAATTGAATGCATTTTAATCACTTTGAGTCCTTCATTTTAAATTGATATGAACAAATTGTAAGCAAAATATTTTAATAACAATGCATATTTCAATTACCATATATGCAATGGTCATTATGCTAACAAGTGTTTCAATCTCAAGCATCTCATTCAAGATCATATTGATAAAAAAATTATTGAGCTCGATATTCCTATAGAGGAAACAATGCCTCATCCAAATGATAATGCTAAACTAGATATTTTCAATGATTCATTTTTTAATCATGATACTAACAAGGATACTTTATCAGTGCATCATACATACAATGCTTATCTACCTCATGCATCATATGAGCATCCTTTGGATGAAATTATTGGTACAATTCACAATATTTAACTACATCCTATGATTAATTTTATGATAGTGAAATAGTTGATGATGATTATGATTTCCATGCTTTATGTATAAGAGTTCATATTGATCAACAATTGATTATTAGTGTGCTAGTTGATAATGGATCAAGTGAAAAATCATATATAACCACATTGTTTCATTTATTGTGTTACACATAAAGTGACATACAAGAAACTACTAAAAGTTTTAAGACATTCAATAATAAAAAACAAACAACTTTGTTACAAATTATGTTGCCTCTTCAAGTAGATCCTATTTTACTATATGCTCCTTTTCTACTTCTTCCACATAATGTGATCTTTGATATGATATTGGGATCCATGGTTGAAAAAACTTCATGTTGTACCTACTACAATACATAAATTCCTAAAGTATATTTATTTCAATCAAATTGTTACAATTTTGGGGATCAAGTATTAATATCTTATACAATCCATGGTACCTCCTCCTCCCCATCCACCACCATAATTCAATGATACATATATGAAAATAAAATAATGCTTACATATATATCATTTAATAAAAATCTTTGTAATCAATAAATACAAAAAGAGATACAAAAGTCTCAAGAGTAAACAAAGCAAAATCAAGTTTATAGGAAAAAGGTATCTACTTCTCAACAAACACAAACACTTCAAATCCTTCTAAAATAGTTATTCATGCAAATCAGCATATGGATCAAAAGGCTAAAAAATTAGAATAATATTCTACAAACCCTCATGGGATTTCATATAATTTTAAGTCTTATGGACCAACTACTTCTCCCAATGATTACACAAGTAAAATTCTAGATAGTTGTGTTGTTGATTATGATACATGTTATGATTCTGATATGGGCACATCTAATGCATTTTGTTCAAATAGGGTAAGACATTTTATAACAATCATTGATTTCTTTGATTCCTACCTTGATGTAATCATTGGTTATCTTGTTTAATTTTCAAAAAATCTAACAAAATTCAAAAATATTCAAATAATTCAAAAAACTAAAATATTATTATGAGCAGCTTCTAGAATGTTGTAACTTATTATTCTATTTTTTTACATGTGCAATCATTTGATTAGTTTTTATATGCCCTTGGATTTTTTAGATTTATTGGTCTCTCATCCCATATATTTTAATTTCTATATCTAAATAGCTTAAAATAGTGATATACTCTACTGCAAAAGTCCATTTATCTCTCTGTTTGTACAGTTTACACTGAAATTTTATCTTTTTCCCATAAGATAGAATTGCCCAAAACATGATAGAATTGTTTATAATTACTATCCCAATTGATATATCATGTCTTTTATCTTTTTATACCCATAAACCATAGTTCCAAAATGCATAGCCTTAATTCTACCAATTTTTTAATTACTTACTCAATTTTAGTATGCAACTCATTGTTGTTTATGTAAAATATTTATTTTTCATGCTCTATTATTCATACATGCAATGTATTTCAAAACATGTACATCTAATGAAATGATAATGTACAATCATAAATTTATACATATTATTCTTATTCTTACATGCTCCCTAAAGTTACAATGGGGGCATCTTGTTTACATGTGGCCATAAAAACATTTTCTCATGCCTATCTATCATTGACATTTATTGTGAACTATTCAGATATTTTTCCATTCTTTTATTTTCAACATTTTGTTTCATTTAAAATTATGTTTTTGATGGTTTTCATATTTCAAAAATACAAAAAAAAACATATAATTCAAAAATATGAAAACATTCAAATATTCCTAAAAAATCAAAATCAGGACCTGAGCATGATTGTCAATTTAGTTTATATCTTTCAAATATGTCATTTATCTCATTATTAGTAGATAACATATTATTTCTATATCACACATGCTTTTCACTGGTATTCATGAGTGTTGTGCAAGACATACAAATTTTTATAAAGACTAAGATGTTGAAATTTCCTCTACCCATTTGCCTTGATAAGTTATTTTTAGGTGACAGTATGCAGGTGTTTTCATTACATAACACTAATAATGTTGAGCTTTCATGTTATTTATAAATGTCTTGCCAAACATTTATATATTTTACCCCATATTGAGTGAGATCCCAAAGATCAAAACATATATGTGTTATTCAATCAGTGATTCATATTCAAAAATAAATAATAATAAAGTTTACATATTTATAGGAGTCTTTCAGTAATTACTCTCCTATAATATAGGTAAGTTGTTCTAACAACTTACAACCTACTAACCAAATATTATCTCTAAGTGATTTTGTTCTCAACAAATCACTTATAATAATATTTTTTATTATTACTCACATTGTATTACTAATACTCACACTAGATATTCTCTACATTCTCTCCCTTAGTGTGAACTTAGGGATGTTAGGTTTACCCAAAAATGTGTCCATTACAAATATCAGATTAATTATATTGAAAATCCCATTTTATTGAAAAACTCCTTTCAAGGCCAATTTGATAGCTTGTGACTTGTTAGTGTCCAAAATTACACTAGAGTAATTGGGCCCTTGTCAAAAAAATGCTTAAGTTCAAACAAGGTGAGTATCAATGTTTTAGTCACTAGCCCTAATCATATCTCTACATATTCCCTTGGAAGGTTGAAGTTCATGTTTGTAATTTGTCAAATTTTTTATCTTGTTTCTGTTGGGTGAAAGCATTCCTTCACTTCAACCTTTTGAGATTTTTTCATGAACACAATGCTTGACAAAAATAGGTCTTTGAGATTTTTATCTTAGACAAAAGATCTAAAGACTTAATTTTGTTAGACATTTTGTCCAGTCCAAAAGATTCAAAATAATTATATACCTTACCTTTTGGGTCTTAAGTGTTTTTGAGATATTTGTTCAGATTTTTTGTCTAAAACAAAGAGTCTAAAGGGAACTTTTTAGAGATGGAAGACATTTTCAATAGTTTTGAAGTAATTGTAGGGTTTGATTGAAGGTCTCATGGTAGGAAGATTCATGGGCGGAAGATTGAAATATATCAATGCCCTTTCTATGCATGGATTTGTTGCCTTATGTTTGAAGAAGAAATTTAGGGCCTTGAATGAAACTATCGAATTGCACCTTCGATGTGTTTTGATGATTAAGGTGAAGAATTACCTAATGAACCAAATGAAGAACATGTGTCTATCTCAGGGGAATCCTATGAATCTTTTTGGGGGTTGAGAGGATCTGGCACCCTTCCCCATTTCAAGAAAGGTAGTATAAAGGTAAAAAGTGACCAAGAGTCCAAGCTTGCATCTAGGGTTGGACATGTGGTAGGGTCTCAATGATTTATAAAATTTAGGACATTTTTGAAGATTTCCCCACTTATCTTTAAGTGGGAAAAGTGCAAAAAGTCTCCTGGGACCAAGTGTCTAAAGTTGTAAAGAAGATGATGCCACGTGGTAGCTCCTCAGGGACTTCTCATTTTTGGTCCCTTTTTGAAGATTGCCTCACTTACCTTTTGGTGGGTAAGGTTCATAAGGTCCCTAAAGGCCCAAACACTTAGATTTTAAATTTGAATAATGACACATGGCATTCTAACATCTCATAAAGAGTTTGGGACACATTGTAGTGTTACACCAAAGAAAAATAACAAGTAAAAAAGTCCCTGAAGGCCTGAAAAGGTACCATTATGTATTTTCCACTTGTATGGCTCCACATGTCGCAAGCATAATTGCCTGACATAAAAAAATTGCATCTTCCCTCTCTTTTTTGAATGAAGCTCAAGTAATTAATGAGGGTGGTTGGTGATTAGCCGTTGTGATTTGATGCATTAATGGCAACCCTAATTTCAAAATGCAAAGGATTATAACTAAGGCATTTTTTTCATTTTGGATTTATCCTTTACATTCAAATATTCTATTTGTGCATTTGAGTTATTTATGTGTCCTAGCTAAGTGCAATGTGAAACGTGAATACGGTGATTTCTTCACAAATTTTTAGCTTCTACTGTGTGCCACACTCCAAATTAATAGTAAGTGTTCTCTTGACTGCTTGTGTTGTGATCTTTGAAAAGATTTGGGAGGTATTGTGAGGGTTATTTGAGTGAAGGGTTCATTAAAATTTGAAGTATTACACTAGAAAGCTAGGGTAGAAATGGTGACATCCTCAACTTCTGTGAAGGGCATCATTATCTCTATCTTGGATGGGATTACAGATATAGATGTCATGGGGTTAGATTTTGTGGCCCTATTGAATGTATTGTATCATCTAGACCCCCCTTAGGTGGTAGATAATGTTGGTATGAGCCACATCACCCCTACGACAACATTCCCCTTGGCTTCCCCATACCCAAAATTGATTATTGCATGTGCTTGAGCATACCAACTAGACACAAGGACTATCATCAATAGTATCCATTTAGTTATCTATTATTTCACCCCTATGGCCCTCAGCACCAAGCTTAGAATTCCTCCCCAACTAGAAATCATTACACTCTCCCTAGAGGAATGTTAGGAGTACATAGATAAGAATGAAAAGGCAATTTGGGACATTACCAATACTTGTTGGCTGGCCAAGAAGAGACATAAGGTATCTAGGATGTCCAAAAGTCTAAAGAATGGGGAATTTAATAAACTACCCCAGTACATCATCACCATGGCTGCCAAGATATATAATGTGCCCACTGTATAAAATTTTGAGCCTTGGATGTTTCTAGTCCTAGTCTACATGTTGGAGAGGCAAAATAAGTTAGACCAGGCAACCATCCATAAAGACAATCTATACAATTAGATGATGTATCTCCATGCTATAATTAATTCAAAAGAGACATTCATAGGTACATTTTACATGTCTTCTTATTTAATAAATAACCTGGTGCATAACAGAACATTTTAAGGGCTCACCAGGAACCCCAATAGAATGAGGATTTTTGAAATATACTTGGAAATCACCATGGAGGGATTCAAAAAGAAATTTTATAGGGTCTAAAATTACTTCTTCAAAATTATGATGAGTGTCATCTTCTTTTTTATAATCCTCAATAGAATCTCCAAGGTAGCCAAAGAGGTAATTGAGAAATATGGCACTTCCTATATTCAATTCAGGACATTCACATGTATTAGGGTAAGTGGTTACTTAGGGTACCCACATAAACTACCAAGGTACCTTAATGACAAGTTGGTAGTAATGGAGCTCAGATGATAGATGGTGCCTCTACATGAAATGATAGCAGCCGAAAAGATAAATAATCCCTTTAAGTTTCTTATTGTAATTAAATATTATTCATGTCCTTCAATCACCAAGGTGAAGGGATTAGAGCAAGAAATGGGCTAGTATGCAATTGAAAAGATGCCACCAGGCCCAATTACAACATTAGATGGCTAGTGAATATGGTGACTAATGTAATATTACATCAATCACATTATGAAGATATCTAGTCTAATTTCACCATCGAAGAGGATGTCTAGAAATTAGAGTATATGAGGCTAATAGTGTAGGAGGTCATTACCTATAATATCATTCCCATCCCCAAGGACATGGTGGATGATAAGATGACACTGAATTCAGTGTATAATATAACAAATATTGAAGCCCAACCCATCTCACAAGTAGATGTTAATGTTCAAGAAAATGATTCCATCCCCTAGAGATCATTTCTAATTATGAGAAGAACCTTTAGGTGGCTAGAGGAACATGGGGTCAACCTTAGTGCATATGACACCCCAACCCTACAAGAGCTTAGATAGATTAAGGAGATGAGAGGTTTCCTTCCAAAGTATAGTGGTGATCATATGGCTCTATCACTAGAAATGAAGGGTAAGGGCAAGTTTAAGCTTAGTGATGTTGATTTCCCCAAGCCCATTGATGTGGTGTCGATAACAGTAATAGAGTCTAAGGTTGGGTTGTCTTTATTAAAGATAAAAAGCTTTGAAAAAAACTAGGATAAAATTATTATGGGGGAGATTATGTTGGCTAGTTCCACCCCCATATCCATTTTAGGTGAGGGAGCCCCAAGAGTGCCATCCATTCCAGCGGCCATCCCCATAGCCAATCCAACTATAGTTCCACCTGATCCACCAACACAAAAAGTAACAGATGCTTTTCCCCCAAAAATATATTCAATAATAAGAGGAGGTGAGGATGAAGGGGAGTAGCCATAAAAAAAGAGAGTAAACAAGGCTCTGTAACCTTGAAGTGGGTTCTCGACAAAGAAGGAGGTCATATTTAATGACCTACCTTCTACAAAGATCCCTATAAAGAGGAAGGAGGACCATGTCTCATATGCCTAAAGGGTAAGGGATATGAGTGATGATGAGGATTCAGATGAAGGCAAACCCATCATCAAGGTGGTGAAGAAGTAGTATGCTTTCATTCCTCATTAGGTAAAAATTGGGTAGATAACTTCAATGGAGAGGCCCCAAACCCCAGTAAAGGCCCCAGTGATGGGCCTATTTTCAAAAGAGGGACCCTTTATAGTATAAATCAAAGGTGATAAGGAACACATCCTAACCTCAAATGAGCTTTTATCTTTTGATGATGTTGTGCAGGTTAGTGTTGAGGTAGCTAAGTGAGCTCAGTCCCCTCAAGAGAAAGAAGTGGGTTCATTAGACATAGAGACATTTGTTGATAATGTCATCACCCAACCACTAGACCAAGGTGATCAGGGTGGAGTGAAGAGTTGAACAAATCTGGTGAAAGAGTTGAAGTGGAGCTAGAATAAGATGTTCAAACTACCACTAATCTAAAAGAGGTGATTGAGCAGGAAAAATCACAAATAGCTCTAGAAGTACCTCAATATTCCCCTTCCCCTCTAAAGGTGTCAAGTTTAGAATCAAAGGAGAAGGCAAATACGAAGGAAGGTGGGGGAGCAAACTTGAAAATGGGTATCCCCACCCATGTAGAAATAAATAAGGAATTGGATGACTTAAATAAATATGCTAAAGATGATGTTTCAAGGAGTGGTGCTTCAAATGAAGTACCATGAGGTCTTTTCCCTTGCATTAGAGTCCATAACCCAACCCATAATAGAGGTTCGAACGTCATGACTAGTGAAGAGTTGCCTAAATGTAGTAAGGATGTCACCATAGCCTCATCCATACCTGAGGCCTAAGAAAATAAATAAGGTGAAGTGGCCACATAACCTTCCATCCAATCAATAGAATGGGGAAGTTTGATTGAGAAGTTACTCAAGGAACCTCATCAGCCCAAGTTAGAGTTTGATGTTTTGGAGTAGATAGAGTTGATCTTGAAAAAGGAGCATGGAGCTAATAAGGGTGGTTAGGAGCAAGAAAGTGATGAAGAGATTAAACATCTTGTGTTGATATTATAGCCAAAACCCATGGCACTCCTTACATAAAGCACTCCAATGACATGACCCTTCACTATCTTGAGGTCATCAACAATGTCTACCACTTCAATGGGATTCTAGACCAAACCCCTTCTCTATGTCAAATATTAGGTCAAGGAAAAAAGAGACATTATGAGAAAAATAGGGGAGATCAATGTAATGAATATCATTCAGGAACATAAGGCCAAGCACCCTCAAAAGGCCCAAACACATTCCAAGACTACCTTCACCACTACAAAAGAAAGGAATGTAGAGATAGCCATCCCTCCACCTGACACATTGAAGATGGATGCTCCCCTTGAAATTTACACCATATATAGCTACATTTTGGGGAAGACATCAAGAAATGAGATGAAACATAGCTCATAGGTTATGGCTAGCATGCTGGCCCACAGAATGGATAAAGACAAGGCCACCATAGAGGAGTTGAAGGCATAAAACCAAGATATGATCTATCACTTAAAAAAGTTACTGAGTGAGCTTAAGGTATTAACTCCAACTGCCCTCATAGCTCTAAGTCCTTTCCATCTCTCCTTTACATCTATTGACTCTAGCCGAATTGATGAATTCAAGACCAAAGGATGGGTAACTGAAGACTAGAAATAAGACTTAGGCACAAGGGCAAAGGAAATGATCCACTCAACATTTAAATACTTGAGTGACATAGTAGAAAATAAAAGGGAGTGTGATACTCAAATGTTCTTTTATGAGGCAGACATCAAGAAGTGAGAAGGATCTCAATAGAAGATGGATGAGATACGTAAGTTGGGCATAGATTCTTTGACTATAGAGAATATCATTACTCCAAATGATCACAAAAGGCCCAAAAAATATCAATCAATAATCAAACATTATCTGATGATGCTCAAGGATGGCATCTTTGATCTAAAAGGAGAAGAATAGTCCCTCAAGATTGTGACAAAATAAATAGATGTCATGATAAGAAAGATGGTGAGCATTGATGGTGTAGATGATTTGGGGGAGGAGGCAATGTGCACTACTCTGAATAATCTCATTGATGTATCATAATAATCCTTTGATGTTCATAAGATAAAGCAATTAGTGTCACTTGATAAATCATGTGACCAACTCAAGTAACTCATTGGAAGGAAGCAAACCATGCTTCAGTGGACTGTTGCCTGGATTCAAGAATATAGAGTCAAATTCAAATACCAAGTAGGCCTAGACCAAGGGAGTCTTACCCTCATACTCGAGGAAGATATCAAATATAAAAATAGGTTGGCAAAATATTCCATCATTCATATCGATTCTAGAACCTAATTGAATATTTTAGTTTCTTTTAAGCTGGCACCACCTCCTTTCTCTTCACTTCCCTTTTCCCTTATCTACCCTTTTTATTTTCTCATTTCCCATTAGGAAACCATTTTACTTCACCTAATAGTATCACATCTCTTTCAAGGTAGTTTTTGTAATTATGTATATAGGAAAAGGATGTTTTATTTTTTATGCAAGAAGACAAAGGTTTGTTTTGTCTCTTATAAGATTATCCTCCATGTGGATAATAGGATGTATGTTGCCTTAGTGGGCGATCAATTTTTCCATCATCACAAGAGCATGCATATAATTCAAGGAATCATGTTTATTACAAGGTCCAATAGACTCTAGACCTGTGAAGGAATCTTCCAACTAGAGCATCTTTAAGAATATGCTAGGGCTAGCTCAGTTGTATAAGTAAATGGGGTATGTCCCTTTAAAATGGTTGGTTAAATTTTTGAGTCAAGAGTTATAGCCTTGAAGAGTTCTCTCTATGTAACATTCTTGGTGCCAATTTGATTTTTATGCTAAATCATTGGAAAGCTTTGAGAGCATCATACATACCACCCTTGTTA
Source organism: Torreya grandis (assembly GCA_037957365.1). Lineage (NCBI taxonomy): Eukaryota > Viridiplantae > Streptophyta > Pinopsida > Cupressales > Taxaceae > Torreya > Torreya grandis. The sequence goes on from JARHVA010000409.1 coordinate 4,017,296, forward strand.
TAGGATTTTCTTGCATAGTTTTAATATGTTATATTATTCAATACACATTGTACTCATTTCCAATTCAAGTGATAATGAAATTTTCTTATGGTTTCCATTCTCTTTCTATTGTTTAAATATAATGTCATATTTAACATACTTAGTTGATTGGTGATCTGATGTATTCATCTTTATGGTGGTCATTTAAAGTGTATATCTAGATTATAAAATCCTTTCTACTTTTAGACTTTGGGATAGGGTGTTGATAGCCTTTTAAGGGTAGTCCTAGGCTCATGGATTCAACTAGAAGGAGTTCTTGAAGGATATCACATGTGCATGTTTTCAGTTTCATTTATGTTAGATCTATGGTACATTTGTTGATAAAGGCAATGTAGTAGTTTACTTGAAATTCTTTGTGCTCATATGTTGACCCTCCACTTTTAAATATATATTAATTGATAGTTATTATCCTACCTTATTTTACCAAGCATATGACATGACCTTTGCATATCCTAATTGATTTTTGCCTACGAGCACATAATTATTGTATACTTAGTATGTGTTTGCATTTCATACATTAAAGATCAGCATTGCAATCTCTTATTCAACCCCCTATTGTTGAAAATTCTTGAGAATGGAATTTACAATCATATCCATGTCTATCTTTAGTAGCTTATGTCAAGCCTAGAACATTTTCTCACTTCATGTGATAACCCTTTCCAAGTCGATTGAGCAAGCTTGGTTGTGTTACTATCATATTTGTATCCCCTTATACTAACAAACCCCATGAAGATTGAGTTACAAAATCCATTCATGTGAGTGAGCTACCCCTTAGGTCCTCTCACCTTGGTTCAAGAAGAGTCAAAAGCATCAAGGAACTAACCATACCCTTTGTAGGTGCCTCCTAGTCATTTTCTACACTTGGTCTAGTCATGATGTTAAACCCTTCCTTGGTTGTAATGACATATTAAGTGGGTTTTCAATCTTTTCTTGCCACCTTATTCAAGTGTTCAAGGCTGAATGATAGAGGTGTATAACTAGGAACCAACATCTTTTTGGTGTCATTGCTAGGGACATTTCTACTTACCTGTGATACTAGGAATACTTGTAGAGAGATATAATTATTTTGTTTGTTTCATTCTCTATTGTTACTACATCGAGTTGTTCATCTTTGGTTCATTAATGTCTTTGCATATTTTCTTGGTGACTCCACTGAGAATGTTTACCCCATGTTGTGAGAAGTTTTTCAATGTTCTTAGAATTGTTTTCAATGTCTAAAAGTTTGCATTCTATCAATTGTTGTGTGTATATTTGTTTATTTTTGTCTATAAGTCTCAATTTTAGTGGTGACTCCATTATATCAAGGTTTAAAGATAGGTGCCTAATATATATACTCTTCTATGTTTCAAAGATTTTTATTTAGATCTATAAATCTAGAGGGTACTAGGTCTTCCTTCTAAAAAAAATCATCTAAAGAACTTGTCCCTGAGTTGAAAGTTCCATCCAAAAGGAGATAAGTGTGGAAGCCTATTGCAAGCCAAAGATTAGGTAATCAAGTAAGACCTGATCAGTTTGTCCCCTATTTTATTTACCCCTTTTTCTCTAACATCTCTTTAGTTAAAGGATACCAAAGTGCCTCAAAGAAATATAAGCTCCCTACAAGTCAAGATCCTTCTCTACAAATAAGTCTTTCTCCTCTTGCTAGGCCATTAAGAATTCATTATATTTCTCCTCCTTCAATTCCTCCCCATAGTATTCATTCTCAGCCATCCACTAGTTCATCTTCATCTTTAGATTTAGAGATGGGAGACCGTGACCTGAGAAGGAAGATGTTTAATGTGGACAATGATAATGATGGAGAAGAAGATCAAGGTCTGGCTAATAGACTTAGACCATTTGTAATCCCATGGTCTATCAACTTTAATGGTATGCCTTATTTCCCCAGTGAGGTCCCTATAAAGATTTAAAATGTATTACCTAAGTTTTAGGGGAATAATGTAGTATCTGGGGAGAAGCATTTGAAAGACTTCTTAAACATCATTGAATATTATGAAATAGATCTAGAAGATGTGTGTATAAAGATATTTGTGAACACACTTGAAGATGAGGCCCAGGAATGGTTCAAATCCCTCCCCAATAGATCCATAGATACATGGCAAGCTATGATTGATGCCTTTAAGATGCAATATGGTGATAGCATTGATCCTAGATTCTTGCTTTCCAAGTTTGAGAGCCTCAAGAAGAATCCTAATGAATGTGTGAGGGATTTCAATTCTATATTAAGTAAGGTATTGAGAAGGCTACTAGAAGAAATCAGACCCAGTGGTATTGCTTATTTGATTAATTATTGTGATGTATTTTGTAGACACCAAAATTGTGTCAACTCCCCTTGGTCCCTTACACACTTATTAATTTAAAATAAACTATCTATTTTAGATTAATGACATCACCTCAACACCTCACCTAGGACACATCACCTTGGACACCTCACCCTAAGACCATTTCCTACCCTATGAGTCACCCTATGACTAAGTCCTTCATATCATAACTACCTAAGATTTATTCCAAGTCCCTAACTAACTCTCGTGCTTAATAACCCTATCTTTTGACCGTTCTCCAACGGCAAATGCACTTGGCAGATGGAGAATGGGCAAAGGGCTAAAAATAGCCCTTTTACCCATTCTCTGGCCGCCAACGTCGGTCAACTATCAGTCGATGTCGGTGGGATCACCAATGTCAGTTACTTAAACTAGATTCTAACCTTGAGCTAAGGTCTAATCTCTAATCGCCTGATCTCTCCTCTCTCCAGTTTAGGACTCTTTCACATCAATGCACGCACTGAGACCAATCAACAAAATTCAACTAATGCTCCCCTAGCTATAGAAACTCTATGCAAGTCACTCCAAATTAGATTGGAACATTGCACGAGGACTTCGACATCAGCCACAACAGGAATAGGCATTCCAACACCCTTGGTTCTTCATTAACATAGCTAAGTATTCTTCTATCTTAATTCAGTATTTATAATACATTAGTAATTAGTTTCTATTTACTATTTCTAAATAACATCAACCAAACCTGACTTCCTCCGTAGAAAGGCTAAAAAGCCTTCCTGTTATTCCTATCCTCCATTTACATACCAACCCTTTACCTTTGCCCCCTCTCAGACCCTATTTACTATCTTGCAACCCTGCATAGACCCTTAAACTCCTAGACTCCTCTGTCAACCATAGACATACCCTAAAATCCGTCTAAGGCCCACTGCCCCTATCGACATCAGTAACATAACCGACGTTAGCATATTGATAAACTGATGCCGATAGGACTATCGACATCGGCGACTGTGACAAACTAACTATAGAGAATAGGTATGCATTATCTTTATTTCTCTTTCTTGGTCTTTCACCATTTCTTTTATACAACTCTCTCTTTTCATAAATAGTGGATTGTCATCCCTCAAGGAAGTTTTTATGCTTCTGGGATCGAGCGTTGCTTGGCAGTCCACCATATCTTTATCTAACATTTTCTGTGTTTAAGTCTTATTCTTATCTATAGGTGTCTTCCTCCATAGCCAAAGAGGAGCTCCTACAAACACTTGAATACGGTGTGCAACTTAATCCGGGTAACGTACAAACCCCTGACCCTCAACCTTTAGTTTCTTCTTCTTCTGAATGTAATTAGCAAAAATGAGTAGAAATATTCCGGCATGCCCAGTGGGACCCTGGAGTTTTCCTTGGGTTTATTTCTTCTAAAAAGCAAATTTTCATATAAGTGCATTAGGAAAAAAATTCTCTTCTTGCACCCTTCTTCTATCTCTTTATTTTGAAAATAAACCATCAGCACAAGTTAAAAAGAACATCTTTCTTTTTATTCTTTTCACTTTTTCCCTGCATCTTAGAGTAGTGAAAATTCATACTCTTAACCTTTTCTCCACTTGTTTGCATCTGAACAAAACATTTCAATTTGGGTTAAAAAAACTATTGCATTTCATTCCTTCTTGAATGCATACTTAGTCCTCTCACTTAGTAATTAAAATGCATTATGAATAAATCGTAGTGCACATATGTTACACAACCAGACCACATTCACATCAAATCAAACATTTTAACTTACCTGAGACAAGGCCCATCTAGGATTTCATCACCTAGCAGATACCTTACCCTTCCTAGCGATCCTACTTGGACTTCACTATGAAGGGGAGGACCCACTCTGTTCTCTAGCAGAGTATAAACTATAGGCAAATTATATATTGGCTAAGCAGCCTAGCTCGACTCTAGGTTCATGAAGTGAAGGGAGCAAGCCCCCAGCACTAGGCCACGTATGGAACCTAACACAGATTTTTGAGCACCAAAACATAACCCAAAACCAACCATAGACTTCTTCTTTAGGACCCATTCTAAAAGCTCAATTCCCAAACACATTCTTCTAATGCATAAGCCACCACGACTCAAATTTATTCTTCAGAATTTAACATTTAGAGGTTGCTTGCCATCATCTATTCTGCTATTTTTATCTAATTTTTTGAGATGGTGAGTTCGCATCATTCTGAAGTCTAAAAACAATTTAAAATTTCTCCTTTATTCTAAAAACTTTCAATTTTTTGAGTTTCTAGAAATACACAGACACCGACATTGGTTTTTCCACTGACGTCGAAAAAATATCTTCACCAACCTTGGTTTTTATACCAACATCGACAACACTTCATAACCGACATCAGTTTTTCCACTAACGTCGGTCACTGTCAACAAATTTTCTTTCCAAACAGCAAGCTTAAAACTTAACTTTCTTACTGTTAAACATACATTCTAGTTTTTTGAAACTAAAATACACAGTTTTTAGAACCTAAACACATTTTTCCTTGGATGTTTTTGACACGTAGTCAAGCTAAAACTCTTGTTGACCATGCAAGGCAACAACCCCTCCCACCTTTGCCTTCTATACTAAGTCCTCTAATGGAGTATACTTCAGACACTGAGCGTACTCCTATCCAACCTACCCTAAATCAACCTCTAATTGTTCTCAAAAGGGATAAAAATTTTGAGAGATTCCTTGACCACAACATTAAGGCTCTCCAACACTATCTCACAAGAAGCCAAACGTAAGACCCTTCAGGTAACCCTATTTATGGGATGCCAACCTCCTTGGTTGAAGCGGCAATGATATCGACAGTGTCCGCTACCCAACCCATGACCACTCAAGCTGTTGCCTCAACTAATAACCCAACCATGGCCAATGTTCAAGATTTGGCCTCCCCTTCTATTTCTGGACCTACCTCCATTAGGGTTTTCGTACCCCCTCAACCACAAACAATTCAAACAAGTTCAACACCTTTTCAAAACTTGCTTGTTTCTATCCCACCCACTCTTGCACCCATAAATACAAGAGTAACTACCTATCCTTTTACTAGTGTCACCACCACTCAACCACCCTTGGTGGCACCTAGTCAAGTTGTGCCCTTTGGCTTCATGGCACAAGCCCCCTTGACCTCAACATCAGTCCCCATAATGAACTACCAATATGTTGTGCCTATACAAATACAACCAAGTACGTCATACACCCCTCCTAACACCTTCCAAGTACCTTACAACCTAGGGGGTGCCCCACCTGCCAATCCATCAGCTGATCTAATCAAGATGCTGATGGATCAGATGTCTAACCTTGAGACATCTGTTTTGGGTTCAAGGAATGTTCTTTCATATGAACAAATCTGTAATGAACCTATTCACCCTTCGGTCCCAATTTGACCATATCCTAGCCAGTGGGAACTCCCAAAATTTACTCATTTTCAAAGTAAAGATGACCCACAACAACCTCTATGAGCGTTTAGACACACTTGCTACCTTATAGCACATGATGATGTGTTACTAATTCGCACATTCCCCATGTCACTTTCTGGTGCCGCCCTTGATTGGTATAGTTCTATTACCAGTCATCCTCTTTTTACATTCACTCAATTAGCTCAACTATTTCTTGACCATTTTTCAATCAACATCACTAAGAAGGTCTCCATCACAGACCTATATTCTATTAAATAATTTGATGATGAATCAATAGCTAATTTCGTTGCCCATTGGAGAGGTTTAATCAACCAACTCTCCTTTTCTTTACCTTAACCTGAGCTCATTGAGATCTTTTCATGAGCATGTGCCAAGTACATCTCATCCACTTTGTGGGTTCAAACATTCCACACATTTGACGAAGCTTTCACCATGGCTAGGAAGCTTGAACTCTGCACTGTCGAAGAAGATAAAGTCAAATTGCGTAGTAAAAATACCAACGCAAAATCCAATGACCCTTCTTCCAAATCTTCTTCTTCCAATTCCAAATCTAAGGGATCAGCAAATGTTGTGGTACTTAGATCATCATCTTCTACCACAACCAACCAAATTGAACCCTTTACATCATAAGACAATTTCAACAATAGTATGTACAGCGTCGATATACTCCAATAGGAGAATCATATGCTTTCGTGTTGGATAAACTAGTAAAGCAGGGGGTCCTTAACCTACCTCAAATTCAACCACCCCAATTTGACCCCTCAAAAGCTATCCTTGCATGGTATATGGAAAATGACTTTTGTAACTATCATCGTGTCAAGGGTCATGACACAGACAATTGTAAAACCTTCAAAAACATTGTCCAAGACATGCTAGACAAGGGGGATCATATTTTGGATAACCCAAATGCACTGGCTAACCAAAACATAGATATCTTTAGGCAACCATTCCCTAATCATCCCCCTAGTCAAAACAATGTTTATACCATGGCTGATGACCTTCAAGAGCGCAATATACGCACGGTTGACATGGTGTCTATTCCTAACCAACCTCTCCCACAGTCTGAAGAGGTTAGTCAACCTATTTCTCCACCATAGGTAGAAGAACCTTCTTCTCCTATTTGTCCTCTATAGATGGAAGATATTCCTCCATCCACCCCTCTTTCACATGTAGGAGAGTCAACTTTGAACTCTCCCATATTGGAGGATGTTTTGGTGGCACCAACGCCGGTGGCCTCGCCCTCATCCTTCTTATCATCAATGGGGGATCATAATTTTCTTGCTCCTTGACCACACATGGAAGCCATGATCATCCTAGTGCTCTATCCTCTCAAAGATCCACATTCTCCAATCTCTTCTCCACTGAGAGAAGAACTTGTCACTTCACCTACTTTGACCAAGGAAGATCCGGTGATAGTTTTATCTCACCTTTGGCCTGAGATCACTGCGTCTAACACATTTCCACTCTTGTGATCACCCAAATCATCCAAAATATTGACTGCAAGACCTCACATGACATCACCTAAACCCTTTTCTTGATTGGCTAGAAACTTAGGATTTCTCCATTCAAGGAACTTAAAACATGAGGTGTTATGGGAGCGACTTAAAGCTCCTTATCTTACACATCCTGTCTCGATTGCCAACCCTTTCATGACAAATCATCCCAAAGTCTTTGACAAGGATCGAGCTTCTACTTCCAAATCTTTAGATTCTCAACCTTCCACACCTGGACCCAAACCCTCACAAGCATCCATCATGCTGAAATAGGTTACATCTCTCGGTGTTCGCCATGTATCATACCTCACTCACCCACAAGTGAAGGTAGATTTGAACCTCACCTTACATAGTAGTGGTCCTTGTAACATATCAAAGAAGGCTACTAAAACATGTCAAAGAACTCCTCCCCCACCTTCACCATTGCCCTCTATTTTGGGCCCACACCCTTCTACCTTAATAGGAGTGCTTCCCACTCCAACACCTAACAAAAACAAATTTCCTCCATTATTACCTCTACCCATCAAAAACATATCTCCTCCAAAAAATTCAACACCCCTCATTAAAAAAGTGCCATCTACACCTGTGGCCACACCACCAAACAAAAAGATGGTACGAAAAACTCCCCCTACAACTCCTAAACAGAAGTTGTCTCCTCCTACAACTCCTAAATAGAAGTTGTCAACTCCTATTACAACAAAACACGCAAACCCATTAGCGGGTTCCTATGCTTTGCTGTTATGCCAATTGTTGTAGTCTTCTAGCATCGTTCTCCCGCCAATTAAACCATACCACCCTCTCAGACTAAAACCATCTTGGTTCAATGACACTCAAATCTGTGCGTATCATCGCACACCTAGACATGACACTGAGCATTGTTGTGCTCTTAAAGTTGTCATTCATCAACACCTAAAAAAAGACCCCATTTTCATCAAGGATCCTCTTGACCACCCTTTCAACAAACCACCAACACCATCACATGCCTCCCAAACATCCTCACTTAAATCGGGATCTCAACACAAGACTATGGTCCCTCTACCACCTTCTCCGCCTTTGTTCGAAATCAACACTATCAATGTGGCCACCAGGTCACAAACCATAAAGGATAAAGGAAAAGAGAAAGTTTCTATCCCTTGGTCATATCCATTCGTCAAGTCTTCTCCACCACCAAAACCCAAGATTTCTATCTTGGGCACATCCCAACCAACATCTATGAAGCCAATCCGTGACTCCATAGTGAAATAATGTCACCAAACCCCTATGAAGATGTTTTTATATGACTTAATACAAAGCTCTCCACAACATCACCAAACCTTGATCAAAACTTTATAGGCAGTGGAGGTCCAACTTGGAGACACCCAACCACTGGTTGTTTTAGTCAAAACATTACCCACCATTGCCTCCATCACAGTCAGTGATTCTAAGATTCCAAACTACAATGTGGAAGATCAGGATATCACTCTCTTAAACTAAGCCTATCAGGAAAAAGCTTCATAGGATACATTCTCACATTGCACTCCTTATCTAAGAGGAGCTTCAATGTCTTCTCTCTGTCTAATTTATTCAATCCATTGATCATCTGCAATGGGTGTCAAACATTGTCTTCATCACAAAATCAATTGGAGGAATTCGACTTTGTACTGACTATCATGACCTCAACCAATTATCGACCAGGCATCAACCAACATGTGACCAATAGGGAAAGAAGCAAATGGGGCAAGTTTGCTCCTAATTGGCTTGGACCTTACATAATAATGCACAGGTATGGATCAGGGACTTATCGTCTTTCTTCTCTTGAAGGCCGGCCAGAACCTGAGCCCCTTAATGCCTTACATCTTCGACCATTCTATTCTTAATCAAGTAATCATTCACTTGATGTTTAACTTGAGCTCATCCCTTGAGTAATCCTCATCATCCTCATTCCTATTCCTTTTAACCCTTTTTCTTACAAACATTAGTTAACCCTTTTTTAAAGCATTAATGCTTTGTCCTAATAAAAGGGAAACCCTTAAACCTCTATAGCCTAGTCCATGACTAAAATTTCAGTTAATAACACATAAAATTGGGATGCCTATACCAAGGTCATAAACTATAAATGTAGACTACTCCCTTGAAGGATAGCTGCATCATTACTGTAATTAATAGACTGCGCCCTTGAAGGACAGCTATTCAAAAACTCCAAACATATAAAGCAAAATATAGACCACTCCCTCGAAGGATGGCTATGCATAACTTTTTCTACATAAATAGCTTCAACATGACCATACAAATCAAAACAACATCCCCAAGTAGACTTCCCGCATTGATCAGTCTACCCAAAAAAAAATTGAAAATTGACTGACAAACTATTAAGTCATGGACTTGCCTATAGTCTTTCTCAGGGTCACCTATAAAAGGGGCAAAGTTATCCCTGCTAAAAAGGGTTACACTATCCTGACATATCACATAATCAAACCTATTACCCCTACATACTCAATGGAATTTGAGCTTACTTAATGTCAAGTGATTAGACTACTTCTCTAACACAAACCAATGGTCAAAGATGTAATGCATGAATAGGGCTTTTTCAATGAAAGAGCAACGCGCCTTTCACTTCTACCCTTTGTCATAAACCAACCCAAACCAACCCAATCCAAACCAAACCAATAACATGCCAACCAAAACCATTTACAAACCAATAACATGACATCATAAATTATCATAGCCCATTCACACTAGTTTCTATGAAAAATAATACACATGGAAACTATCGACCAAACACAATTTATGTCAAGCATACACCATCACCAATATGGAACTTGCTAAAGCATAAATATACTCATTTCATTTTTATCATACATCCATCACCAATATGGAAAATTGCTAGGAATGAAAAACCACATAACCATTGTTATAGAATACACCATCACACAATATGGAAAAGGCTATAACATCTACACTCATTTCATTTTTAGCATACGCCATCACTAATATGGAAAATTGCTAGGGATGAAAAACCACATCACCAATGTTACAAAATACACCATCACATAATATGGAAAAGGCTGTAACATCATCATACCCTCATCATTTCAAGCATGTACCATCACACATATGGGAAATGCTAACCATGACCTAACATAACCAAACCAACTATCAACCTTTTTGCCTCTTCCTCCCTTTTGGGAGAACTACATTGGCCTAAGGCCCTTAAAATAGGGGCTATGTAGGTAGCACTCAGTTGACATGAGTTTTCTGAGGTTAGCTCGGCCATTCGTTCGTTCATCTACCTGATGGACAAACCATATAACCTTTAACCATGACTTAACCCAGCCTAAAATCATGACCAAACAACAAGCCCTGACACTATAGAAGTCACCTTAGACTTCTCATGGGGCACATTGGAGATCATATATATCTCCCTAACTATAACAAACAACACTTGAGATCACTTATATCTCAGCTCAACTCGACCAATGACCTTGGAGATCACGACAATCTCCTCAGACCACGACCACTTTCAAGACAACTTTGCCTTAGTTGTTTTCATTGCATATATGCTACCTCACGCATAGTTAGCAAATTGTACACACCTCATATTATGACCCTCACACCTATTGTTAGATCACGACCAAGTTGATCCCCAATATTTGTAACATTTTTCGTGTTTTCAAGGAGCACTTCCTAGCCCGAATACTTGGAACACGATGACCATTGGAGCTACATCTTTGATCGAATAGCCTAATCAACTACAACTAAAATCTGGGGCCTTGTTAATTCAATTTTAACACTCCTCAACCTTGCCTATGACAATTTGACCTACCTATCACGTGAGGTGGAATACGCGCAATCTCAACTATTATAATGTTCACACTCAAACCTCACCTTACCCACCTACTCCCTATCAAATCAGCACCTGATATTAGGCTACCTTCCCTCAACTCCCACTTGAGGGGGAATACCTCATCATACCTGGGGCAGCCTACACCTTATCCCATACCTGGGGCAACTAACACCTTATTTTTGTCTTGCAGTTCGTCAGAACAACCAACAAGACAAAAAGGGGCAAATGTAGACACCAAAATTGTGTTAACTCCCATTGGTCCTTTACACACTTATTAATTTAAAATAAACTATCTATTTTAGATTAATGACATCACCTCGACACCTCACCTACGACACCTCACCTTGGACACCTCACCCTAAGACCATTTCCTACCCTATGACTAAGTCCTTCATATCATAACTACCTAAGACTTATTCCAACTCCCTAACTAACTCTCGTGCTTAATAACCCCTTCTTTTGACCATTCTCCAATGGCAAATGCACTTGGCATATGGAGAATGGGCAAAGGGCTAAAAATAGCCCTTTTACCCATTCTCTAGCCACGGACATTGGTCAACTGTCAGCCGACACCGGTGGGATTGCCGACATCAATTACTTAAACTAGCTTATAACCTTGAGCTAAGGTCTAATCTCTAATCACCTGGTCTCTCCTCTCTCCGGTTTGGGACTCTTTCACATTGACGCGCACACTCTGAGACCAATCAGCAAAATTTGACTAACGCTCCCCTGGCTATAGAAACTCTATGCAAGTCACTCTAGATTGGATTGGAACATTGCACGAGGACTTCGACATCATCCACAATAGGAATAGGCATTCCAACACCTTTGTTCTTCATTAACAGAGCTAAGTATTCTTCTATCTTATTTCAGTATTTAGAATACATTAGTAATTAGTTTCTATTTACTATTTCTAAATAACATCAACAAAACCTGACTTCCTCTGTAGAAAGGCTGAAAAGCCTTCTTGCTATTCCTATCCTCCATTTACATACCAACCCTTTCCCTTTGCCCCCTCTTAGACCCTTAAACTCCCAGACTCCTCTGTCGACCACAGACATACCCTAAAACCCATCCAAGGCCCACTACCCCTACCGACATCGGTAACATAACCGACGTCGGCATATTGATAAACTGACGCTGACAGGACTACCGACATCGGTGACTGTGACAGACTGACTGTAGAGAATAGGTACGCATTATCTTTATTTCTCTTTCTTAGTCTTTCACCATTTCTTTTATACAACACTCTCTTTTCATAAATAGTGGACTATCATCCCTCAAGGAAGTTTTTATGCTTTCAAGACCGAGCGTTGCTTGGCAGTCCACCATATCTTTATCTAACATTTTTTGTGTTTAAGTCTTATTCTTATTTATAGGTGTCTTCCTCCACAGCCAAAGAGGATCTCCTACATATGCTTGGATACGGTGCGCAACTTAATCTGGGTAACGTATAAACCCCTGACCCTCAACCTTTAGTTTCTTCTTCTTCTGAATGTAATTAGCAAAAATGAGTAGAAATACATTTGAAAAGAAAGAAACTTATTATCTTAGAGATAAGGATCCCATAAATATGAGGATGGATTTCAATTTGACTATCCAAATAGAAAATAATATCAAAGTTGTGGGCAAGCCTTTAAACAAGAGGGTTGATGTCAAGCTGGTAAATCTTAAGAAGCCTCAAGCCTCCCACAAGAGTGTAGACCTAGAGGAAACTATGAAGACTCTAGCCACTACTGTGAAAGAGATCTCCTACAAGTTGGCTAGAGCAGAAAAGGGGTTGTCTCAGAGTTCTTATACCATGATGATAAGAAAGATCACAAGGAGGAAAGGAATCATCCTTGAGATTAGGTTCAAGGCAGGCTAGCTTTCCAAGCTAGGAATAATGATAAGGGAAAGGGGCTTGTAAGGGATGACAAACATGAAAGAAACCAAAACTAGGGAGGAGGAAGAGAAGTATCCAATCCTCTAGTTACAAAGGTCTATACAGTAGATTGTGATATCGACTGGTGTGATAAGTGATTTCTCCCTCATCCCCCATGTAACATAGCTGATGATGATGGTCAAGATGTAGAAAGATTTTAATTTGCATCTGATGAAGATGATATCTACATTATTGAATTCCAAGACATGGAAAGTTACACCTTCCAAGAGGAAGATATGAGTGCCTCAAATGTCCCTAATTATGGAGACACCCAAGCATATTGGTATAAATCCATATGGATGTAGACCCATTCTACACCACCCTACTGATTAACAGTTTGATTATCCACAACTGCATGTTTGACTCTAGTGCATCTTGTAACATCACGCCACTAGTTATGCTAAATGATTTTTTCATAAGGATAACTGTAGCATATGGATGATGCCTCACCATGGATTCTAGAGAAGTACCTATTGTTAGCATGGTCAAAGGACTGGTGGTGTAGATTGCACAATACCCTAGTAAGTTCCTTAGTATGGATGTTGTTGGTGTAGATTGCCCACCAAAATGGGGTATGTTGCTATCTAAGAAATGGGTTGTAGTATTGGGGGTAGTGTTCAAATGGACTTGTCCTATGCCACTACACCTATGGAAGGAAAGATGGTTTGCTTGAATCAAGAGCCATAAATGCTTCATGTCCTAAAAGATCCCTAGTACCAGTTGAATGAAGTATTGTATATGGATATGGACATTGGGAATTTTATGGGGAGTGTTGAATATGTGGAATTGCCTCTCAAATCTAGTATTATTGATCAAGACTCCATTTAGACCATGCATTTTGATGGAGCATGTTTGAAAATTATAAATGGAGCTGGGGTTTTCTTTTATTCCCCTAATGGCCAAGTTTATAGGTGTTCCTTCCAATTGTCATTTGAGTGTATGAATTATATTATAGAATATGAAGCACTCTTAATTGGCCTTCAGATCACCCATGAATATGGACTCAAAAGTTTACTAGTCAAGTGTGATTCAAAATTAGTGGTGAATCAGTTTCGAGTTGTTTACACCATAAAATAGAGAAGATTAATGCAATACTGAAATGTTGTATGGGACTACTTGGAATGGTTTGATGCTTTCAATATTGAATATCATGCTCGATATCTCAATCAAGTGGAAGATATGCTTATGAATAAGGATACATAGTTTAGATTCAAATGTAGGAACCCCTCTTGTCAGTATAAGGTTGAGGTACTGGTAAGGCCTTCTATCCCATACAACATCAATCATTAGCAAGTCTTTGAAAATAATAATTAAATAAGAAGGTTTATGTGTTGTATAAATGAGCTTCAAGGAACCATTATAGACTTGGACTCCATGGTATAGGTTTGTGAAGGAAAAGAAACCTTGTATGGAAAAGAAATCATCTAGTTGAAGACTAATACTATCCCTAGAGGATTGGTTAGTCTTAAAGCATCCTTTGATGGAGCTAACAAAGTCAAATATAGAAATATTTATATATCAAAGGATGTGATTGAGATTAACATTAGGATAGAAGAAAATCTAAGGAATATCTAGCTCGATACTCACCTGAGCAAGAAGGAGAAGGAAGTGTTCATCAGGCTATTGAGAAAGCACCAGGACTATTTAACATGGTCATATTTAGAGCTAAAGGCTTATAGGGAGGATTTATTCCAGCATTTTATCCCCCACCAACCGAGTATAAAACCATTCCACCAAAAATAGTGGCCTTTTAATCCCATCTTGGCCGCCAAGATGTAGGGAGAATTGAAAAAGTTAAGGGATGGTGGGATCATTTAACCTATTAGGTATTCATCATGGGTGAAAAATCTAGTCCCTATCAAGAAGAAGAATAGAGACATTTAGAATTTTGTTGAATTCTAAAACTTGAATAAAGCCTCATTGAAGGACAATTATCCATTGTCAAACATGGATAACATACTTCATAATATTACTAGATCCGAAATGTTGTCAACTCTGGATGGCTTTCTTGGCTATAATTAGGTAGTAGTGAAGGAGTCTGAAAGGTTTAAGACTACTTTCACTACTCCTTGGGGCACCTATGTATATATTTTCATGCATTTTATCTTGATGAATATACGTGTCATCTTCTAAAGAGTAATGGATGTAGTTTTTACCGGACTGATTGACTAGTTTGTTGTCATCTATTAGGATGATGTCATAATTTACTCTGAGAAAAGAGATGACCACTTCGGGCACTTGGAACAAATGTTTATTAGATGTAGGGATTTTGGAATCTCCCTAAATCTAAGAAAGTGCCACTTTGGAGTATAAAAGGCAAAGCTATTTGGACACATTGTGTCTCAACAAGGTGTCATGATAGACCCTGATAGGGTAGAGGCCATTGATAAAGTACCCATCCCACAGACCAAAATAGGTATCTAATATTTCTTTAGCCAGATCAATTTCATAAGAAGGTTTGTTTCCAACTTTATATGATTACTCTACTAATTACCTTAATGTTGAAGAAGGATCATACCATAAAGTGGGAGGAAAAGGCTACCCAATCTTTCCAAGACATCAAGGCAGCTTTGAAAACTACCCCGGTACTTGCCTATCTTGATTATAGAAAATATTTCCAAATATTTTTATTTGCCTCCAAGTATACCATTGTTATAGTTCTACTAAAAAATAATGATAAGGGTCATGAGTAGCCAATTGATTTTTTTAGCAAGGCATTACACGGATTTGAACTAAAGTATACCATAATGGAAAAACAAGCCTTTATTCTCTTAAAGGTTGTCAAGAAATTCAGATTTTACAATCTGAGTTAAAAAATTATGGCTTATGTTCCTCACACTATGGTGAAAGGCATCTTGACTTCGAATGAGACCACTAACAAGAGATGTTGATGTGTTAACAAACTTCAAGAATATGACCTAAAAATACAGACTACCAAGTTGGTCAGAGGCATGGGTCTTGCCAAGTTGATGACTAAAACCAACTTACAAGCTATAGAAGTGAATAATGTGGAAGGGGTCATTAATAACCCTAAATCCAAGCACAGCCAAACTCCATGGTACAAGGACATAGTCTATTATTTGAAGACTCTGAATTATTCTACCCATTTAGGCGAAAATCAAAGGAGGACATTGAAGTTAGTATCCCATAAGCATATCTTATCATTAGATGATCTAGCTTGGAGGAATACATATGGTGTCCTCTTGAGGTACTTAGTGGAAAGTGAGATTCCTTCACTTATTACATAGTTCCATAGTGGTGTGTGTGGCGGTCACTTTTATCCTAAAGTCACTGCACACAAAATTTTGAGGTTTAGTATTGGTGGCCCACACTATTTAAAGATGTTGTTACTATGGTAAGAATATGTGAAGAGTGCCAATGATTCTCTATGAGAATGAAAGCATCTAGATCACTTCCCCTACAACTAGTTTGTATTGAAGGACCCTTCAAGTAATCAGGAATGGACTTCATGGGTGAAATATCATATGCTTCAAGTGTTGGTCACAAATGGATCTTAGTTACAATTGAGTACTTCACAAAATGGGTTGAAGCAATCCCTACTAGAAAATCAATTCATCAAGTAGTCATTGATTTCTTTTTAAATAATGTAATTTTTTGATTTAGAGTGCCAGTTAAAATTGTATGTGACAATGCCACATGCTTTAGAGACAAATAGTTAGTTGCATTATGTGAAGATTATGGGATTGACCTATCATATGCCTCCAATCACAATCCACAAGGAAATGGGTAGGCTGATTCCAATAACAAGAATTTATTGAAGATCATTAGGACTCTAGATGCCAACAAAAGGAAATGGGATGAGCAGTTGAAGTTTTTTGTCTGGGCTGATAGGTTACCTCCAAAGAGGTCTATTGGAAAAATCCCTTTTGAGATTGTTTATGGAGCTCAAGTTTTTTTACCCTTGAATCTGAAGTTACATACATACTAATTCATGCAACAAGTAGTTAAGGATGAAGCAAAAATAAACCACTATGAAAAAAGGATCAACCAAATCATAAAACTTGATGAATCTCATAGACAAGTTCATGAAAAGAAATTGAAGTTAAAGGAAAGACTCAAAAATATTTTTGAAAAAAATGTCACCCTAATATCCTTTCATGTTGGTGATCTAATTTTACTCTAGGATAGCAGACATGAAGACAAAGGGAAACATGGTAAATTTGATTCAATATGGATGGGTCCCTATACCATTGATTATCAGATAGGAAACCATACATTTTATCTCAGAGATATTGACGTAGAAATCCTAGAATTGTTAGTTAATGGCAAACACCTCAAGCATTTTCTAGATTGAATCCATGTTAGCTTTTGTAAATATGTGCATATTGTATAGTCCCTTGTGTTTTGATTCCCTAGTTGGGGTTGTGTTTGTACAGTTTGTGTTTATCATTTCTCTCTTTGTTGACTTCATATGCCTTGTTAAAACTATGTTTACCCATAGTGTGTCTTCCTTTCCTTTGTTGCCATTTATTTGACTCCATGGCCCAATGGATAGGTGTCTAGTCCGATGTTCTCTATCTACCTACTGGGGGTACACATCCCCATGTAATATCCTATGTTAGTGCCCAAAATTATACTAAAATAATTGGACCCTTATCAAAAAAATGCTTAAGCTTAAATAGGGTGAGTATCAATGTTTTAGTCACTAGCCCCAATCCTGTCTCTACATATTCCCTTGGAAGGTCAAAGTTTATGTTTGTAATTTTTTAGATTTTTTTATCTTGCTTCTATCGAGTGAAATCATTCCTTCACTTCAACCTTTTGAGATTTTTGCACGAACACAATGCTCGATAGAAATAGGTCTTCGAGATTTTTTTCTTAGACAAAATCTCCAAAGATTTAATTTTATAAGACATTTTGTCTGCTCCAAAAGCTCTAAAATAATTGTATACCTTACCTTTTGGGTCTTAAGTGTTTTTAGGATATTTGTTTAGATTTTTTGTCCATAGCAAAAAGTATGAATGGCACTTTATGGAGATGAAAGACATTTTTAATAGTTCCAAAGGAATTGTAGGGTTTGACTGAAGGTATCATGGCAGGAAGATTCATGGGGGGGAAGATTGAAATATAGCAACCCTCTTTTTATACATAGATTTGTTGCCTTATGTTTGAAGAAGAAATTATGGGGCCCTGGATGAAATTGTTGAATTGCATCTTCAATGTGTTTTGATGATTAAGGTGAGGAATTTCATGATGAACCAAATGAAGGACATATGTCTATCTCAAGGGACTCTTATGAATATTTTTGGGGGTTAGGAGGATCTGGCACCCTTCCCTATTTGAATAAAGGTAGTACAAAGGTAAAAAGTGATCATGAGTTCAAGATTGCATCTATGATTGGACACGTGGAGGGTTCTCAGTGCTTTATAAATTTTGGGCCCTTTTTGAAGATTTCCCCACTTATCTTTAAGTAGAAAAAGTGAAAAAAGTCTCTAGGGACTAATTATATAAAGTTGCAAAGAAGATGATGCCATGTGATAGCTCCTTTGGGTCTTCTCAATTTTAGTCCCTTTTTTTAATATTACATCACTTACTTTTTGGTGGGCAAGGTTTAAAAGGTCCCTGAAGACCTGAACACTAGATTGAAAACTTAAATAATGACATGTGGCATTATTACATCTCATAAAGAGTTTAGGACATATTTCACCATTACACTAAAGAAAACTAACAATTGAAAAAAGTGGGAAAGTCCTCGAAGGCCAAAAAGGTACCATGACATATTTTCCACTTGTATGGCTCCACGTGTCATAAGGATGATCGCCTAGCATAAAAACATATGCATCTTCCCTCTTTTTTTTGAATGAAGCTCAAGTAATTAATGAGGGTGGTTGGTGATTAGTCATTGTGCTTTGAAGCATTAATGGTAACCCTAATTTCTAAATATAAAGGATTATAACTAAGGCATTTATTTTAATTTTGCATTCAAAGCTATTTGTGTGCCCTAACTAAGTGAAGTACAAGAACATGATTACGGTGATTTCTTCACATATTTTCAACTTGTACTATGTGCCACCCTCTAGATTAATAGTAAGAGTTCTTTCAAATCCTTGTGTTGTGTTCTTTGAAAGGAGTTGGGAGGTATTGTGAAGGTTATTTGAGTGAAGGGTTCATCAAAATTTGAAGTATTGCACTAGAAAGCTAGGGTAGAAATGGCAACATCCTCAATTTCTATGAAGGGCATCATTGTTTCGATCTTGGATGGGATTAAGGATACACATGGCATGGGGTTAGATTTTGTATCCCTGTTAAATGGCTTTCAATGACCACACCCCCCTCAAGTAGTAGCTAATGTTGGTATGAGCTACATCACCCCTAAGACAATATTTCCCTTAGTTTTCCTATACCTAAAACTAATTATTACATGTGTTTAAGCATATCAACTAGACACAAAGACCATCATCGATGGTATCTATTCAATTATCTATTCTTTCACCTGTATGGCCCTCAACACCATGCTCAAAATTCCTCCCCAACCAGAAAGCATTACACTCTCCCTAGAGGAATGCCAGGAGTATGTGGAGAAGAATGAAAATGTAATCTGGGACATTATCAATACTTGTTAGCTAGCCAAGAAGAGACAGAAGGTCTCTAAGATGTCCAAAAGTCTAAAGCTAGTAGAATTCAATGAACTACCCTAATACATCATCACCATGGCTTCCAATATCTATGGGGTATCTAATACAAAATAAATTGAGCCCTAGATGTTCTTAGTTCTAGTCTTCATGTTGGAGAGGCAAAAGAAGCTGGACAAAGCCACCATCCTCAATGACAATCTAAACAGGTAGATGATGCATCTCTAGGCTACAATTCTTTCAAAAGAGGCATTCATAGGTATATTTTACATGTTCTATTATTTAATATATAGCCTTCTACATAATAAAATATTTTATGGGCTCACCAAGAACCCCAATGGAATGAGGATTTATGAAATATGCCCAAAAATCACCATAGAAGGCTTTAAGAACTTTTGTAGGGTCTACAATTGCTTCTTCAACATTATGATGAGTGTCTTCTTCCCTTTGAGAAGCCTCAATAGAATGTCCAAGGTATCCAAGGAGGTAATTAAGAAATATCACACCTCCTATATTCAATTCAATACATTCACATATATCAGGGTAAGTGGTTACTTAGTGTGCCCACTTAAGCTACTAAGGTACCTTGATGACAAGTTGGCAGGAATGGAGTTGAGCCAACAGATGGTGCCTCCACATGAAATGATAGAATACAAAAAGATAAATAATCCCTTCAAGTTTCTCATTATAATTGGATATTATTCATGTCCTTTAGTCACCAAGGTGAAGGGATTAGAGCAGGAAATGGGCTAGTATAATTGATAAGATGTTGCCTAGGCCCAATTAAAACATTAGATGACTGGTGAATATGGTGACTAATGCAATATTGCATCAATCACATTATGAATTCATCTAGTTTGACTGCACCACTGAGGAAGATGTCAAGAAATTGGAGTATATGAGGTTGACGGTGTAGGAGGTAATTACCTACAATATCACTTGTTGGAAATATTGGCATTGATGTCAAAGGTTTAGTATTATTGGTGATAAATGCCCCATTGCATTTAATGTTGTTTTTAATGAATATATCTTAGCTAATATGAGTTAAAATTTATTTAATATTAATGAATATATTTTTGGTTGCATATGAGACAAAAGAAGGGCCCATGGAGAAGTCGAAGAGCCACGAGGTAAAGACAAAAGAAGGATGGGATGCATTTTCCCATGAAGAGTCATCTTGGGGAATACCAAGAGTCACCAAGTGAAGACAAAAGAGTAAGGGTGCAATTTCTCATGAAGGGACACTTTGAGGAATACGAAAAGCCACCAAAGATAAGGACAAAAGTGGGAAGGACGTTTTTTGTCATGAAGGGTCACCACATGACTTTTCAAAGGCTTGAATATGAAGGGTCATCCCAGATTGGTGCCATTTTCCATGAGGATTGAAGGGTCACAAAGGGGGAAGGCCAAAATTCATTTGGAAAGCTATAAATAAAGGCTTGAGTAGCCATTTGTAATATGGAAATGTGAGTTTGATTTGATATTATATTATCTAGCTTAGAAGAGCAATTGTGAGAGTTGAATATGATTTGTATTTGTTAGATCTAGCTTAGAAGAGAAAAGGTGAGAGAGAGGAAATAAATTTTATATTGAACTATCATTTGTTGATATAGCAACATTGAGAGATAGGTGTGTGGTATACACAAAGTGGTTGGTGCTCATGTGGGTTGGTGCTCACGAATGATAGTTGGGTTGGTGCTTGGCAAAGGGGTATGGTGCTCACAAATTGTAGCTGGGGTAGTGCTCGGCAAAGGGGTATGATGCTCCTACAAGTTTGGCTTGCAAATATTGTTTGGGTTTGTGCTCATTCATATACTTGAGATTATTCTCCATGGTTTTTCCCACATTGGGTTTCCACGTTATATCTGGTGTCTCTCTCTTTCTTGTATGATGTTTATTATTTGATTTTTAATGCATATCTTGAATTTGATAAAGGGAAAGTTTTATAAGGTATATAATATACTGATTCACCCCCCCTCTCAGTATATTATGTGCTTAACATCACTCTCATCCCCAAAGACATGGTGGATGACAAGATGACACTAGATTCAGTGTATAATATAACCAATATTGAATCCCATCCCATCTCACAAGTAGATTTTAATGTTTAAAAAAATGATTCCATCCCCTAGAGATCATTTCAAAATATGAGAAGAACCTTTAGGTGGCTGAAGGAACATGGTGTCGACATTGGTGCATATGACACTCCCACCCTCTAAGAACTTTGACAGGTTAAGGAGCTGAGAGGTTTCCTTATAGAGTATAGTGGTGATCTTGTGGCTCCATCACCAGTAGTGTAAGGTAAGGGCAAGCACAAGCTTAGTGATGTTAATTTTACCAAGCTCATTGATTTGGAGTTGATAACAATAACACAGTCTAAGGTTGGGTTGTCTTTCTCTAAGATAACAAGCTTGGTAGAAAACTAGGATAAAATTATTATGGGGGAGGTTACGTTGGCCAGTACCACCCCATATCTATTTCAAGGAAGGGATCCTCAAAAGTTCCAACTATTGTAGCAACCATCCCCATGACCAATCCAACTATAATTCCACCTGCTCCACCAACACAAGCAATAGATGCTCCTCCCTCAAAAATATATTCAAGAAAGAGAGGAGGTGAGGATGAAGGAAAGTAGCCCAAATAAAGAGAGTAAAGAAGGCTCTACAACCTCCAAGTGGGTTTTTGATGAAGAAAAAGGAAGTCATCTTTAAGGACCTACCTTCTAAGGAGATCCTTATAAAGAAGGAGGATCGGGCCTCATATTCCTAGAGGGTAAGGGATATGAGTGATGATGAGGATTCAAATGAAGGCAATCCCATCATCAATGTGATGAAAAAGCAATGTACTTTCACTCCTTAGGTAAATACTAGGTAGAGAACCATGAGGGAGAGGACACAAACCCCAATGAAGGCCCTGGTGATGGACCTATTTGTAGAAGAGGGACCCTCAGTAGTAGAAAGCAATGGTGAAGACATCTTAACCTCAAATGATCCTTTGTCTTTTGATGATGTTGTACATGTCAGTATTGAGATGGCTACACAATCTTAGGCCCATTAAGAGAAAGAAGTGGGTTCATCAGAGATAGAGACATTTGTTGATAATATCATCACCCAACCACCAGGCCAAAGTGATCACGCTGGAGCTAAAGAGTTGAACAAGTCAAGTGAAAGAGCTAAAGTAGAGCCAAAACAAGGTGTTCAAACTACCACTAATCTAGAAGAGGTGGTTGAGTAGTAGAAATCACAAGCAGCTCTAAAATTACCTCAAGATGGCCCTTCCCCTCCAAAGGTGTCAAGTTTAGCATTAAATGAGAAGGCAAGTGTGAAGGAAGGTGAGAGAGTAAACCTGTAAATGCGTACCCCCACCCATGAAAAAACAAATAAATAATTCGATGACTTAAACAAAGATGATAAAGAGGATGTTTCAGGGAGTGGTGCTTCAAATGAAGTACCATGAGGTCTTTTCCCTCGCATCAGGGTCCATCAACTAACCCATAATAAAGATATTGAGGTTGTGACTAGTGAAGAGTTGCCTAAAGGCAGTAAGGATGTCACCATAGCCTCATCCATGCCTGAGGCCCAAGAAAATAAAGAAGGTGAAGCATCCATACAACCTTCCATCCAGTCAATAGAATAGGGAAGTTTGATTGAGAATTTGTTCAAGGAATCTCATCATCCTGGGTCAAATTTTGATGTTTTGGAATAGATAGATCTAAGCTTGGAAAAGGAGAATGGAGCAGATAAGGGTGGTGAGAAGCAAAAAAATTGATGAAGAGATTGAACATTTTGTGTTGATCCCATAGCCAAAACTAATTGTGTTCCCTATATCTAGCACTCCAATGACACCACCCTTCACTATCTCAAGGCCATCAACAATGTCTACCACTTCAATGGGATTCTAGACCAAACCCCTTCTCTTTGAAGAGTAGGTCAAGGAAAAAAGAGACATTATGAGAAAAATAGGGGAGATTGATGTAATGAAGATCACTCATGCACATAAGGCCAAGCCCCCTCAAAAGTCCCAAACACATTCTAGGACCACCTTCACCACTATAGGAGAAAGGAATGTAGAGATAGCCATCCCTCCACCTGACACATTAAAGAATGATGCTCCCATTGAAAGTTACAACATCTATAGCTATAGTTTGGGGGAGCCATCAAGAAATGAGTTGAAACATATCTCATAGGTTCTAGCTAGCATGGTGGCCCATATAATGGATAAATACAAGGCCATCATGGAGGAGTTAAAGGTAGAGAACCAGGATATGATCTAGTACTTGAAAAAGTTATTGAGTGAGCCTAAGGTAGTAACTCCAACTACCAGCATAGCTCTAGGTCCTCTCCATCTCTCCTTTACATCTCTTGACTTTATTTGAATTAATGAATTAAAGATGAGAGGATGGGTAATTAAAGATTGGAAATAAGACTTAGGCACTAGGGTGGAGGAAATGATCCACTCAGAACTTAAATGCTTGAGTGACAATGGAAAATAAAAGGGATTGCAATACCTAGATGATCCTTTATGAGGTGGATATCAAGAAGTGGGAAGCAACTCAATAGAAGATGGATGAGATATATAGGATGGGCACATATGATTTGACTTTAGAGAAGATCAATTCTCTAAATGATCACAAAAGGCCTAAGGAATATCAATTGGAAATCAAGCACCATCTGATGATGCTCAAGGATGGAATCTTTGATTTAAAAGGAGAAGAATAGTCTCTCAAGGCTGTGACAAAAGAAATAAATGTTGTGATAAGAAAGATGGTGAGCATTGATGGTGTAGATGATTTAGAGGAGGAGGTAGTATACACTACTATGAATAATCTCATTGATGCACCATAAGAATATTTTGATATTCATAAGATAAAGCAATTGGTATCACTTGAGAAATCTTGTGACCAACTTAGGGAACTCATTGGAAGAAAGCAAACTATACTTCAGCGGACTGTTGCTTAGATTAAAGAATATAGAGTCAAATTCAAATACCAATTAGGCCCAAACCAAGGGATTGTTGCCCCCATACATGAGTAATATATCAAATATAAAAATAGGTTCGTGAAGGATTCCATCATTCAGATTGATTATGGAACCTAATTACAAATTTTAGTTTCTTTCGAGGTGGTGTCACCTCTCCTTTCTCTTCACTTCCCTTTTCCCTTCTCTTCCCTTTTTATTTTCTCATTTCCTGTTAGGAAATCATTATACTTTTCTTGATAGTGGCATGTCCCTTTTGAGTTAGTTTTTGTAATCATGTATGTAGGAAAGGGATGTTTTGTTTGTTATGCAAGAAGATAAAGGTTTTTTTGTCTCTTATAGGATTATCCTCCACGTGGATAATAGGAAGTATTCTACCTTAGTAGAGGATAAATTTTTCCATCATCATAAGAGCATGCATGTAATCCAAGGCATCATGTTTGTTACAAGGTCTAATAGACTATAAACTAACAAAGGAATCTTTCAGCTAGAGAATATTTAGGAATATGCTTGGCTTAGCTCAATTGTATAAGTAAAGGGGGTATGTCCCTTTACAAAAATCAATTAAATTTTAGAGTCAAGAGCTATAGCCTCAAAGAGTTATCTCTATGTAACAATCTTGGTGCCAAAGTGATTTCTATTGTAAAATCATTGGAAATATTTGAGAGCACCGTACATGTCTCCCTTATTATAGGATTTTCTTACATAGTGTGAATCTATTATATTGTTCAATACACATTGTACTCATTTCCAATTTAAGTGATAAATAAAATTTTCTTGTGGTTTCAATTCTCTTTTTGTTGCTAAAATACAATGCCATCTTTAATATGCTTAGTTGATCAATGATCTGATGTATTCATGTGGTCATTTAGAGCGTATGTCTAGATTATAAAATCCTTTTGGCTTTGAGACCTAGGGATAGGGTGTTGATAGACTTTTAAGGGTATTCTTGGGCTCATGGATTCAAATATAAGGATTTATTTAAGGATATCACATGTGCATGTTTTCAGTTTCATTTGTGTTAAAACTATGGTACATTTGTTGATAAAGGCAACATAGCAGTTTAATTGAACTTCTTTATGCTCATATGTTAACCCTCCACTTTTAAATCTCTATTAACTGATAGTTCCTACCCTATTTTACCCTACATACAACATGACCTCTACATATCGAAAGTGTTATTTTCCATGAGCACATAAATATTGTACACTTGGCATGTGTTTGTATTTCATTTAAAGATCAGCATTACAATCTCTTATTTAGCCCCTATTGTTGAAAATTATTTAGAATGGAAGTTGTAATCATATCCATGTCTATCTTTAGTAGCTTGTGTCTAGCCTAAAACATTTTCTCACTCTGTGTGACAACCCTTGCTAGGTAGATTGAGCAAGCTTGGTTATGTTTCGATCAGATTTGTATCCCCTTATGCCAATAAACCCATGAATATTGAGTTGTAGAATCCCTTTATGTGAGAAAACTACCCCTTAGGACCTCTCGCATTTGTTTAAACAGAGTCAAAAGTAGCAGGAAACTAAGCATACCCTTTGTAGGTTCCTCCCAATCATTTTTTACGCTTGATCTAATCATGATGTTAAGCCCTTCCTCAACTATAATGACATCCTAAGCAGGTTTTCCATCTTTGATTGCCACCTTCTTCAAGTGTGCAATGTTGAACAATAGAAGTGTACAACTAAGAACCAACATGACTACAAAAGGACATGACCTAGCAAACCCAATAAAATTTGACTCAAACTCTTAAAAAAGATAAAAATAAATATAAATGACTACAAAATAACACTTAATAAATAACTCAATGCTAGAGTAGACAAACATAAAAGACAACTCACAACAATATATATTGTTGACATTATCAACGATATTTAAAAATGATACACTCTTAAACATATAACTTAGAAAACAATAAGACTTATAACAAAATAAAAATTACTAAACATAAAAGAACCTATCACATAAAAAAAATTAATAAAGAACAACTTGTTTAAATAAACATAAAATTTAAAATAATAAACTTAATTTAATATAAACGTAAAACAAACTCATTAAATAAATAAAATTTAAGAAATAAGCTACTATATTAAAACATATACTAAAATCAAATACCACGATTCATGAAACAAAAACAACTATAAAAAGTAATACCATGATTTTAAATAAACCTAATATCACTAGTTAAAAATTAGACCTAAAACTAAATTAAAATCTAAATAAATAAACTAAACCCTGAACCAAATGGTAGATGGATTGTTGAAATGCGTGATGAGAAAAGTAGCGAGTTTGACATAATAGAGGAGGATGATTAATAGAAATATGGGCACTATGGAGTGGGTGGGAGTGTTTGTGGAGAAAGAGATATATTGAAATGATCTGAGATGCAGATGTAGATGATAAGTTGATTACTTTGTATTGGGTGATAATGTGATTGAGTGGTAATTTTGAATCTAATAATGAAA
This sequence comes from Torreya grandis, assembly GCA_037957365.1. Classification (NCBI taxonomy): domain Eukaryota; kingdom Viridiplantae; phylum Streptophyta; class Pinopsida; order Cupressales; family Taxaceae; genus Torreya; species Torreya grandis. The sequence continues at coordinate 4,044,332 of JARHVA010000409.1, forward strand.
TGTTTGGAGATGAATCAATGTGATCATAGATTGATCTACTCACCACTAATTTGGTCAATGTTGTGTTCAAATAAATACATTATCTCGAGTTGATCTAAGTTGATTCATATGTAATATTGGAGATATTCAAGCTATAAGTGTTTCCATATAATATGAATTCCATGGCAAGGGAGAATGCAGAGCTACATTGGGATTTGGTAACATTTCCAATGCCAACAAAACATATTTCCAACACTAATGTAATAATACAACCAATATTGTAACGAGCAATACATAAACAGATATGTAGATGTATAGCCTAGTGAAATCATCAAACCAATGCAAACTTTAGATCAAAACCTCAAAAAATATATGCAACCTTGTATGGTCAACTACATGTTGCATAAGTATGCATATCCTTGTATGACTTGTTTGTATGGCTTTCTTATACAAATAATAAAATTACAAATCAAAAATATATAAACATACAAGGTATATATATATTTCAAAATGTAAATAGAATTTGTAGTGGTCTACATTACATTAACACTAAAAAATAGAAATAAGGCCTTTCAAATGGTAAGTATGTACTAAGGGAAATGTAATTGATCTATTAATCAATCCTACCTTGGAGAAGATAAACCCTACTTATACTTTCAATTATTGATACATTAGATATTCGAGGTCATGACCAAGATGGATCCGCTAGACCTAACCAAGGGGTCTCTTTTCACAATAACATCACTACATAGGATTTTAAATCCTCTAATCAAACAACACTATGTAATAACCCTAAATAGTTTTTATGTGCAGCTTTTTCCCACTGGGTTTTGCCTAGACAGTCATATGGCCATTCTATGTTATTTAAGCTTCCTTAGGTTAATTATAAAAAGTCCATAAGATAATTATATTTTATTGTAATTATTTAATTAGGAAAATTAGAGGCTTCCTTATGTTTCCCTAATTTTCTCTATATGTATCCCACATTTCCTTTTTTGGAAAGTTAATGAATAATTCAATCACATCATTTTGGATTTTATAGCTTATTACAAATATCATGTGTTTTCTATAGATATCATGCTATCGCATAGGATTCAACTTAATTTCATGAAAACTATTCAGAGATCTTGGCAAACTCTTTCATGGTATTAGAGTTATCCTGACAATCTCATGCATCAGACTCCCTGGTAATATCCTCCATGCATTCACCTTGCTGGTTTTTCTTCTGTCTTAGCCACCATTTTTAACATTGGAGGTATTTTATTAATCTACCTCACAACTCATGTTAAAAGTCTTTTGATGAAAAATCCATTTGCATATATTTTCTAGGTTTTTTGAGAAACTTCATAGAATTTCCATAAAATCCATTTCTTCCATCTAGTTGAACGTCTATACAGATGAATTAATACAACTTGCAAATCTTGATTTACTCTCCATAGACCAAATCGGGTTCTTGAACTCCTTTGACTTCTCAAAATGTAATTACTTAGAATTAATTGGGTTCTCAGAGGGAAATTACTTGATTTCAGATCAAATCAAGTTTTCAGAGTGCTTCAACTTCTCCAACATAATTAATTATAAGTAATCAAGTTTCTCAAGGGTGACTACTTGAAGTAATCAAGTTTTTCAGCATGACAACTTGGTAGTAGACTAATCTAGGCTTTTAGAGTAGTCTTACTTCTCCAATAACCCGATCAACACTGGTTAGAGACATTCAGGTTTGTGGAGGTCGACTACTTATTACTCATTACTTGCTTTATAAGTAATAAGTCATGCAGATTGAAGAACTCAAAATGCACTAAGGAAGACCAATCTGGGTTTTTCAAAGGTGATTACTCGTTACTCATTTACTTTATAAGTAAAGTAGTTTGAAGTACCCAAAATATGCTGAGGAGAAGTAATCGAGTTTCTCAAGGTCAACTACTTATAACTTTTTATAAGTAAAGCAATTGCAAGAACCTGAAGTCAAGTAGTTGGAAGAACCCATATTATACTAAGAGACCCATTCGGGTTCTCAAAGAGCTTCTACTCATTATTTTTTATAAGCAATGAAACTGCAAGAACTCAAAGTCAAGTAACTGCACAAACGTGTGTGACGTTCAAGGAGACATCAAATTTTAGGTTAAAGGTAATGGAAAAATAGAGTAAAGTTGTTTCTTTTTTTGGATTTTTGGATGAAAAAACACAAGTATGGAAAAAAATTTAAATTTCCACTTTTGGAAAGGGTCCAAGAATATGTGGGAGTAAGAACCTATAAGTGATATAACTTTCAATCCGTAGCTCTTTTTTGAGTACTAGTTTTTTTGAAAGTGCATATTTTCTTGATCTCTACACATTGGTGACATTATTTTACGACTTTTGTAACATCTATTTTTCAAATGGTGTAATAGCTTAAAACTATTTTCAAACCTTTATACCTTTTTTCCTAGATGCATTCTCAGCTATGCTTGACATCCCTCTCATACTTTCTCACATTATTTACTTATAAATGCATTCTTGACTGTGCCTGATGTCCAAGACTGAGTGTGTGTGCATTGTAACTTTAGGGGGGTATTCTTGATAGTTCATGGGGTACTTGTACTAAGTGCTTTCTATTTTTTACTTTCATTTCAATTTTTTCAATTTGTCTCATTCTAATTTGCATTAATGGATCTAAACATTGAACCACTCACACCGTTTAACTTTCTAGAATGGAAGTCTAAAATACAACTCGCTTTGAGAGGTAAAGGACTCTATTGGATTACTATGGGTGAGGAAACTGAGCCATCTATAGATGTATAAAAGGTTAAGTGGTACAACAAATGCGATGAGGCCTATGGGTTTCTATGCCTGTCAATGTCTCTAGACCTCCTATTTCATGTTGAATCTACAAAAACTCTGAATGAAGTCTGGACAATCTTAGATAAGATTTTTGGAGTATAGGACATCATGAGGAGTCATGAGCTAGAGAATGAACTCATCACATTGATCCTAGGTGACTATGAAACCCTATAAAACTTATTTCAAAGTTCAAATTATTGATATTGTAGTTAAAATAATGTGACATGGAGAAAATAGATGACCAGTTGATTCTATCCATTCTTGCAAAAATGGGTCATGACTATTTAGTTTTTGTCTCTACATTTTATGCTACCAAACATGCACTTGAATCCACTTATAAAATGCCATCATTTGATGAGTTTGTTGCCAATCTGAATTGGAAGCAAGATAATATGGTTCAAATAGGTGCACTAAAGTCTTCAAAATCACATGCTTTGATTGTCAATCAGGACAAGAAGAAGCCTTCAAGTAGTGGCAAATAGGGGAAGAAACAGTCTAAGATAGATCATGAGCATAAGAATAATCATAAATCATATGTCAAGCCTAAGGCATCATCAAATAAGTCCTCCTCAAGTGGGAAACCTAAGAAGGAGAAACTCAAATGCAACTTTTGTAAGAAACTTGGGCATGATGAATCTCAGTGCATGAAAAAGAAGATTAACACCTTGACTAAGATGCTTGAGAAGAATAATATCAATGTTCTTGAATCCTCATCTCAGAACACATCAACATAAGATTCTAAAAATGCTAAAGATAGCAAAAAGGGAGAAAATAAGGGTAAGGCACTTGTTGTAATAACTTCTCAACCTTTGACTTGGGTTATTGACTTGGGTGCTTCCTATCATATGGCCTCCTTAGAGGATTTATTTTCATAAATAGATCCATGTTCTATGTCTTCAATTCTCATGGGTGATGACACTTTGGTAGAATTCATTGGTAAAGGATAGATAGAAGTAAGTGACAAGACCTTTAATGATGTTTTGTGTGTTCCTTCACTATCCACCAATCTTATGTCAGTATATCAAATCACTCACATAGGTGTAAATAAGTGAGTTGACTTCACACCTAATTTGGTGGTCATCAAGGAGCTACATAGTGACACTACAATGGCTTATGAGAAGGCCAATTATCAGTCTAGGTTGTATACCTTCTCATAATTTACCCTAGATCAGCCCTCAGCTACACTGCTTACTCATATAGATGGAGTGAGCAAACTATGGCATGAACAGTTTGGCTATTTAAACTACCATTACCTAGAGTAACTCAATCATTAAGACATAGGGTTATCTAAAGTCAAATTCTTGGATGGCCTATGCAATGACTACATTTTTGGTAATCATCCAGAAGAGAAATATGATAAGGGTAAATCAAGGAGAGTTAAACAAAAGCTAGAGATAGTCTATAGTAACTTAGCAAGACCATTTTCAAAACCTTCATTCAACAGGAAAAGATATATGCTCACATTTATCAATGACTTTTTGAGGTACACCTAGGTGTTTTTTCTCAAAAATAAGTTTGAGGTCTTTGATCACTTTAAGGATTTCAAGGCACTTGTGGAGAAGCAATCAAAATGTTCCATCACAATATTAAGGATTGACAATGGTGGAGAGTATGTCAATAACAAGTTTGAGCAGTTTTGCACATCAGAGGGGATTCAGATGCAACACATAGTTCCATATAGTCCTTAGTAGAATGGTGTGGCCAAATGTAATAACTGTACCTTGAAGGAAATGGCCAACTGCATGCTTTAAACAAAGTCTCTTGCTCCTTAGTATTATGTTGAAGTAATCAACTACACATACTACATTTAGAACTAAGTTCCACACAAAGCCTTGAATGGAATCACTCCTTTTGAAGATTGATATGGTCACAAGCCCATAGTAGATCACTTTCGACTATTTGGATCACTAGTAATGGCCTAGATTTCCAAGAAGAAATACAAGGCAATGGACCCTCAAATTCAATCTTGCATCTTTGTGGGGTATGCAGAGGGTGTTAAGGGATATAGGCTTCTCTATCCTAAAACTCATGAGTTATTCTTTGAAAGTAGTGTCAAGTTTTTTGAGGGCCCACTTGAACATAATCTTGGCACTCTAGACTCTTCAAAAGTCTCACTGGACATTGATTTCACTTCAGATAGTGACATAGATCCACCTCAAGATCCTCTTAATGATGAGGATGACTCTTCTTCTTCTTCAAGTTCAAGAGATGAGAGTAGTGATGAGGATTTTCCTCATTTATCTCACACTCACACTATAGATGATGAGGATTCACCTCTTGATTCTCCAATCTCATACAATTTTGGTTCGATTTGGGCTAGATAGACACTTCAAAGTCCTAGAGGATGGGTTGGAAATCCCTCAGATATAAGGCATACATGATCACAGTTTTAGGGGACTTCGCATGACTACTTGGCCATTGTCTCATATTTGCAAATCTTTCATGAGACATTTGGCATTCCAAAATGGGATTCTACTATGTAGGAAGAGTATAGTTCCCTAATCAGGAACAAAGCATGGGATGTGGTCCCTCTTTCTAAAGGAATAAAAATTGTCTAGTGTAAATTGATTTATCAGACCAAGTATGGTTCAGATGGGTCAATTGATAAGTGCAAAGATCATCTGGTTGCAAAGGGGTTTTCTCAAGTCCCTATCATAGACTACACTGAGAAATTTTCTCTTATAGCCAAGATGACATCTATAAGACTCACTCTAGCCATCGTAGCTACACATCATTGGGATGTTCAGCAAATGGATGTAAAGAGTACTTTTCTACATGGTCACCTCAAGGAAGAGATATATATGGAGAAATAACAAGGATTTGTGGAAGATACCTCCTTGGTCTACAAACTCAGGAAATCTATCTATGGACTCAAACAGGCCCCTCGATCATGGTATGCTAAGATGGACTCCTTTCTCCTCACAGTCAAGTTCACCAGATGCCAGTCAGATCTGAATGTCTACATCTTGTGGTAGGATGATTCTCTATTGATCTTAGTTCTTTATGTGGATTACTTATTGATTATAAGGAGCTCATGATCTTCCATCTCAACAGTGAAAATTGCACTTTCAAATAGATTTTTTGTAGACACCTAAATCTGGCCACCAATAACCTCCAATCAGGCTTTTAGCCAATTTCCACCTAAAGTGCACAATTTGGCCTAAAAACACTAAAATACATTAAAAGAGTTGAAAATAACATATTCAAGTGCTGATTTTGGCTAGGGTATCCCTAAATGGGGTAATGCAATTTATGAGCCAACTAACTTTAATCAGATCATTTTGAGTCAAAATGCCAATTTCCCACCTAGGTGCTATGGACTGCTCTTTCTTATCAAATATATTACACAAAAATCATGATTTTGTTATTTTTTGTTGGTAACATCCTAAATAGGAATACAGTTCCAATGCATCTGACATCGCCTTTCAATTCTACTCTAGTTAAATTTTGGACCAATAAAAAGACATTCTGATTAATTTGAGTAATTTGTGCACAAAATGCTTAAACATATTTAAGGGATAATTAACCCAAATCAAGGCATAATTAATAATTCCATGGAACTTGTTGAATACTTATTTTTAGAAATGAATATTGAATATCTACATCATCAAGTGACCTCATTTCTTGGGAAGACATCCCTAGGCCATAAATGCCACAAATATCAGGATTCATGCCTCTCATGCCTCATCAATGCCTTCCATGATGCCCTCCATGCCTCTTAATTTCCCCTTCTTCCAATGCCATGATGAGGATAATTATAAATTTAATTCCAAAAAATTGAATTAATCCCCAACCACACATCTCAATCTCAAGATGGATGGTTCGGGTTGATTCTAGACATTCTAAAAAATCTATAAATAGATAGGCTATGAACATCATTTCCAAGACTTGATAAATCAAAGTTATAATGTATAAATGATTTCAAAATCCATTGAAATTAGTGTTACCATGCCAAACTGATTCCAATCCAAGCCAAGTCAAGCCACAAGCCAAAGGTGCCAAGGAGAGATGCAGGTAGCCAAGCTTCCATTGCCAAGGACTTCATAAGCACAAGCCGAGCAAGCCACTACAATAATCATTTTGGATCATCCAAAAAAGGTCAAAGAGGGTTTATTTTGCATTTTAGTTGTGTGTTTCATTCATTTTTTTAACTAGTCTCTCCCTAGTGTCTAGGCCTAGAGATGTTATGCTAGTTAGTGTGTTTCTTATATTTTATTTTCATTTTGAAACTAACACAATACTAAACATCCTCTCTTGAATAAAATTCTTAGATCACATAATGGCATGCCCAGTGGGACTAGATGCATCTCACACTTGAAGAAGATCATTTTTCAACTCTAAAATATTTATTTGGACCCTTAAAACTTGAAAATTAATTTTCTAACTTTATTTTGCCATTTTTGTTTGCCACAATTTTACACAATAACTGACATTAGTTACATAACTTAACCAATGTTAGTTGGCAAGACTGACATCAGTTACATACTTGTTGAGATGGTCACATCAATTAGCCAAAGTAACCATCATCAGTTGTAATAACTGACATCAGTCACTGTGTTTTTCTTAAAACATAGACCCGAGAGCTATTTTTCCAAAGTTCATTGTTTCAAGTAAAAAGAGCTTCAAACCTAAATGACATGATAAAATTTTTGCTACAAGACCAAGCTTGACATTTTCTTAAAAACATGTTTAAATCACTTTTGCATGCTTTAAAATCAATTAGGAACCTTATTTTGGGTGTTTAACAAAGAATTTAGATGTTTTTGGTGAATGTTTTCAAATTTTGCAACTAAGACCAAGGGGTCAAATGAACACCACCAAATCTTTCATTTTGGGCTCAAAATTGAACACACTTGTCAATTCTTGTTTTTAATAGTTATTTAATCAAATTTTTGTTTGGAAAAAATAGGAATGTTGCTTGTATGCTCTTCCATTTATCCCCTTTAGGGAACCCTTGGAATCAAAAGTGTCATTCCTATTGAAAGTAGCCTAGTCCAAATCTTAGAAAGAAATTCATCTAAAGCACTCCCCAAAAACTCATCAAAGTTTGGGTGACCTTGAAAATGACCCTAAAATCTTTCTACTTCTTTATTTTTATGTAAACTTAGCTTGCGAGGGAGGAATTCATCACCTCCCGCAAGTTTTTTAGGGAAAGTTTGACATAGGGTTTCATATCCTAGCATTGACTTCATTTGGCTCCTTTGGAGTTACACATGGGACGTAGTGGCACTTTGGACATCGTACTACACTTAGCAAATAGAAAGATGTAGTGGTTGTAAAAAGGACTAGACCTTTTTGTAACAAGCCAAGTGATACAGATCCAAAATATGTGCTTTTATTTTGCATTATTTGACATGAAATTCATTGTGCAATTGATTCCCCTAGATCATTTGGAAACTTGTTATATCTTAGACAAATCTCCACTTACCAAGGAAGTATTGTTGGTGCAAGGTGCACCTCAAGGTCCATGTCATAGTACTATCATTTGAGAGAAAGGGGGGTGTAAAAACCCTAATATATAATGTGCATTTACTTTTGGATGAACACTTAAAATCCTCTCAAATGATGTATATTGATAGATTCCAATAATACCAAGCAACCTTATTAGTTTATGATCTAAGAGAGATTAATTATTTGGTCTTGTCCTAGATTAAATTTTTGTTTGAAGTCAAAACTTGGTGTAAACAAACAATCCAAACCAAACACATAGTCCAAATTTTCCTTTGAACAAAGAGGTCTTATGTTGCCCACGTGAAAACATCAATTTGCCTTGTTCAAAGTTCATCAAAATCTTGGGAGTCATATCATCCACTTTGGCACAATTATGCTACCCAATTGAGTCTAGACCTTTACCAAAGTTGTTTTAAGTCCTTCACTTATAGTCTAAATTCAGAATTACACCTTTACAAGTTCATAGGGTTGATGTGTCAAGTGGGTTCATCATTTGCACTAAACTTGAGGGAACTTAGGTTTAATTTCTAATTTGGGTTGAATGCCGTTTAAGACTCATAATCATTATCATCACTTGATATACTTAAGCCATTTTGTGTTAAACACTTGTACTTTGAGTCTATACACCACAACATTTTGAGTCAATAAAAGTAGTGTTATGCTGTCAAAATTGTGGGAAAATGTCTTAGCCTTAGAGAGTTTTTGAAACAAACTTTTTTTTCCCACCTTTTAGGTAGTATAACATCATTACATTGCCCAAAACATTTCAAATATTATTTCATAGACCCTCTTAGATAGAGTTCTAAATTTTTTCCTACATTTTTAGGCCAATCCAAGTGTACTTTTGTGATCTTTTATCTAAAGCATAGTTATACTATTCACCTTTGTCTAGCTTATTTATAAAAAGAACCAAGTTTTATACCATTATTTATGAGAAAATAAACTATTGCTAAAGTGCCTTTTGTTTCATACCTTATACCTAGTTGATCAAGTTCATGACGAGGAATCAAATGCCTAGTGTTTGTTAGAAGTGTTTCAAATCTGATAGATTAAAACTTTCATCTATTTTCAAAGTCTAGCTTTTAACTTTGTTTGGCCAAGAGTCTTAGCACATGCCTTGTTTGATCCTAGCTTATGATGTTGCATTTGGATAAAAGGCCTAGAAACTTTTAAATTCTTAGATTAGACTGATTTGAAACACTTTGACCTTAGAGTTTAGCAGTTTGATTTTTGGTCCGTTTACTTGCTTACCTTTGTGTGAACAATGAAATGTTAGATACTTTACGCTAGCTTGATTCCTCAAAAATATTTGATTAAAACCTTTTAATCCTTTTGACAAATATAGACCAAGTTGAAACATCATTTTTTTAGATTTTTGGCCTTTTTAGAGTTTGTATAACTTTTTGACTTTTTATTGCAAAACATTGACTATGGATCCCAAAATATATTCCTACACTCATAGTGGACTCATGTACAATTTAGGGATTAGTAATATAGTTTCACAAGAAGAAATGGTGCAAGACCCCTATGTGGATAATATTTCTTATGAGATGGATTCTTATCCCTCATATAATACTCAATCAGGAGCACAAAGCCAAGATCTATTGGCTAACTATCTGGTTAACACACCACCTTATTAAGAAGAGAATCAAGAATAAATTGTGCAATACCTAGCTATAATACCCATAGTGGATGAGCCAATTCTTCAACAGTCATATTCTACTAATATGGCTTCCACGTATGATCCATTTTTGTTTGAGTGACATTTGTTAGAGAACAAATATGAGATTTTGGTTAGAGCCATAGAGGTAGGGGCCAAGTTTCCAGCAGACTTCTCCCATGAAAATTTACCAAGTCTAGTAAGAGTGCCCCATAATATCATTTATGATCAATAGGATTCTTCTAGCAATCTTATGGCTCTATTCCAATCAAGGCAAAAACATCATGGAAGATCACTTTAACTAAATGCAGATAGCATATCAAACCTACCTAAGTTTAGCACATGATTTCAATTGGATGAACATCATGAGTAAGCCTCTTATTGACCTAGTTCCTTTAATATGAGTGTTGATAGAGTTAACTAGACAATAAAATCTAAGTTTTGACCCATTCATATAAACTGCTTTGATAGATAACTTGATGCATATACCCATTATTGAAGAAGTGTCTTCAGCCTCTACATAGAATAGTGAGCCAAACATAGTGGACAATGTGCAAATAATATCCAATCCTAATCAAAGTGGTACTAACACATAAATAATTAGCCAATAACATGTGCCTATAGTTAATCCCATGAGTAGATCATCATACCAAGGAATAGGACTTTTGACACCCCAACCTTAGCTGGTTGCTTCCTCAAGAGTTCAACATTTAGGATTAGGTAATCAAACAATGGCTAAGGTCATTCCTCAATGGTATAATGTGATGAATCCTCATCCTCAACAAGTGATGATTAATATTCCACAACAATAGACTTAATCTAGTGTATCAATGCCACAGAGGATGAATACATTACCACCTCAATCAGGGGAAACTAATATTCCCCCTCACTAGGTAGTGATGAACATACCTCTTCAGTCATAGACTAATATGTCAATTCAAAACCAAGCAATGATTAGTTGACAATGTGCAAATATTGATCAGTGACAAATGCTAAATATGCAACTTAATTTCACTTCTTCACAAGGATTCAGGAAACAAGGAGGTCCCCATATTTCTCAAGTACCTACTAAACAAATTTTGGTTCAAAATGTACCACAAATGTAGAGACAGGATCTTGGTCCACAAGTTCCCACTCCATGGCAAGGTTTGATTAGTCGGCAGCATGTCCCTTTTCAACCATAGTAGGCACATTATAGTTATATCCTCCCATCCCAACCACAAAATCCTTTGATTCAAACCTTTATCACCAACCCAAACTAGAATATCATGCAACCAAATGTATAATTTCATGTACATCCTAATCTATGTATGTGTATTCCTGGTCCATTCCTCAACCAAACCAATATACCCCAATATGTATCTCCATCATATTTAGGTCAAAGTGTCCCACTTGTGACCTCCCAAACATCTACCCAAACCAACATTCTCCCACAAACCAATATTCCTTCCAATTTCTTGTCCCAAGAATTGCAACAAATGAAGGACGCAATTGTTGCCATTCAAGTGGGTAAATAGATTAAAAAGTTAAATTTGGATGATGTGTGTTTCTATCCATTCAACATGGAATATTTGTAAATACTATTTCTTTTAAGATACGAACCACCAAAATTTGACAAATACAAAGGAAAGGGTGACCCTAAGGCTCATTTGACTGAATTCTTTGTCACTTGTCAACCAGTGGCATATAGCGACATATACCTTTTATTGTTGTTTCTAAGGAGCTTGGCTAGACAAGCCTTGGAGTTGTTTTTGAAATTTCCAAAGAATTCAATAATGGACTTTGATGATATTTTTGATAAATTTGTGCAACACTTTTCCTATAATCTTGAGCATGATATTTCATTAGTGGACTTAATGCAAGCAAAGCAAAAATATGGTGAGAGTTTTGAAAGTTATTTATAGTGATGGAGAGCTCTTCCAAGCTATTTCACCCATAGTTTACCAAATAAACAATTATTCATTGTGTTTACTAAAAAAATGCGTAGTGAGATAGCTTACCATCTGGAACTACAATGTATACATACATTCAAAGAGATCATTAATAAAGGTTTGTTGATTGAGTGGGTGATTATCAATAAAGGAATCATCAATATTAATTAAACTAATCAAAATCAAAATACCAATCAAGAAAATGGTCAACAACAACATTCTATTCAAGCACAAGCATCGCAATTGGCATAGGGAAATAACCAAGAAAGATCGAAGCAATTCAACCGTAATAGGAATGTTGTGGGAAATGGAGTAACCAAATCTCATCATCTCCAAACTATGAAAACATCATCCACACCACCTTTTTAGCTTACTCCTACCCAAAAACCTATCCAACCAATGCTACAAGCACAACCAAAACTTGCACAACAAAGATAGCATCCTTTACCATTGCAAACCCCTCATCCTAGGAGAACCGTGCCTACACGTCATGTCTTTAGTGACCTAGGAGAACCTATTAAATATATATTTCATAATCTTTCTACCATTAATCTAATTAGTTGGCCTATAATTAAGTATTATCTGCAAGGCATTCTTTATCCTGATTGGTACAGTGAAAATAAATTATGTGACTATCATCAGGTCAATAGACATAATCTATGAAGATGTGTCCAAATCAATCATTTAATTAAGAATATGTTGGATAATGGGGAGATAACATTGGATAATGGTACTTCCACTTCCAATCAAACTCTTGGGATTTATCAAAACCCCTTTCCCCAACATAATAATTAGCAATAACAACAATAATGACTAGTACAACAACAAAATCAAATGCCAAACCAACAGAATCAATAAAATCAATAGTAGAACCCACAATGATAGAAACATGGAAAAAACCAAAGTCAAAATGGTAATAATCAACAAACCTACCATGCAGTTGCACATGACTACAACAAGGTTGTAGGTCATATTGTAGAGGGTAGCATTAATACCATCTCTATTAATCCTAGACCAAGCACTAATTAGCCTAGACAGTTGTTAAACAATACCATGCAACCAAATTATATGGATAATCTTTTTTTGACCTAGGAGTGTATACAAGCAAACCAAAAAACTAGGACTTACCCTTTTTGACCTTATATCAATAATTCATTCTTGCCACGTGACCACATGCAAGTGCACCAGCAATCGAAACTTGTCCTATCTGGTCCAACACCATTTCCAACATTGGTTAGCAATAATGGTCCAGTATTTAATCCTGATTGTGAAATAAAAACTTGAAGGTCAAAAATTACTATCCCAAGCCCATAACTATCTGCCACTTTGCTTGTCATCCAACCAATTGTTTAGCGTTAGAATAAACCATTCACTACTGACCAAGACAAGAGTTTGATATTGTGAAACAATTACATAAGACACCAGCACAAATTTCTATCTTATATTTACTGTGATTGTCAATAATCCATAAGAACATCTTGAATGAATTTTTGATGCAATCCACTATTGCTAGTGACATATCCCCTGATAAATTTCAAGATTTGGTTGGACACTTAGCTCTAGCCCAACAAGTCACATTCAACCAAAGTGATATGTCTTCTCTTGGCCCACTCCATAATAATCCATTATACATAGAAGTTTATATAAGATGGCATAAAGTGAAATGTGTCCTTATAGACAATGGATCCAACCTCAATAAAGTGTCTCTAAAGCTCATCAAGCTTCTTGGGTATATAATGATAGATCTCCAGCTAAAAATAATAACTATCAAAGCCTATGATAATCAAGAAAGAGAATCACAAGGCACCATTAGTTTCCTAGTTATCATTGGATCTTTGACCCATGATACATTTTTTCATGTGCTTGATCTTGAGTTATCATACAACATACTTCTAGGCAGGCCTTGGTTACATGAGATTCATGCAATCTTGTCAACGCTGCACCAATGTATCAAATTTTCCCACTCAAGGATGGAAGTGAATATTCCAAGAGATTTGCACCCATATGAACACTACAAGCATCTTGAGGCCAAATTTAAAATCTATAATTATCAGTACAACATGAATACAAATTCCAAGTAGGATAAAGGAAAGGTTATACTTATTGATCCTTCACTAGATAATTGCATAGATCCTAATACCTTGGGTTCTCTTTCCCACATGCCACCTCCTAAAGCTTCTAATCATTTCACCATTTTAGATAATAGGCTGGGAGAGTATGTGAGCCATGATACATTTCATATTTCCAATCTTCCTTAGAATCTAAAATTTTTTGGGAAACCTAAAGTCACCCCACATATGCATTGGTGATAAAAGAACAAAGATAAGGGACCTATCACATTTGTACTAGCATATATCCTAAAACCTGACCCTCTTAAAGGAGATGAATCATGGTTATATAATGACAACCAAGGCGATTGTTATAAAAATGTAAAGTATCATATTCCCAATAAGATCATGGATCATCACCATTATGAAGGAAGAGGCCTCAAACTAAATCAACAAGGAACCATTGAGCCAATTACCATGACTAAGTATGAAAGACCTTATAGACTTTGATTTAAACCACCTAGGGATGACTCCACATATCTTATTCAAACTCCATCACCAATGACTAGTAATGATGATGTTGACAGTGAAATAGAGTCTGATCATAGCCTCACCTTTGATAACCTAGCTAAAACCAACCTATTTGATAACAATGCCATTTGTACCCTTACCATGTCTATTCATCACAACCCTTTGCCATTATATTATCCCCAAATGATAGATTGGGACCAACAAGAATCTAGTCTGTCAATTGATGAGTTCCAGAATGATGAGGCATTCTGTGATTTCTTAGGCCTTAGAGATAATATTCTATTAAGAGATCACAAATGAAGATTCTCAAACACATTGGATCCTATATCTTATTTTGGAGAGCGAGTGAACACCCTTAGACAAAAACAAATAAGTAAAACATTGAGCTCCCAAAGTGAAAATCTCTTTGAGGTGATTTTTGGCCAAGAAAAAAGTAAAGATAAAGGCCAATCTAGTGGTGAAAACCTATTTCAAACACCATTAGACAGGGGTGTTCATTCTTCTTCAAATTTCGACCAGGAAACCACTAATGATGAACTTGCCCATGGATCCAAGTTCAACCTTGAGAAACAACAAGTATTTGATCAAATTCATCAAGAATTTTTAACTATTTTTGTCACATGGCTAGATCTCCCATTAGGGGACTCAGATTCATCATGCTTAGGAGAAGTTGAAGAGCAAGTCCTAACAAAGGACCCTTATATAATCCAACACTTCAAGTCATTGCCTACTTCTTAGAAGATGGTTTGACCCATCTAGTCAAAGATACAATAGAGATAAACATCAGGACTTGATCAGAATTGAAATGGATAAAATTAGGTGCATCCCTCATTGAGGAGGAACATGACATCTTTATAGCTCTGTTGAGGAAATTTTTAGATATCTTTACATGGGCCTATTCTAACATGCTAGGTTTAGATCTCACCTTAGTTTTGCACCACCTTATGGTTAATCCTAATGCCAAACTGGTAAAATAATAGTTACGTAAAATGCATCCTTGCATTGTTGTATTGGTAAAGAGAGATTTGGAAAAAATCTTAGAAGTAGGATGTATCTGATCCATTGACTACTCAAAATAGATTTCTAATATGGTACCTATTAGTAAAAAGCTTGAAGGGATCAGAATTTACACCAATTTTTGAGCCATAAACAAATCTTGTCTTAAAGGTGATTTTCCCTTGCCTAATATCGATATTATCATTGACTCCATGGCTGATTATGAAATGATTTCACTCATAGATGGCTTTTTAGGATACAACTAGATCAAAATAGCACTAGAAGACCAACATAAAATAGCGTTCACCACTCCATGGGGAACATTTTGTTATCAAGTAATGTCATTTGGCCTTAATAATACTAGAGATACATATCAAAGGGAAATGACTATCATATTCTATGATATGATGCATGATATTGTTGAAGTCTATGTCACTGACATATTAGGAAAATCCAAAACTAGGGCTGACCATCTATTAATGTTGTGTAAAATATTTGAAAGATTATGGAAATACAAAGTTAGACTTAATCCAAATAAATATGTGTTTAGTGTAACTTTAGGTAAATTACTTAGCTTTATAATGTCTCATAGAGGTATTGAAGTTGATCCAGCTAAAGTCCATGCTATAATCGATATACCACCACTAATCAATTTAAAGTAACTCTATAGTTTATAGAGTAAGACCCAGTCAATCTAATGCTTCATCTCTCAGTTAGCAGATAAGTGTCATCCATTTACACATTTTTTGAATAAAAGAGTTACATTTCACTAGGATGATCACTGCCAAATAGCTTTTCAACAAATTAAAGATTATCTTGTTAATCCACCTATTTTATTACCTCTTATGCCAAGAAATCCATTCTTGTTATACCTATCAGCTACCAACCATGCTCTTGGGGCACTCTTGGCTCAACATGATGACAATGGAAAAGAGCATGTTGTATACTACCTAAGACATACATTGGTTACACCTAACTATACACCTATTGAAAAAACTTGTCTAGACATGGTTTTCATAGCTCAAAAATTGTACCATTACAAGTTAAATAATAAGGCCATGGTCATTTCAAAAGTAGATCCTCTCAAGGATTTACTATCTAAAATAGCTATGCAAGGTAGAATGGCTAAATGGATCATGCTTCTCAGTGATTTTGACATAGAGTATGTCAATCAAAAGGCAATAAAAGGACAAGTTCTTGCAGATCACCTTGTTGAAGCACCTCTCATAGACACACAACCACTCACATTTAAATTTCTTGAAGAATCTATCATGACCATCATTAACACACCCCTTGAGGAGTAGCCCTGAAAGTTGTATTTGATGGTTCATTTACTACATATAGATTGGGAACAGGCCTATTATTTATTACACCATAGGGGGGTCTAATCTTTAAATCATTTAGAATCACCTTTCCTTATACAAACAACATGGCCGAGTATGAATTACTTGTTACAGGACTTCAACAAGTAGTGCATTGAAATATATCTCATCTTCAAGTTTATGGTGATTCTCAATTAATCATCAATCAGGTCACAAATCATTTTTAGACCAAAGATGAAAAGTTGGTTCTATATAAATCCATGGTCGACACTCTTAAGAAAAAAATTTCCAACATTCAATTTGATCACATACCAAGAGCTAGTAACAAAACTGTAGATGCCATGAATACTATTGGCTCTCTGATTTGAAAAATAGATAAAGCTAGAGAGTATTAGTTCCTTGTCAAGAATTTTTTAGCACCAACTCATGAACCTTCAACCATTTCCATGATTTGTGATATTATTGGTCCTAATTGTATCTGGTACTCAAACCTTTACAACTACCTTCATGACCATGTTTTTCCACCTAACCTATCTTGAAAAGAAACCAAAGCCTTTATTCATCATTCCACTTGTTATACTCTACTTGGATCCACCCTTTATCATCACAGTTTTGATGGAACTTTGCTTCATTATTTAGCTTTGGTAGAATCTACACTAGCATTAAGAGAAGTTCACGAAGGAGTATGGGGTACTCATTCTATCAAGGCAATCCTATCCAAAAAAACTCTTACATACTAGTTATTATTGGCCCATAATGGATGCAAATGCCACTACATATATAAAGAAGTGTTATAAATGTCAATGGCATGCTAATCTGATTCATGCCCCAGCAAAAAATTTGAAACAAATGTTGACACCATGGCCATTTTCTACATGGGGACTTGACCTCATTGGGAAGATCAACCCAACTTCATCTGATGGCCATAAACATATCCTTATGGCCACTAAATATTTCACTAAGTGGGTTGAAGCTACACCCCTCACATGACTAGAAAGCAAATTTTCAAATTCATCTTCAACCTTCTCATCTACCACTATGGTATCCTTTCTGGCATAATAGATGATCATTCAAGAACAAGGATGTAGATCAACTATGTACTAATTATAACATCATGTAATATTTTTCTACAACATATTACCCTCAAGGTAATGGCTAGGCCAAGGCATCCAATAAAACCATTGTCAATATTTTTAAAAATATTTTCAATGATGCCGATCATGATTGGTACTTACAGATATTCCCTACCCTCTAGGCATACCATACCAATCATCATACCCCCACAGGAGCCACTCCATACTCACTTTTTTATGGTACTGAAGCTATGAGGTCAAATTACCTTCACTATGCATCTCTTTCAAGCATGTCCTGGATGATCATAACTATCGAGTAACTCACTTGTAAGAGCTAGACCTACATGATGATAAATGCACAACCATCCTCAACAATATTCAAGCATATCAGAACTAACTCAAAGGCCATTATAATCGGTGTGTTAAGAATAGAGCATTTAAACTTGGTGATCTTGTTCTTAAAGAATACCATGGTCGAGAAGAAACATAAAGGTAAATTTAAACCAAATTGGATAGGGTCTTTCATCATTACTATAAATTATGGATTAGGAGCATACAAGCTTGTCACACTAGATGGAGATAAACTTCTTGAGCTGATGAATATTATTCATCTCAAGCAGTACTATGCTTAAGTGATAAGGTGTATTGTCTATAAAGACCATTTTAGTTATGTCATTTTATCACTATTCTTCTTTGTATATAATACCATCCTTATCCATCCTCTTCACTAAATCTAGTTTTTTCTTCCAACCTATTAGCCTAGTGTGTTCTAAATCCTAGCACATTTGACCTTGGTTTTTTTCCATTTGTTACACATTTTCAGCATCAAGGTATCTAATCAATTTCATTAGTTGGTTCGAGAACTTTAGACAGACATCATATTTTGGAACAGTATGATAGAAGTTTCAGCAATTGTATCCTTTGTTTGTTATTTCTTTCTTACCACTGATCTTGATGTTAATTATAACTAGCTTTGGAAAAATTAGTACCTTTGATCTATGCTATTGTGTCCTAGTTATAAATACCTATGGGAAAACTAGGGGTAATATTAAGCTTTGACGTACCAACTTGCCACTTCTTATGTTGTCATGTGCCTTTTTACTAACTATGCCTATTTTTTTTGAATTAATTGCTACACTAGTCAAATTCCTCTGCTAAAAGGGTGGAACTATAGTGACTTGAGGTCCTACTCTGGGACTATGTAGATAGCACTCAATACTTGTTGAGGTCAACTTAGTCACCCTTTTCCCTACACTCTCACCATTTTTCAAGCACCCTAGCCATGCTCTTATCATTTTGTGAGTAGCCTAAGCCACACTCTCACCATTTTTCAAGAAACCTAAGCCATGCTCTCACCATTTTATGAGCACCCTAAGCCATGCTCTCATCATTTTGTGAGCACCCTAAGCCACACTCTCATCATTTTGTAAGCAAAATTAGTTTAAATGCTCTCACCATTTTGTGAGCTTGAACCATTTAGTGTCTCATCATTCTCAATTGAGTTGAGACACCTCAAAACAATTCTAAAATCATTTAAAAAATCATTAGAAAAGAACAAAAATAGTGACCACTTCTTTATCTTAAGGATTCTAGAAACCCTTAAAGAGTTACAAGCAAATCACTTATCATTTAGTTTCCCCATCCTTTTTGGCCTTTTTCTCTCATGTATTTGCCATTTTTCAAGACCATTCCTCTTCTTCTCTCACATCCATTCTATTTGTTTTCATCAGTTATCACATTCTTCCCATTCCTTGAGAGAAATTCATTTGGCCTAAAGTTTTTATTGGATATTACGCCCATGGAACTATGTAGGTAGAATCCACTTGCCTAGTGCATATGGAGATAACTTGACCACCCCTTTCTTTTTGTTTTATTCCCCCATTTTGTTTCTTAATTTGTCACCTATTTTCTAGGGGCAATGTTCATAGGGTTTCTATTGCATTATTTGTTTGTTTATTTTTACTTATTTTATTTGTTTATTTCTCTGTTTGTTTAATTTTAGCACTATTGTCTTGATTCATTTTATGTGTGTTCATTAGGCGATTCCTTGCCCACACTTATACTCTAATCCATCCATATTCATATGTTTACATTGTCATCATGGTTTCTATCATTGGTGTATTATTTTCTATTGAGTATTGGATTATGGGAGTCAATCCTTATGCATATTTTGGCCAAGTCCTCATGATGTTATATCATAATACCTACTGACACATGCTACAACAAACCTAAGCTTCAAAAAGTATATTCAGCAATGGCGGCATCTCTTTGGTACATATATCCTGATTCACTCCCAATCATATCCCAAATAGAATAATTAAACATGAAAGAATTTCAACCTTTATTAGTTTAGATGAGCATCTCCCTACTAGTATGTTGTTCCAATTCATCATTACCCTCTGTGTTAAGTTATCATCATCCTCATCCAAGTTTATCATGTTTGTCATAATCAGGGTCCAATGATTATAACTGCATATGAGCAAATCATTGCACACCGTCCCACCTGTATTTCTCAATGATTATAACCACCTTTAGGTAAATCATTATGTTGTCACTATTTTAATTTTTCTACCTATATAGGGGCATGTTATTATCTTGTTTGTCTATCCTAACTGGGGTAGATCCATCTTTTCAATGATTATAACCACCTTTGGGAAAATCATTATGTTATCATACCACGTTGCCACTATCAAGGTACAATGTTTATAACTGCCTTTGGGTACACCATCCCACTTGAATTCTTATGATTTTGATTACTTTTTCAATATCATTATGTTTTCACCCCATTATCTTTCCTTTCTTTGGTTCCCTCATTCCACTTCTTTCTTTTTGAGGGACTATTTACCAACTTATGCCAACCATTCGCTTGAGGGGGCATCATACAGTTAGTTTATCATCATTACAGTTATAGGCATACAAGACCTTTTCATTCTTTGAGAATATGTTATTATTATTATTATATCTTACAACACCTTCCTAAATAGGGGCAAATTATAGACATCTAAATCTGGCCATCGATAACTTCTAATCAGGGTTTTGGCTAATTTCCACCTAAAGTGCACAATTTGGCCTAAAAACATTGAAATGCATTAAAAGAGTTGAAACTAACATATTCAAGTGCTGACTTTGGCTAGGGTATCCCTAAATTAGGCAATGCAATTTATGGGCTAGCTAACTTTGATCAAATCATTTTGAGTCAAAATGCCAATTTCACACCGAGGTGTTCTAGATTGCTCTTTCCTATCAAATCTCTTACACAAGACATGTGCCTTTGTTATTTTTTGTTGTTAACATCCTAAATAGTAATACAGTTCCAATGCATCTGACATCACCTTCCAATTCTAATCCAATTTAATTTTAGACTAATAACAAGACATTCTGATCAATTTGAGTAACTTGTGCACAAAGTGCTTAAACATGCTTCAGAACTAATTAACCCAAATCAAGGCATAATTAATAATTCCATGGAAACTTATTGAATACTTGTTTTTAGAAATAAATATTGAATATATGCATCATCAAGTGACCTCATTTCTTGGGAAGAGATTCCTAGGCCATAAATGCCACAAATATCAGGATTCATGCCTCCCATGCCTCATCAATCCCTTCCATGATGCCCTCCATGCCTCTTAATTTCCCCTTATTCCAATTTCAATATGAGGATAATTATGAACTTAATTCCAAAAATTAAATTAATCCTCAACCATACATCTCAATCTCAAGATGGATGGTTTAGGTTGATTCTAGATATTCTCAAAAATCTATAAATAGAGAGGCCATGAACATCATTTCTAAGACTTGATAATGCAAAGTTATAATACACAAATGATTCTAAAATCCACTGTAAATAGTGTTACAATGTCAAAACTAATTCCAATCCAAACCAAGTTAAGCCACAATCCAAAGGTGCCAAGGAGAGATAGAGGTAGCCAAGCTTCCATTACCAAGGACTTCATGAGCACAAGCCAAGCAAGCCACTACAACAAGCATTTTGGAGCATCCAAAAAAGGTAGAAGAGGGTTTGTTTTGCATTTTAGTTTTATGTTTCATTGATGTTTGTTAACTAGCTCTCCCTAGTCTCTAGGCCTAGAGATTTTATGATAGTTAGTGTATTTTTTTCATTTTGTTTTCATTTTGAAACTAACACAATACTAACCATCCTCTCTTGAGTCAAATTCCTAGATCACATTTTCAATGATAGACATGAGATTGCTACACTACTTTCTTAGAATTGAAATCATTCAGTCAGATTCAAAGATAACTTTATCACAATCTAAATATTCTCTTGATTTACTTTCAAGGTTTAACATGGTTGATTGTAAGCCAACTCATACTCCCTTCTTGTCTAGTGTGAAGCTTGAGGCTGATTGTCATACACCACTCATTGATGCAACTCTATATCATCAACTCGTGGGTAGTCTTATCTATCTCACACACACTAGACCTGACATATCCTATGTAGTTGGATTGGTCTCTCAATTTATGTAGGAGCCACATGAGTTTTATTGGAAATCAGCAAAGTATATTATTCACTACATTCAGGGTTCACACAACTATAGGATACACTATGAAGTAGGAACAAAGGTTGATTTGATTGGATACATAGATTCAAATTGGGCTAGAGATATTTAGAGTCAAAATTCCACTTTAGGCTATAGTTTCTCCCTTGGTTTAGGTTCAATAAGTTGGTCAAGCAAGAAGCATCATGCAATTGCTTTATCATCCACAAAGGCAAAATATAGAGGGGTTGTCAATACCACTACTGAAGCAATCTAGATTTAGGGGATTCTCACTAAGTTTGGTGTCTAGTTTCATAAGCCAATAATCATCTACTGTGACAACCAAAGCACTATCTAGATTTTCAACAATTTAGCTATCCATCAAAGGACCAAGCATATAGAAATTCACATGCATTTCATCAGGGAGCTTATATATGAGCAAGTCATTGATTTTCGATACTATCCAACATCAGAGTAGATTGCAGATATTCTAACCAAGCCTCTCACAAATAATAAATTTATTTATCCATGAGCTCTCATTGGGGTTAGGGCTACTCCACCTTCTTCTTCCTCCTATGGAGGTTCATCACTATTTACATGGGTACCTCATCAGGATTTCAATGTTGGGACCCAATTCTCATATCACCCAAGCTATGCTTAAAAGGGAGTGTTATTATAGTGTTTTTTCCCACTAAATTTTGCTTACACGATCATATGGCCATTCTATGTTATTTAAGCTTCCTTAGGTTAGTTATAAAGGGTCCATAAGATAATTATCTTTTATTGTAATTATTTAATTAGATAAATTAGAGGCTTCCTTATGTTGTCCTAATTTTCTCTATATGTACCCCAATTTTTCTATTTTAGAAGGTTAATGAATAATTCAATTGCATCATTTTGGATTTTATATCTTATTTTAAATATCATGTGTTTTCTAGAGATATCACGCTGTCACACAAGATTCAACTTGATTGCATGAAAATTGTTTAGAGATCTTGGCAAACTCTTTCATTATGTTTTCATATTTACTAAGTAAATGACAAGTAAAGTCTAATCTAGTGCTCACCAAAACTTGTGGCACAAAGTGGGGGTAATAAAAATAGAAAAGTAAATATGCATAGGAAAATCCTAATTAGGCTATGTATAAGTAAAACCCTAATGCATAGAGAGAGCAATATATTCAAAAGCCATTAATTATGCTACTTTTATCTACTAAAATAGAGGAGTAAAGTTATAGATACTAACATTGAAGATGAACTCATTGAAACTCAATCTCTCTCTTGGCCAAATTTGACTCATAAGAGGTTGTGGTTTGTAAGGATCACTAAGAAATACCTAATCATCCATGAATTTTCCACAAGATAATATTTTTCTCCAAGTATAAGCCCTAAGCAATATCTCCTCAAGTAGAATGGTGGAAGAGTAGATTGTAAATAAGCACAAATACATAATTAACTATATTGTCTCTCTAAGAAATGGTGAAATGAATATGTATATATAGTTGATTCTAACCCTAATTTTTTTTGAAAATTTAGCTGATAGGGTCAGCCCAATCGAGTTCATATCGTTAATTGATAAAATTAAGTTAGGTCCCTATCTAGGTTAGCTTTGACCTGTAATGTGTTTTTTAAAATTTGAATACATGGTAAACCCAGGCTAACAATGTATTTTAGACTATCAAAAATGGTTTTAGGCTTAGGTAGGTGATAAAGAAGGTAGTGAAATGCCTAGATGAGTGTGTAAAATATGAGTCAAGGCTTAGGTAAGTGAATAGAATAAGGTTGTTTAGGTAGTAAGTGGTGGTATAGGGGACAATAATCTTGCAAAGCACCAATAGTCTTCCCACCCTTTCCATATGCACCTTTTAAGGTATGCACTCAAAGAGATTGACACTCAACAAGTTCTTACATGAGAGAAAGCATCAATAATTGATAGAGTTTGAAAATATTATGTGTATACATATACCCCACTTGAATCTCATCATGTGTCACTTAGGTGCAATAGGGGATGGCGTTTGAAGAAAAGAACATAGAAACGCACAATGCTGAAGCTAAATAAATTGTAGTATTTTAAAGCATAAAATGACTAAAATTAAATGACTAAAATGGAAAAAAAAAATTAATGTATGCATACCTTAACTTACCTTTATTGTTGAATGGTTATCTTTTGTGTTTGTAGTTTTGATCATGAAGAGCATAGAGACTGCTTTGGATAAAACCTAAGGATGTAAAACTAAAGAGAAAAATACAAACAAACATAAGAAATCCAAGATAATTGATGTAGTGTAGGCATGATGTACTTGGAAATTTGGTAAGCTAGAGTGACAAATGCTAAGTTAGGACCAAATGACCAAATCAAAATTTAGAGTAAATCAAGTAACTAAAAATCCAAGGATACTAAATGGCCAAAAAACTTAGATAAGTCAACCTTAAGTAAGAAATGTAAAAAAACCAATTCAAACTAAGGATACAAGTAAAAATGGTAATCAAACATCAATGTGAAAGCAGTAACAATACTTACGTAAACAAATATGGGTAATCAATGGTAAATAGCATTGATGAGTGAGTAGTAACAATCTTTACTCAATCATCAATGAAAAAAGTGCATGAAATGGAAAACATCATTGGTGAGTGAGAAGTAACAAGCCAACCACACTCAATAATGGAAAAAGTATTAAAAAATAGAAACAAATGCATTTATCTAAAAAAAAGATGTATAACAATGTAAAATGTTGAAAAAAACTAAGGTAATCCTAAAAATGTAAAGCAATGGGGTAAAGAAAGTAATCCATAGTCACTCAAGCATACTATTATGTTATAAGGATAAATAAATCTGAAAAAAAGTAGTGCTAGCATGTTTTTAGATATGAAGAAAAAGGAATATAGAAGAGAAAAATGGATTTATAATCAAACTTGTCTATCAATGGGGGAAATGAAATGGGTGGAGGGGAAAAAGAAGGAAAAAATAAGTAGAGAAACTCTTTATTGAATTCAAGGCACTTAAATTATGTTTGTCAAGGTCAAAGTACTATCTTGACTTTGACCTTGGTTTATTTAAAATGGAATGGAAGGAAAGGAAATCAAGGGGAATGAATATGAAATAATTTGAATGGATTCAAATTGAAAAAAAGTGTGACAAAGGTGAAATATATATAAAATGATAGGGAAGTATGATTATTTATCATAAGAATGGTATAAGTGTAGGAAAAAATGCTAGCATAGTTTATTGTGCTAGTTTCATCTACAAAGGAAACAAAAATCAAAGTTGAGAACAAGGTATCACAAACTTGTAGCCATTTCTTAACATTATAGAAAAGGAATATTGAAGTAAATAAAGATGGTAATTTAATGAGTAGGGCCTGGTCTTATCCATGGTCTTACACTGTAACTCATAAAATAGAAACCCAAGAGGGTAAACAAAGCATGTGAAAAATAAAAATGAGAAATATGGTATTTGTGAGGAAGACCTGATCCTATCTATGGTCTTACACTGCAACTCAAAAAATAAAAACCCAGGAGGGTGTAAAAATCATTGAAAGATAACAAATTAATAACAATGAAAAGAATTCATGAAGAAGACCAAGTCCTATCCATGGTTTTACAATGCAACTCATGAAAAAGAGAAACCAAAGGACTAAGAGAAGGAACTAAAGTTTTTGGAAAGAGAAATGGTTATAAAGGGGGAGACCCATGTAGAAATCCTAAAAAAAGTGTTAGTAGGATAGAAATCATGATAAGGACAGAAGGATCTAAGCAAAGTACTTTTTCAAAAATTATGCATAGGTGGGATCTTTAAAAACATGCTCTTCATTAGTTTGGAGGTGATAGGTGTTAGAACCAAGAATATATTTCACTAAATAAGGGCCTCACCATTTTTGGATGTATTTGTCTTCTTTATCATGGGTATAGTCTAATTTAACAACTAGATCACGAATATTGAAAGTGTGGACTTTAAATTTTTTGTTATGTTATTTGGTGATACGAGCCTAGTATTAGTGATTATGTTGCAGAGCAATGAGATGATATTCATCAATAAGATCAAAAACATGAAGTCAAGATTCACATGATTCCTCATCAGGCATGATATTATGAAGAGATATACATAAGGATGGAAGTTCAACTTCTAATGGTAAAACAGACTCAGAACCATAGACTAGAGAGAACGATGTTGTCCTAATGGCAGTGCATATGCTAGTGTGATAGACCTAAAATGTGGGATACAAATAAAGGTGCCAATATGTGTGAGTTTTATGTATTAAATTTTGGAGTATTTTATTGAGAATTTTGTTAGTGGCTTCAGCTTGGCCATTACATTGTGGATGATAGGTTGTGGAAAAATTGTGGGATATTTTGAATTTGGCACATAGTTATTTCATGTCCTTATTATTTGAATTTCCACCATCATCAAAAGTTATAGTATGGGTAAATATAAAACAACAAATGATTTTATTGAGGATGAACTTGGAAATAATAGTTCTCATGACATTGACGAGAGGCATGGATTCTACCCATTTGGTAAAATATTCATTAGCTATGGTGATAAAAACATGCCCATCCTATGGTTTAGGTAGTTTGCCTATGAGATCTAATCCCCACATGGAGAATGGTCAAGGAGATTTCATAATTTGGAGTTCAACTAGTGGTGAATGGATTAGATCATTTTTAAGTTGGTTAAGACTACACTTTTTAGCAAACTTGATAGCATCCATTTTAAGAGTAGGCCAAAAATATCCCATACATAGGCATTTATGTGTTGTAGCATGTCTACTACAGTGACCACCAAAAATGCCCTGATGTGCTTATTGAAGGAGAGGAGGAACCTTTTATTTCATTACATATTGGATTAGGGTACCTTTGGCATTTAGATAATAAATGTTTTTATATCGAAAGACATATTTGAAAACTTGTTTTCAAATTTGAGTCTTTTCACAAGAATATATATCTAGAGGATAATTTTTATGCTCAAGTAATTGGATAATATCTTCTTTATACCATGGGCTCTATCGAATAGTGATAGCCCCCATATGAAAGATAAGTGAATCCTATGGTTTGATGGTATATAGGGACTTTCTTATTTAAATAATAAATTTAGAATCGGTGAGAACTTGGTACAGATGAAATAACGATGTTGAATAAGTGAATCAGAGATAGAGTTTTGATCTCAAGGGATGGGCTTGATGGTAAAAAAGATAATTTTTTGGAAAGGGTAGTGGCCATTTGATGATAATCAATAATATTTTCACTTTTACATTGATAATCACCATTAACATATTAGTAGATGAGTTAAGATTCACCCAAAGTGTGTAGATATGCAATATTTAAGTCAAGTGTCACTCTCATGCCTAGGTTCAATGCTTCATATTTTGACATGTTATTAGTGACATCGAAGGTAAGTTAAAATGCCAAATTAATAATTTTACCATGAGGACTAGTGAGTATATAACCTTTCCCATCTCCTTAGAGACATTTGGCACCATCAAAATAAAGGGTCCTAGTGTCTTCATGTAAATCAGCATTGATTTCAAGAAGTTCTTCGATGATTACTTTAGGATGAGTAGTATTAAAATGATGTAGAAATATTATTTTCTTATAAATTATAAGTGAATTTATGGAATTAATCTTTAAGAAGATATCTTGATTAAGACATTTGATATAAACAATGTTATCAACAGAGAGACTATCTTGAAGGTGATTGGTAGTAGGTATGGGTGCCACTATGAGTTGGTCAGCAATGACTTATACTTTGACAAATTTTTATGTGATGATGTGGAGATAAAATTACATTAAAAGAAACATCCACTTTCCAATTCTATCTCTAGGGAGAAATGATTTAGAGAAAAATGATGAAGTGGGTCAGAATGAATTATAACATAAGTTTTTTGATAAAACATGTAATGATGAAGCTTTTCAACTATGAAATAGATAGTGAGGAAATCATGTTCTACTTTGGTATAACATTTTTAATAATATATGATACCCTAGTTGATATAATAGATAACATACTCTCTTATAGTATCATCGTTTGGGTAAACATTACCCCAACTGATATGGGTGAGGAAAAAGTATACAACATTAAAGGATGGTCATTAGAAGGTGGATGAAATGTGGGCAGATGGAGCAATGATTATTTAATATTGTCAAATGATTTCTGATAAGGATCAGTCTATTAAAGATCATTACCTTTCATAAAAAAGGAATTAACAAAATAAATGCAATAATCCATTTTGTCGATACATAATTATATTATCCCAAGCTTACCAAGGTAAGTACGAATGTTTAGAATGGAACAAGGAATAGTCATGTTGATAATAGCATTGATATTAGAAGGATGACATCAACACCACGAAGAGAGACTAAGAACCCTAGTAATTTATGAAATATTATGCCAAAAACACATTTGTAGGGATTTAATCTAACTGTATATTTAATGATTCAATCGAAGTTGATGGCAAGATCAAAAAGATGTGTTTCATGGCTTTTGGATTTGGTGATGAGATCATCCACATAGGTTTCCATAATCGTGTAGATAAGGTCACAAAAAATGTGGGTCATATCCCACTGATAGGTAGCTCCATCATTTTTAAGATCGAAGGGCATTTTAACATAGTAATAGGTGCCCCATTCTATGGTGAAAGTTGTCTTGTGTTGGTCTTCATGGATGATATGAATTTGATTTTATCCCAAAAACCCATCCATGAGGGACAAAATTTCATAGATGGTATTGGAATCGATGATGACATTTATTTAAGGTAATGGAAATTAGTGAGATTGAAATTATGAAAATTGATGCAAATTTGAATGACCATGGTGATTCTTTTGTGAATGGGGACAATGTTGGAGACCCATTCAAAATAGTCCATAGATTTGACAAATTTAGAATCTAAAAGTTTAATAATTTATTTAAGGCATAAGTTGGAAGCTTTAGGGGAAATTTCTACTATTTTTTTTAACGTGTTTGGTATTATGATATGTGATGATGTTATGCACCATGATACTATGATCAATGCTAGGCATGTCCTCATATGACCAATACAAAGTCTCACAATATTTATCAAAGAATAAACTAAATTTATCGTGTTCAGTTGGTGTGAGTTCTCTAGAAACTATTATAGGTCAAGGGCATGAAGGGGTATCATATTTAATTCTTGTAATTTCCTTAATAAACATATCATTTCCATCTTGAAAATGATATGACATGTTTGGAAGAGAGTAAATGGGATTGGTTTTAGGATTGATACTAGCAATTAATTTGTTAAAATGAGGGGCCTTTCACTTAAAATTCCCAAGTTTGTGGTGTTGCCAAGGAAGATGAGGTTCTCAGGCATAGAGCAATTCAAGGATGGCTTTATTGCTAGGTAACATGGGTAAAGGTCCATAATATTTCACATATATTTCAAGATCAATAATTTTTTTACCATGGCAGTCGTATTCAAAATGTATTTGGCATACATCTATGGCATTGGAATCAAGAGTGATTTCAGGAGTAGGTAGAATTGTAAAGGAAGGTTGATCAGATTTAATTGGTGTATTTTTAGCATTATTAACAGAAAGAGGATCAGGAAGAATAATAGTGTGATAGGAGGTATATAAGGTTCCATAATTTTTGAAGATGCGATGGCTAAGATTTTTTTAACCACCCAAGGAGTATCAAGAAATGGAGAATTAACTGGAGGTACATGACCTTCAGGTTCTAACTCAAAATCTATGTAAATGATATGAAAATCATTATTAAAAGCATGTATTTGGGTGAAATTTTTCTAATAATGTTGAACATCCAAGTCTCGTGATTGAGCTTGGGCCATAATTTAGTTATCATCATAATTTTGAGAAATAGTACATGCTTGTGTCTCAAGAGGAACTTCAGAAGGTGAGATGACTAAATTGTTGAATTTATGCAGTGACATAATTAAAGGATCTTGAAATAGCTTAGCCACTCCATAATCATTACACGTGAAATCATATTCTATATAATATACTTCATAGGCGTTACATGGAAAATGGAAATCGATGATCTCATTGATAAGAGGGATGGTACAATCATGAGGTAACAAAGAGTGAGGTAACCACTCCAAGATGTAAGGAGGTATCTTGATAGTGTTGCATGTATGTTAAAAATAATTAGGCTCATTATTGTTAGAATCAACAAGAGTGACATGTAAATCAAGATTCATATTGATAAATTTGGGTAAAGTGGCACTATTAATCTTTGAAAAAATTGGAATCTAATATTAAGATTTAGGATTATGAATTTGAATACTCCATGGGTTAGGATCAGCCTCATGTTTATACTATTTTCCATTATGAATGAACTTGATACATTGGCTTTTGGAAGAGGCAATATCCCTCATGTGATGAGTCCATGGGCATCCTAGGAGTATATTTTAAGATAATGGTAAATTGAGGACCATAAGCTTAATACATACAGTTTTGGGTCTAATAGGAGGGAGACAAATATAACCAAGAGGATTTTGATTGGTCTTGTAGAATCCACAACATGTCAAGAGAGTTTGCTTGAGATGATTTTTACTTTATCTGAGTTATTGAATGAGCCAAAGAGATGGCACATTAATGCTCGACCCCTCATATACTAATACTTTATGAAAGAGGGTGGTATTAATGGTTATTTTAATAAATAAGGGTGGATCATTGGCTTGAAAGAGGATTTCATCATTAATCATTTCTTCTTCAAGGAACTCTATGGAAGGTTTTAAAGAAGGACAAATGGATTCAATCATATGAACTTCTAATGGTTGAGGCTCATGACAAGATGGTTCCTCTTCTAAGTGATATGGTTATTATATTTCTTGGAGTTGTTACATTAGGAACTTATGATGATAAGGAGAGGTAAAAACTAACTCCATAAGAGAAATTTTTCAAGGTATAGATTTGAATTCGTCTAAGAAGTTCTAATGAGTTTTGGAAGAAGAAGAATTAGCATGAAGATTGGAAGGGAAAATAGGTTTATGAGGAATAAAAGTGGTTGGAGGTTTGGAGGAAGGAGGTGGTTCCTCATTCGTTTCAAAAGATAAGTGATTAGTAGTAGTATCTTTGAGAAGGTGTTCTTCTAAATATAGTTTCTTTGGTTTGGTGATGGGATCTTTGTGGCCTAGTTTGTATTGATAATTGACCTTAGTCATGTTTATGTATTGGGAATTGGTGTAGTTTTTATCATTATTGGCATCAACCACACAAATATCCTTATCTTCTTACATTGAGGGTTTTATGAAGAGAATGATTTTGGGTTATTATAAGAAGAAACTTTGGAAGCTTGTTTCTTTTGAGAAGCAATAATGTAATCTTGATGATGTTTTTTATCATGGCATCATGATTGAATGAATTTCCAAGCATAAAAGAGATTAAAAAAAACTATATGCCCTCGACATGTTTCATGAGAATGACTTATGTTGGTGTGGAACCAATAAAACTGATTAAGATCATACCATTTAGTGGTATTATTGGGGTATGTGAATGGTTTAGAAGGTGTTAAAAATTGTTTCATTTATTGCATGGTTAATGGCATATGAGAAGGTTGGGGATTTTTTGATTTGGATACTCCTTATTTGGGTTGAGGAGGATTTTTGGTTATCACATTGGTTTAATGTTGAAAATATACCTTAATGATTTTATTTTTAGGTTTAAATTATTTCATTAAGAAGTCTTGGCACTTAGCTTGGTCAAGATCCTCATTTGATGTTTGGGGAGTAAAAATTTGAACATTGTATTGGATGGAAGGTGTTAATGTTTTTATAAATACTTTAAACAAGTTTTCATCAGTCATGTTGTGATTGGAATTGTGAGCCAAAGATTTCCATCATTTGACAAATTCATGAGTTGATTTGGTAGGGGATTACTTAACATTGATGAAATGACTAAGGTAATTTTTGGGAAGATCATTGTCTTGGAATTATTTAACTAGAAGATTGACTAAATCATCTAGTTTTCATAGATAATGTTGGGGAAGTTGGTTATATTAGTTTAATACATCACCGGTGAAGGTTTTAACTAACTTTTTTGTTGTGGCAAAAATAGTAGTTTGGATCCACTCTTTATAAAGATTGTCAAATGCCTTAATAAAATATGTAGGTTCTTTATTCCCATCATATTTAATACTTGGAGATCTATTACCAATAGAAATAGAAATAATGAAAGGGGATAAAGGCTCATTTTGGATGTTTTGAAGCACCTTATTATGCATGATAGTTTGGGGGATGACATTACTCATGGTATCTCTAAGATGTAGAGGAATAAAGTTTTGATTATTTTGAGGGAGAAGAATGGGAGGTTGATTAGCCATGTTGATCAAATGATGTTGTAATTTAATCATTTGTGAGATGTTATATGTTTGTATTATGTTCATTTATTGCATTATTTGTGTAAAAATCTAAGGTGTATCAATTGGTAGGTTAGTGTTGATAGGAGGATTCCCTGAATTGGTATTAGGGGGAGGGTTGCTAGGTGGTAGATTACTTGAGGAGTTATTGGATAAGCATATCAATTTTTCCCACATTATGGTGAGATTTTTGAATATGGGAATTATTTTGATAAGTATGGAAAGGATATAAACCACCAATCTCATCTATTGGAGTGATTTGAACCATGTTACAATCAAAATATAAGGGAGGAGAAGAGGTTATCAAAGAGTGAGGATCCTATTAGGAAGTAAAGGTAGGAAGAAAAGAGCATCCCATATAGCATATAAATGGATTTAGGTTATCTAAAAATATTTTGATAGGTAATTTCATGATGCTTAAATAAAGAATTTGAGATTAGGAAAAAATGATAAAAAATAAGGACAGAGTTGACCAGATAGAGAATAGTGTCAGCCAACAGGTATAGAGTCGATTGGGTCGATAAATTATGTGAAGAAAGTTCACAACAGGGAAACAAAAGGACATAGTTGAGTTGGTCAACTGTGTGTTGCAAAGGATAAAATTGAAATAGGCTAAAGAGATACACAGTCATAAGGGTCAATAGTGTACTAAAAATGAGGAAAATAAATAGATGAGAAAGATACATAGTCATATGGGTCAAATATGTACTTGAAAAGGGGGAAATGATCAAGCTAATAAAATACATAGTTATTGGGAGTGACTGTGTATTGAAGTTATACAAGATTGATAGTATAGAAATGACTATATCAATAAGGATGATAGTTTTCTTATAAATTAAAAAAAAATTACAAGATAACATCTAGGCAAATGAAATTAAGCACACAAGAAATTGAATTAATGTGATTTATCCATTTGAAATACACATCATAAACTTTGCACCAACATTGGCTAATGCAAATCTTGAAATATAAAATATAATGATCAAAGAACAAGCATCAACTTGAAACTAAATGCTAATTTTTTGGTCATTTCTAAGTGTTATTAAGTTATAATGAAGTTTGCATACAATGTGATGAGAAGTTGGCTTTAATAAGGAACTAGAAATCAATTTAAGGATTGTTTCAAGAAGTTTAGGCTAAAATAAATTTGTATTAGTGATGATACTAGCTTGGTATTGGGGCCTACCCCCTCACTTCATAATATCACAATAATAAGGGTGTCAGGTGGTTTACCAATATATACCATCAAACACGTACTTATACTTAGCCATAAGACCAAGTCGACTTTCTCCTTGGTGATGAAATCAAAATTGGTAATCCTTGGGAAGATTTTTTTTTAATGTTTTTTGTGTGTCAAATGGTTTGAAAGTGTGTAAAAAATAGAAAACCAGTGTGACTAAATTGATAATTTTGAAAAACCACCTAATTAATCTATGTTTATTACTCTAAGCATACAAGTAATTGAAAGGAAAGGTGAATTAATTACTATCAAAAAGAGGTTAATTCATTGATTATAAAGAGTACAAAATTGGTTCAAGAAATATTATATGTAAATAATGTAGAATAGAGACAACTAGGCCATTACTATTACTATTCTACAAAAGTAAGATCTAGAAGAACATAGTCAAATAGGTTGACTATGTCTTTTGGATAGAAAATAGGCTACATAATTATGTCAAGCTAGTCAACCCATTTGGCTACAGGAATACAATTTTACAAACTACAAACTTGTGAAAATCAATACTATAAAAAGAAAAATTTAAATGGTAGAGAAGGTAAGAATGAACCTTAGTAGATTTGAATATGTTTAGATTGAAACATTTTATGTTGTGATGCTTAAGTGATAATTCAAAAATTATACTAATAGAGTCGATTATCTTGATAGAGTTTTTAAAAATTGTGTGCTGAAAAACAAGTTACAAACAAAGTCCACTAGCTTGACTATGTTTGTAGATTGGTATGCTGAAAGAGGATAATTATGAATAGATTTAAATAGTTTAACTATGTATGCAAATCTAGAGCTGAATAAGAAGACTATGATGATCTAATTGATCCAATCACCTATATTTGTAAAAGACCTGCACAAATAGAATAGTCATTTTAGAGTGATTGTGTGTTAAATTTTACACATACTATGAGAACTATACTAACAGGTTTGAAATAGTATTTTAAAAATAGAAATATATAATATAATGATAAAATGAAAGCATGAAATAAAACCTACAAGAATTTTATTTTTCAGGTTCATCAGAATCTATACAAATGGAAATGCAACTAATCAATTAGTCAATTCTAACTCAGAGAAGATAAACCCTAATTACACTTGTAATTGTTGATACATTAGATATTCAAGATCATGACCAAGATGGATCCACTAGACCTAAACAAGGTGTCTCTTACCACAATAATATCACTAAAAAAAGTTCTAAATCCTCTAGTCAAGCAACACTATGTAATAACCTTAACTAGGTCATATGGTTTCATATTCACTAAATAAATGACAAGAAAAATAAATTCTAATCTAGTGCTCACCAAAGCTTAATAAACATAGAAAAATAAATATGCATAGGGTAATAAACATAGAAAATTAAATTGTCAAAAATAGTTTTAGGCTTAGTAGGTGCTAAGGAAGGTGGTGAAATGCTTGGAGGAGTGTGAAATAGAAGATGCAAGGCTTAGGGAAGTGCATTGGATTAGGTTGTGTAGGTATCAATTGGTGTTATAGGGAACAACAATCCTATGAAGGACTAATAGTTTGCCCACCTCCTTCCCAGTGCACCATTTAAGACATGCACTCAGAGAGATTGAAACTTGATAGGTTCCTACAAGAGATAAATCATAAGTAATTGATATATTTTGAAAATATTATGTGTCTACAGTAAGGATAATGGACATGGTCTTCACTCTAGAGTCCTTGTAATGAACAAGACCTAAATTTGAAGAGAGGTCCCTTAGGTTTCTTGCTCTGATAGAAAACATAGATTTTACCCCATATTTAATGAGAGACTAAGGCTCAAAACACAAACATGTTCTTCAATTAGTGATTCATATTTAACAATAAACAATAATAAAGTTTACATATTTATAGGAATCTTCCA
The DNA here is from genome assembly GCA_037957365.1 of Torreya grandis. Classification (NCBI taxonomy): domain Eukaryota; kingdom Viridiplantae; phylum Streptophyta; class Pinopsida; order Cupressales; family Taxaceae; genus Torreya; species Torreya grandis. The sequence continues at coordinate 4,080,069 of JARHVA010000409.1, forward strand.
ATAATCACTCTCCTAAAATATAGGTAAGTTGTTCTAACAACTTACAACCTACTAGCCAAATATTATCTCTATGTGATGTATTTCTTTACAAATAACTTATAATAATAATTTTTATTATTACCCACAATGTATTATTAATACTCACACTAAATACAATTTCACACTATATATTGTCAATAACATTTATATCATACATAATGTACATGAAAATGATATATGTTAGGATATAATCACATTACATATGCATATGGATAAATTAAGGCAGAGAATCAACCATTGGACCCATAGGTGGCTCACTACGGTGGGACGGGTGACTCTTCTCCAGGCTGTTATACAAGCACTGCCCATTTACCAGAGCATGGTCCAAGCTGCTCCGATGTGTTTTCTTCGTGAATATGATGCCCTCTCCCGGCAATTTCTTTGGAGCGGCAATCTCCGAAATTCAAAATGGAGCCTGATTAATTGGGCCACTGTTTGTAGGCCTAAAAGGGTGGGAGGACTTGGGCTCAGATTGGCTATCTTGGCTAGCCAAGCTCTTGTAGCTAAGCTCTACTGGCGGTGGTGCACCAACCAATCCCACCTTTGGGCCCGTATCCTAGCTTTGAAGTATTTTTCGGGTGCTAATCCGGTGAAGATCCCCAGGTTCTCCATTGAGGGAAGAGGCTCCATGGTGTGGAACACCCTCAAGCTTGGTACTCCCTTAGTGCAGTCCAGCCTTTTTTGGATTTGCAACAACGGAGCTGATACGCTTTTTTGGGATGATTCTTGGAATGGCGCTCCCCCTATCCTTGTCTCCCATCCTCACTTACAGGACCTTGGTGATGTGTTTAGAAATGCAGGATGGAGTACAGTCAAGCACTATAAGGAAGCGTACCAGGTGGGGACTGCCATTGCTTATAAATGGAAAAAGGAGGATGCATGGCCTGCTGGAGGGACCCTAGAGGATAGGCAGGATTTAGCCCACATTCTTGATAACAGGGGATGTAGTTCTTTGAGAGAGAGGGACATTCTAGCTTGGGGAGGTGATTCTAGCGGCCAGTATTTGGTCTCTTCAGGATATCAGGAGCTGACGAAGAAACATTATGGTGAAACCAAATTTCTCTGGAGCAAGAAAATATGGAATTTGGCTGCTTGGCCGAAATGTAACTTTTTCTTATGGACTCTTACCTACAGGCGCTGCCTTACTTGGGACAATCTCTTAAAAAGAGGTTTTCAAGGGCCCTCAATTTGTGTGTTTTGCAGAGACAGCGAAGAGAATGGGGAACATATCTTTTTTCAATGTATTTTTGCCAGAAGATAATGGCACCTGTGGTGGGATGCCTGGGGACGCCCGTGTTGGCATGCTACGTCCTTGACTGAGTTTTGGCAATGCCAAGATAAGCCTCTAAGTAGGGCACAAATTCTACATAATGCTTAGGCTGTGGGTCCTACTTTCATCCTCTGGCACCTCTGGATTGAAAGAAACAGGAGAATTTTCCAAGAGCGCAGTTTGAACATCGGAGAAGTATGGTCTAGAGTGCTAAGCGCCCTTCAGGAAATGCTCTAGGTGAAAGGTGGCTACAGGGACGAATTGGAGCAGAAGGACACCTTGGTGTTGGCGCATCTCTCTCCTAGCACGCCTTTGGGGACGCCCCCCTGTGGCCAAGCGCGACCCCTGCATTGTGGTAGGCAGAGGATGCATCCCATTTGTCGGCTGGGCAAATGGACGCCACCCGTGGAGGGAGTTATGAAAATCAATGTAGATGGATCGACTAGAGGGAACCCGAGCATTGTTGGCATTGGAGCGGTTGGGAGAGATAACACAGGTGCTATTCATTTCCTGTTCTCTGTGTATCAGGGGCACCATACTAACAATTGTATGGAGGCGTTGGCCATCCTGGAGGCGCTGAAAACAAGCTATCAATAGGGATGGCTCAGTATTATCTACGAGTCTGACTTGCAAGTGGTGGTTAATTTGATTAAAAATTGTAATTTAGACAGTGTGGATTGGAAGCTGGCCACGATCATTAAGCAGATTCAACAGATAAGCTCGTCTTTCGAGTTGATTTCTTTTAAGCATATTCCACGGGAGTGGAACAGTGTGGCAGACCGTCTTGCTAAATGGGCCACGGAACATGGGCCGAATTGGGCTATTCACAATCAGTATGAGCTTCCTGAGGGATTATCCCCAACTCTTGCTCATCTTCTGGAGCAGGATATGAAGATGTAAATTCCCGTTCTCGGGCTTGTTTGAATAAATTTTTACCCCTTTTTAGTTGCACATTACATATGCATATTTTTTTACTACCATTGCTAATTTTGTATTTCATTGATGTTGTTTACTTTTACATAATAGATCACATGTGTCTTACCTATTGTGTTGAACCTTGTCCCTTGTGTGTCAAACTTTGATTAATGCATCTATATGAAATCTTGTGTGTTGTGTGAAATATTTGAACATATCCTTAATTTTGGCCCTTGGCCCTATATGTGTGTGACATTTGAACATGTACCTTGTTTATGAAATTATTCATGTCTATGTGTTTTTTTTATGACATTTAAACATGTCCTTGATTTTGGCCCTTGATCTTTCTATTTCGATATTTGTTATCTTTGTGCTTGTTATGAGTGGGTGTGCTTGTTGAGCTTGATGGAGTTTGCTAAGTGCCATGATATATATCATGCATTCTTAAAATAACATACTAATTCTATTTCTAATTTTATGATATTCATTTATATATTGTATAGGCCTTACCTCTTGAGTTATATGCAAAATTCAACATCATACGATGCTAAAACACTTTTTCTATATGCTAAAATTTCAAAGATGGCATATCTACTACGTATTTTTCAAGTTAAATTTAATTTTGACATGAGTGAATTTCAGGATTAATTTCCTTTCTTTAAAGGAGGGGCATTTCATTGGGATTTTCATGCATGAGATAAGCCTCTTTTCAAAAAATAAAAAATTAGTTTTGACACAAGTAGAGTTTTAAAAGTTGTAAAATGTCAAAAAATTAAGCTATTGGCACATATTATGGGGGCATATGTCATGCATATGCACTTTTATTTTGGTTTCAAAGAAAAAAATCATGCAATTTCAAAGTTCAAATAGAAATTAAAATGATTACAATGGAGGCACGATACAGTTTTATACCACATTCTTCATTCTATTTTGTTAGCTACAGACGTGGTAAGATCATGGGTGTACTCTATTCTCTTGTGATCATGCATTCATAAATAAATTTTTAATTTAATCTACAAGCCATTTATATTAGTTGATTCAGTTTATGTGCATAGTTCATGACTTGGAGTTCTTTGCACACTCCAGCATCATGCATGCAAATTCATTTGGATTTCAACTCGTTTCATGTCTTGGGGTTATAAATACTAGCAAATCTAAATAACCATATTCTCCAAGTACTTCCTAGGAGGCACTAATTATCCAATGCTTTAAGGATGCATCATTACCAAGAAAAGTCATAAATAGTAGGATTGATTTTACACATACAAGTTTATTCATTCCATATTCTCATTTCAATTTTCAAATTGTTAAAGTTCAAGCAATATTCAAATCTAATAAAGTTAATTACAAATTGTCAAAGTTCAAGAAATTTTTCAATTTTCAATTTTTAGAGGAAAGAAATAACTACTTCATTTTTTTTGTAGGGTTTTCCAAAACATATGGTGCCTTGCACGATTGAAGTATTTAGTTCAAAGACAAAGTGTGTCTTACACACTAATGTATAGTTTTTATTTTATCTATAAATTTTATTTCTATACTAAAATGGGGGGGAATGTAGTGACCTAAATTTAGTCATGAATACTTGATCATGTTTATTTTACGCATTTTCTATCTTTAATTAACTTGTGCACTTAAATAGTACCTATTTTATTATCTCTCCTTATTCCAAGCATAAGAAAGGACCTATTTTACCTTAAAAATATCATTCAATACATAAATAAATGTTTTGATTTCTAAAAACATCATTACGCATATGTATGCCTCAATCCAAACTCAAAAACCAGCAAGTTTCCTTATGGGACATGATCTCCCAATAGGGACAATAGTGGTAAATGTTATTTTCCCTATCTAATTTTCTTATATTATTTCCACTAATGGTCATATTTTAAAATTGATCTCTCCCTAAGGTTATCCTCTATGCTTTTAGGCTTCCTAATGTGCGGTCATCCTTTTTGAATTTGAAAAGAATAAAATTTATATTATTAAAAGCCACCAATATTTATGGTTTTAGTAGAATATCACATTCATAAAAATAATAATCTAAAATTAATTTAAAAGCATAGACCTGTAGATAGATATGCAAAACAAAAGAGCAATAATATCATATATTATATCTTCAAAGCTTGTCAAATATAATGAATGTGCCTTGCATATATGGGCAAGGAATATTAATCATAACTAAGAGATCAAGTTAAGTGACTAACCATAACTAAGAAATCAAGCTAAGAGATCAAACCTAGGACTAAGAGATAACTATCCCTAAAGAATAGAAATAACTAGAAAATATATTCACAATATCTAAAAGATAAATATGTAATATCTCATAATATTTAAAATAAGATAAATAAAATATCCACACATAAGTGGGTAGATATAACTAAACAATTGAAAAAATAAATCACCTGGGTGAACATTACCTGAAGTAACCAACCTACTCTATCACCTCCCCTCAAGTGAAGCTAGGGGCCAAAAAATAAAGTGGCATATCCATAATATAAGTCCTAGTAATAAGGCCTAAATAGGTAATCATGTGCAATATATCTATGAAGAAAAAAGAAGATGTCCTCATGAACACCCCCCAAGGATAAATTTTTAAATCCTAAGTATCTATGTAACTCAAGGTAATAAGGTGATGCAAAAGGTTTCATAAAGATGTCGATAACTTGATGTTGAGTTAAAAAATACTCTAAGTAAAGAACTCCATCTTAAATGTGTTGATGAATGAAGTGCATGTGAATCTCAATATGCTTGGTTTGTTGATGCTAAATAAATTTTTAATAAATATAAATTGCACTTTGGTGATTACACCAAAGTATAGTAGGTGAATCATGCATGAATCTAAATTGTGTCAATAATTGATGAATCCAAAGAACCTATTAACTCATTATGATTGTTTCATTTTACTCTATCTCTATAGATTAAAGTGTAATAGTCTGTTACTTCTTGCAAGCTTAAATAATTAGAGAAGAACCAAGATAAAAAAAAATAGTCATAATTGGAATGCATGTCATCAATAGAACTACTCAATCCGAATCAGTATATCCAACTAATTAAGTATAACCTCTAATATAGTGTAATCCAAAGTAGGAAGTGCTTTGCAAATATCATAAAATACTTTTAGCATCCTACCAGTGACTATCATGAGGAGCATGTGAAAATCGATATACAATCCCAACTATGAAATAAATATCAGGGTGAGTATAGGTCAAGTACATGAGACTTCTAACCAACTACCTATATATGTATGATCATAAAGAGTATTGCAAGTGGAAGTAAGAGTGACTCTCAATTAGAAAGGAGAGGGACTTAGATTATAATCAGGGATGTTAAAACTCTAAATAATATCAAGGGTGTACTTATTTTGACTCAAATGAAACCCTAAATCTAATTTAAAAATATGCAAACCAAGAAAATGTATAAAATATCAATATATGTCATATCAAACTACACTAAAATAATGTATTAAATAGCTTAAATCTGAAAAGAATTTTTTTTTAAATCATATCATCAACATACAAAACTAGTATAACAATATCCTCTCCAACATGTTAGATATATATGGTAAGATCTGAGTGGTAGTGAACGAATCTAATAAATAGAAGAAAATAATCCATCTTCTCATACCAAGCTTGAGGAGTCTAATTAAGATTGTAGAGAGACCTTCGTAATCAATAAACAAGAGAAGAATCATGAATAAACCCAGTAGGTTACTCCATGTAAATTTCTTCCTACAAATATCCATGTAATAAGGCACTCTTTATGTCCATCTAGTACTAACCAACCTTATGGTGCAGTAAGATAAATTATAACGCCCACAGAATCCATCTTGGCAACAGGGTCATAAAAAGTCTCAAATTAATCAATACCTTTGACTCATGAGAAATATTTTACTATAAAATATTTCTCTATAAAATATGCATTATACTTATCAATAGACCCATTAGTTTCATATTTAGTATGATATATTCACTTTTGTAATGTCTAAAATTTACATCCCAGATACACACAAAACCACATATATATTTTTTTTGACACTTCACTCAAATACATTACTATTAATAAATACAAAGAACTCAACAATCACATATGGTTATAAAAGAGATGACAATTGGTAAATGACACTTATTGTAAATAAGTTTAAATTCTAAAACATTTTTCAATCACAACACACTAGAGTTATACTTTAACCTTTTATGATAAAAAAACACACTAAAAGATAAGACACGTGTCTAAATAGATTTCATAACTATAAATTAATACTAGAGGTCCACAACTCAAACTCTATAACAAGAAGGATTATTTAAACTTGGTGAAACTAGATTACACTCTTCACGAACCCAATTGTTAAACATTGAAACTACTATCATATCTTGGATATAATAACACAGTAATCAACACAAAATGAGATCATAACAATAGAAATAATGAAAGGTTAATTAATTAAATATTGTAATGTTGAAAACCATGAAAACACATACACACCACAGGTTTGCAAAGCGACTTTGGATAAAATATCCTAAAAATATTAAAAAATAAATCAAAGTTATAAATAAATATTTTAAAGGAAACCTCATATGAGTCATAAAATAGACCTAATGTAATAACAACATAAAATAAAAAGTCTAAACTAAACTAAAATTAATAGCAAAAATCTATTTTTTTAGAAAATTGTTAACAAATTGGGTTTAAGGACTTCCTAAAATATTAGATAGAGTTAAAATCTAAATAAAAAAAGTTAAATATAAATATGAAACTCAGAATAAGAGGTTACAATTTTTAGATTTAACAAACATTAATCTGAACGATTAATATGACATCTAATTTGGAGAAACTTCATAGATTAAAATCAGATTCAATAGAAAACTTTCAAATAAATTTCATTTGGAAAGAGGTCACTAAAAATAGAAAATAGAAATAAAATTAGAAAGAAAAGGCTCTTATGTAAATTTAAACTTAAAAAAATCCCTAACAAACTCTAGTTTTTCTTTAAGACTCCTATATATTTTTTTGGAAACTCAATTTTGAATTGACTTCACAGATTGAAAAGGAAAAGCAAGTGCATAAAATTACCAATTAACTCTAAAACTAAATCCACAAAAAAATTATCAGAATAGGGTAGAAGAATAACGGTTATAGAACTTGATTCACATATGATAAGTCTAGAAATTACAAGTTTTTATATCATAAAATTTCAAGTTTGGGTATTAATTTAAACCCCATTTTTAAATAGATTTAGTTGATTTCTAATAGAAAACTCTTAGTGAAAACTTGCACTGAATCTCATAAAGGTGCATGTAATCATCCAACCAGCAACATACAATCTAGAGGATGATATATCTATTCATATGCTTTTCAAGATAGTAATTAAGTTTCAAATTCATTTACTCTCTACTAACAAGATTTCAATGAATACCTCAAGATTCACCACGGTCAACCTATCTAATTTGAGTTTTTACAATGTTTAAACTATGTGAGTCATAATGTTTACATCAAGATACTCAGTTATAATATGGGTTAGAATTTATTAGTTTTACTCATTAATTTCAATTGTATATGTTTGACCCAATCTTAATTATATAACTAATACTTCATATTATGATTAATTCATAATTTCACAATGCCAAAGTAAGTTAAACTCATTATATTTCAAATCTATCATTACCAAACATAACATAAAGTGATAACCTAGATACTAAGCATTAAGGAGGATTTATCTTATTAAGATAAAGACTATCTAATTAGTACCCAAGTTCAACAATAAACCAATAAAAATAATTATAACTTTAATACAATATCTAGTACGAATGTTAAACAATCAAATCACACTAACCTGAACAATACTACTATAACAAAAAATTTATACCAATATAGTAAGAATACTAAATTTGTGAGCTTCCCTCTAGTGTGAACAAGAAAGCATATGGATCCTCTACACTAATTTTCATTTACAAAAATTCTCTAATTACAAGATATAGTAGTTAATTCATTACATACTTATTAAAGGAAGGACTAGTTTTATCACCTTCCCTAAGGTATCCACAAGCAAACCTAACTAACAAGGTTTCAATTTAAATTTCATATACTACAAATATAAATATTTATTTACATGATAGTCTATAAAACTTCCTAACAAAAGAATCATCAAAAGGATTATAACCAATCACCTCCATTAGGAGAACATCCAGCTTAATGCCATTCGTAGAACCTTTTTGCAAATGGCTTCAAATTATAATCCCTATATTGCCACTGTATAATTCCAAATAATCTCCTAAACTTAACTATTTAATACTTGTAAAATTTCAAATCTGAATCCACTTAAAATACTAATTATTTCGACACCTAAATCTGGCCAAAAGCAGCAATGATTGGAAGATTACTCCATGCCTATCATACGCATTTATATAAACACCTTATATTTTATAACATTGTTTATTCAAAGATAAATTCATATATAATTATTTGCACACAAAAAATTGTTCTAAAGTGTGTGTATATATATATATATATATATATATATATATATATATATATATATATATATATATATATATATATATCCACATTTATAATAATATAGGTTCATGTGCCACAACCAAATTAGACTGATTAAATAAATTAAAAAAATGCATACATATATCTTTATATATGTGTATATTTATCTATATAATATTAAATACATAATGATTCAGAATAATATAGAATATTATTTTATCTATTTAAATATATATAATTATTTTCAACAAAATTTCATTCTAATACTATAAAAATACATATTCACAATTGTATTTATAATAATATATGTACCAAAATCAAAATATATTTACTAAGTATAAAATAAAAACTCATACACATACATTTATTTATACATATATTTATTTATATGTATATACTAGCATACATATCTTAAATAAATATGTATATTGAGGTACTCACAATTCTTGAGAATAATAAATAAACAAATAAAATTACCACAATAACAAATATAATTCACTTATCATATATTTCAACATGGTAAAAAAATAATTTTTTTTAATTTTAAAGTAAATAAAATTATTATAATAACAAATTCAATTTACCTATCATATATTCCAGCATGGTAAATATATAATTAAAATTATTTATTTTATAAATAAAATTAATATAAAAAATTATAATTCAACTGTCATGTTATTAAATAAATCTATACATATCTATAATTAATTATGATATGATGTAGTTAGGACAAGTTTTTTTGATATTTTTATTTTTAATTACAGCAATGAAAATTAAATAACAAGTAAAATATATATGACTCTTGTATACATAACATAAATTTGAATTAAAAACTTACAAAAAAAATTTGACTCTTCTTTGTTGTGCTCGGCCTTGCGTTCTATTATTTTTCTTGTTTGAATTGGTGTATGTATGTATGTATGTATGTATGTATGTATGTATGTATATCATTTTTTAAATGGTACATTGGTTCATATTCTCCAAAAAAACCGGCTTCTAATTAATTATTAATTACACTCTTCCACACCTCCCCATGTTAAATTATTTTTTTTATTTTTTTATTAAGTTTACTTTCAACTAATTAATTACCAACCCACTCACACCATTACACCCTTTCATCCCTCCAAGATGACATTGTAGACATTATATTTATATTCAATAATAAATATAATTTCAATAATTTTATTTATTTTATTTTAATATTTTTTCTTTTATTTTATTTGTTAAAAAATATTTAATAACTCATCATGAGTTTGTTTAGGACCGATGGCTAGGCTTTAGAGCCCCGATTGTAGCCATTATTGTCGGCCAAGCCCCTACCATGAGATGGGGGTGGGTCGGTTGGCCATCCCCCCTCCCTTCCTTATTATGGGAGGGGACTAGGATGGCACAACTACACCTACCCCGACCCTGCCCTACCCATGTCCACGCTCAAACAACATATAGGAAAAATATAAATCATCACATATTTATTTTTTATTTTAATTTTAATTTATTTAGTTTTAAAAATAAACCCCTCTCTCTCTATATATATATATATATATATTCCTTATTTTATTTTTAAATAGATAAAATCTTAAAATGAAAAACCCTACATTTTGATTGCATATATATATTTATATTTTATTTTGAATTTTTTTGGGTGTATATATATATATATATATATATATATATATATATATTCTCTTTTATAAAAAAAGTAACTAATTATACTCATTTTAAGAGGTAAATGAGATAAATCAAGAGATTTTTAGAGATCTAGGGTTTATCTATATACATAAAATAAAACATCCCAAAACACATTTTATATTTTTATTTGTTCATTATTTCAAAAAAAATAATTATGAATTTAAAGAAGAGGATCCCTTGCCTGTTTTCCTTGGAGCTCCCTACTTCCTTCTTCTTCACCACTCCTCCTTCCATCTTCATTCCCCCTTTACCTATTCTTCTCTCTTGGCCAAACCTCTAAAATGGCTCCACTCCTATTAGGTTAACTTTTTTATTAGGAGGTAATGCTTATGTTATTTTATTTTTATAGTTTTAAGGTTAGGGTTTCACTCTGTTATTTTAATTCCTTAATGAGTTTGTCATTAGTTTTATTTTTTAATTTGATTAGATTAATTGTTATCCCAAGAAAACAAGTAACAAAATATATTAAATTTATTACCAATCTAGTAATATTATTTAACTAATGTAATATAGAAATACATTTACCTAAATGTGTATTTTAATACGTACAAATATTGAAATGGCAATTTCTGAAACTAATTATTTATTTATTTTAAATTTTGAATAAATAAGTATATCTATTTATTTAATCTACTTATTTACAAAAATACCATTTTAATATGCATATCATTATATAAATAAGTATTTATAATAGTGTTATTATTTTCATTTTTAAAACTAGATATGGTTGTCAAAACACCAAGAAAGATAAATCAAATAATCGGAACTATATTAACATAACATGTTCACTTTATGGGTTTAAATAACATGTTTTAATTAACATAAATTTGATCCAATGAATAACCTAACAAAAGTGACTCATCGAAATGAAAACCCCTAGAAGGCATAAGAGACAATATGCAATAATATGAATTATTGTTAATACTAAATACATATATCTCAAGGTGGTCCTATATGTGTCTTAACTAACCTAGTTCCATGTCACCATGACAAGGCAACTGAAGTCAAGACTAACAACCAACCATAAGACATCTCGCTCACACATCATACACATGGGTACACTCAACACACTATAGTTTGAAATAATGTCACATCATTGCAAAAGCTTTGAAGAACTTGAGAAGGTTATTACATTCACCTTCCTTGAAAAGAAATCATCTTTGATGCTTCCAAAATAAAACCATATAGTGAAATCCACCACATTCTCAAACAGTAATAATCTATTACTGAGTGAATCCTCATGATATTACAAAATTGAAATAGTTAATTTATAAATGATCATAAAAATGATAACACCAAAATGTTTCTATCAATACTTTGATAAGCTATCACATAAGTTCTTATTCCAAATAATCCTCGTGTCATCCCATGGTAAAATAGAGATAAGAGGAATAATGTTAAAACATGGAACTAATATAATTACTATAATACCATTCAGCTATGCAACATTGATTCAACTATTAACCAAAACATATGTCATGTTATTTCTATCGAACATAATATCATAACTATGAAGAATTTTTATATATAAATATTCTCCACCAACTGATGTTTAGAGCTGTCAAAATTGCTAACAAGAGTATAATCACTAATCCACTATAAGATAATATTGTATCCACTATGTAACAAGTAATAATGAATATGACTACCAAGTTATATAAGCAAGCATATAATGATGAAACAATATCAAGAGCAATCTAGTGTGAAAAGAATAATAGTCTCCATCAACAACATCTCATCAAACCTCTTTAAACCTCTGAAAATACTTAGACCTCTCAACTACTTAGACCTCCCAGAACTTTCTTATTCCCTTTTTAGACTTCTCAAACTTCTTAGACCTCCCAAAAATAAATGGATATATATGTATATATATGTATGTATGTATGTATGTATGTATGTATGTATGTATAAAAACATATACATATATATATATATATGTCCTCCCAAAAATAAATGGATATATATGTATATGTATATACACATACACATATACATATATATATATACATACATATACATATACATATATATATACACATATACATATACACATACACATACACATACACATACACATACACATACACATACACATACACATACACATACACATACATATATATATATATATATATATATATATATATATATATATATATATATATATATATGTTATGTACATATATATAGATATAATATATATATATAGTGGTTGAGAAAGATGGTGTCATGAACTTGTTCTAAACATATTCTCATCTCAACCCAATAGCTTTTTCAAGCTATTTATTCTCTCCCACATATTGCATACTACGCATATTATAATATATATATATAAAACACATGAACCACCATTCATCAAAAACCAAACTATCATAATGATTTTAAATAATAAAATATCAAAATAATCAATTTGAGAGTCAATAAGTCAATGAAATCAAAAAACTATAAATTAAATTCAAAATAAGTTGGTACCCATAAACAAAACAAGTCCAAATCTCAATTATCAAGTCATCAAAATAAACAAAATTCAATTCAATTACAATCAAATGTAAATCTTTTTAATTCAAGTTCAATAAAATAACTTATAAATGTTCAAAACTTCAAAAGAATAATTAAATGCAAATTCAAATTCAACGACTAATGTTGGTTCTCAAAGAAAAAATTAAAAATATCATATTACTCAAACTATGTGATTATAAAAAGTCAACCAAAGGGAGAAGGAATTAATAAAACTCAATCACCTCCCAAAAGAAAGAGAATAAAAGTAGCTCGACTACCTCCCTAAGGTAGGATAAAACATCCTATCATCCTCCATATGCCTTCCAAAAGAGCAACATGATTACCTTCCAGAGGTAATAAAGTAAGACTCAACTACCTTCCATAGGTAAGAGAAATAAGAACAACAGTCATCATCCATATGCCTCATGGTAACAAGTGCTGATATAACTATATATAAATAGACCAAGTATAAACCTCATGCCTGGTACCTAGTGCCAACAGTACCCTAGAAAATTGATCAACTACCCCAAAGTTTTTGAATCAATTGATATACAAGTCTCAATTTAAATAATATGTCATTTTTTATTATTGCACTTAACACACATGTTCTTCCAAAAAAACACTATGTTCAATCTTGGTTGTCTTGTTCTAATGTAAATTAATAATATGTGTTGATAACTCCTATGTAATATGACTAATGCAAAGATCTTGGTAATTTCACTATCCTAATTGGTTCATATGGATATATCACTATTCAATCTCTAGTATCATGTCCAAGGTAGAGTAATCATATGTATTATAAAAACTATACTCATACTGACAACCATTATTTCAATCTAAAATGAACACCCAAGTGAATTGTAATCACAATGCAATGATCATCTCTGAAAAAAATACTAATTAGCTTATTAACTCTATTATAGGGAGGAAGGGTGCATTCATTCTTTGTAATGACGTGGGGCTCACAATAATCACTTACGATTACACACAAGGTTCATACTACATAACTCAAGGACAAGATTAGAACTTACAACATTCTTATTTCAAATGTAAGCATTCAAATCATACTAAGTACCATCTATTTATATAAAAAACAACATGCACAAGGTTAACAATGCACTAAGGTTAATTAAATTTCATAACTAAAATATAATAGAACAAACTCTTTATAACATCATAACTTATGCTTAACCAAGATGAACAATGAAACACTAACCTAGAGAATACTAACTTATAGCTACCATTGCTAATAGTTTTATTTAAAAACAATCAATTTTATCATATTGTTAATATATATACATTTCATTATTAGAGTTATGTTCACTTAACGAACTAATATAATTTATTAGAATTATACGTGCAATATATTAAAGTAAGTATTTACCATGCACAAACATACATTAAAAAAAAATCTATTTATAGTTTTTTTTCACCAAGAAATAGCAAAAACTAATTAACATAAACATCTATTAATGAGACACAAAAGCAATACAATCAACAAAAAGAGTTCATTGTTTTATCATTTTGTTCACTTCAAGGTCTAATGGTCCATGATGGTTAGATATTCTACCACAATAGCAAACAAATAACAAATGAGTTCTCTCAAATAGGATGCCTTCATCCACCAATGGAATAAATCTAGAAACCAAAATTCAATTATTTCTGACGTAGTCCATATCTTTAACTACATCTACTCTCATCAAGTCATTTTACTTGCACACACATGAGCAAAAGTTACAGAATACATGTAATAGAACAACATCACTCCAGAGATCCTAGTATTTAACCATGCTCTGATATCGAAATGTAATACCCAAAATTTATATCCCATATACACAAAATCACATAATTTTTTTTGACACTTCACTCAAACACACTAATATTAACAAATATAGAGAACTCAACAATCACATACGGTTATAGAAGGGATGAAAACTAATAAACGACACTTATTACAAATGAATTTAAATTTTAAAACACTCTTCAATCATAATACACTAGATCTATACCTCAATGTATTACAACAAAGAGAACACACTAAAAGATAAGGCACATGTCTAAATAGATTGCATAACTACAAGCCAACAAAGAAGGTCCACAACTTAGACTCTATAATAAGAAGTATTATTTAAATGTGGTAGAACTAATTATGTTCTTTATGAGCTCAATTGTTAATTATTAAAACTACTATCATATATTAGATATAATAACACAATAATCAACATAGAATGATATCATGGCAATAAAAATGAAGGGTTAATTAAGTGAAGAGTGTAACGCTAAAAACCATGAAAGCACATACATATCACGGGTTCACAAAGTGACTTTAGATAAAATATCCCAAAAATATTAAAAACTAAACTAAAGTTTTAAATCAATATTTTAAACTAAGAAAAACTCATATGAGTCATAAAATAGACCTAATATAATAACAATGTGAAATTAAAGTCTAAACCAAATTGAAATTAACATCATAAATTTAATTTTTCTAAAAACTTGCTAACAAACTAGGTTCAAGAAAGACTTACTAAAATATTATATAGAGTTTAAATTTAAATCAAAAACTTTAAACATAAATATGAAACTCGAAATAAGAGGTTACAATTTTTAGATTTAGGAAACATTAATCTAGATGATTAAAACTACATTCATTTTGGAATAACTTTGCAGATTAAAATCAAAGTTAACAAGAAAAATTAGAATAAATTTAATTTAGAAAAGGGTCACTAAAATAAATAAAATTAGAAACTAAAGGCTCCTATATAAATTTAAACATTAAAAAAATCACTAACAAACTTTGAGTTTTCTTAAGACTTCTCTAGCTATTTTTGGTAACTTAATGTTGAAAAGCAAAATCAAGTGTAGAAAATTATCAATTACCTCCGGAACTAGATCCATAAAAAAATTATTAGAATGGGGTATAAGAATAATGGTTATAGAACTTGATTCACATATGATAATTCTATAGATTACAAGTTTTCGTATAAAAAAAAACTCAATTTTAGGTATTAATTTTAGACATATTTTTGAATCAATTTGGTTGATTTTCAATAGAAAATTTTTAGTGAAAACTTGCACCAAATCTCATAAAGGTGCATGCAATCATCCAACCAAAAACATATAATCCCAAATGATGATATATTTATCTGTGTGCTTTTCAAGATAGTAATTAAGTCTTAAATTCATTTACACTTTACTAACAAGATTTCAATGGATACCTGAAGATTCACCACGATCAACTTATGTAATTTAAATTTTTACAATGATTAAGCTATGTGAATCATAATGTTTACGTCAAGATAATCAATAATAATCCAAATTAAAATTTATTAGCTTTACTCATTAATTTCAATTGTATATATTTGGCGCAATGCTAATTGTATAACTAATACTTCATATTATGATTAATCTATAATTTCATAATGAGAAAGTAAGTTAAACTCACTATATTTTAAATCTATCATTATCAATATTTTTTTGTGATATTATGTTCTCAACATTATTTTATTATTCAAATTATGTGTTCTTAACACTAACACTATCATCCAACTATGAACTTTAGATATTACAACATTTATTTATCCAAATGATTATTACTTCTTTACCTACATAATATTTAGTTGTCCTACTCAACAAGGGTTTCAACTCATAGATAAAATAGTTTCTAAATCACTACTGAAAGTAACTTTATTAATCAAATACTAGATTACATCTATTATCAATGTATTAAGTGTTAAAGACAAATCATTGATAATTTAGATTAAGGAATATTATTATACATAATGGATATCTTTAAATAATACAACCACCATTATAGTTATCAAGTACATAATCTCCAACATGAATCTTTCAAAGTTGAGTCAACTCACATTAATGACAATCTCTAAGAATAAAACTTTATAAATGTTTCATTTGAATAATAAATGTATAATCATCATCTACTCAAAACTCAAATCAAACAACTCACAACATGCTAAAAATTTTAACATGAAAATATTATATATCTATACCTTATCTGCCACTAGTAACTTGTCAACTTGCACTACAAAAATAATCAAATAAAAAGGGGTCAACTTATGCTGAGAAAAAGATTTTTACCCTCTAAATATTTCATTTTTCCAAATTAATAAACAAAAATAAGAATTTAGTCAATAAGACATAACATAAAGTAATAACCTACATACTAAGTAACAAGGAGGGTTGATCTTACTAAGATAAAGACCATCTGATTAGTATCCAAATTCGTCAACAAACCAATAGAAATATTTTTAATTTTAATACAATATTTAACAAAAATGCTAAACAATCCAATCACACTAACCCGAACAATACTACCATAGCAAAATAATTGTACCAACATTGCAAGAACACTAAATTTTTAAGCTTCTCTCTAGTATGAACAAAAAAACATATGGATCCTCTACATTGATTTTTATTTGTAAAAATTCCCTAATTACAAGATATAGTAGTTAACTCATTACATACTTATTAAAGCAAGAACCAGTTGTATCACCTTCCCCAAGGTATCCATAATCAAACCTAACTAACAAGGTTTTGATTTAACTTTCATATACTACAAACATAAATATTTATTTACATGACAGTCTATGAAACTTCCTAACAAAACAATCATCAAAAGGATTTTAACCAATCACATCCATTGGGAGAGAATCCAACTTAATCCATTCTTAAAGCCTTTTATATTGTTACTTCGTGCAATGGATTAAAATTACAATCCCATATCGCCATTGTATAATTCTAAATAATCTTCTAAACTTGACTATTTAATACTTATAAGAGTTCAAATTTAAATCCATTTAAAAATACTAATTAATTTCACACCTAAATCTGACCAAAAACAATAGTGATTGAAAGATTACTACATGCCTATTGTTAAGAATATAGAACATAGAGAAATATTAATGAAATAAAGATAGAAATACAATATAAAAAATACAATATAAAAAGGACACATATTTAATGTGGTTCATCCAATATGGGTTGTGTCTATACAAAAATAGTCAGTTCTTCTATTATTCAATCCAATAAATGAAGACATGAACTTGCAATACATCCACTACAATCTCCTCTTCACTCACACATAGTGTATCATCTTGATTACAATGCCTTCATATCAAAATAAGTTTACATATTAAGACAAAAATACATGAACATAATTTTTATCATTAGATCTGTGACCTAATAATGATCAGTCCAAATTTACTATAAAATTACAATATTTTATAATGCATTTTTCATAAAATTTTGATTCAGGGGCATTTCCCTCAAACCCTCACCAAGGAGGCCTCCAAATATGGTCCCCGCCCTATCCACCCCCTTAGACCTCCATGGTGACCATAGTGAGGGGTCGTTCCCCCTCCACCCCCTGTCAAGAACTGGGCGTTATAATAAAATCAGGCTCCACCATCCAACATCTATCATACGTATGTATGTAAACACCTTATATTTTATAACATTTTCTATCCAAGAATAAATCCATATATAATTATTTGCAAGGAAATTTTCATTCTAAAGTATTTTATATATACATCTCATATCCACATTTATAATAGTATAGGTTCATGTGCCACTAATGAATTAGATTAATTAAATATAGAAAAAGAACACTGATCTGGGTAATAATTTAGGTGACAATTCGGGTGACGGTTCCACCCCAATTGATGACAGAACTTTCAGGAGCCATAACCTTTGCATCGTAGCTCCAATTGACTCACTGTTTGAACCGTTGGAAAGCTAAGAATGAGGAGAACATGGTGAGATGGCATTGAGCTCTACTCAATATATTTTGACCCTTAAAAACCCAATAGAAGTGCCCAAAATTTTAATTTTAGTAGTGTAGTCTAAAAATATTAAGTTTCTTAAAATAGTAATTCCTTAAATTCTATATTATTTTAAATCATGAAAGTCGAACCACTTGATCTCCCTCGAGATTAGTGACCTTCCACATCCTCCCCCTGCTTTCAAAATGTGTATAAATGAAGATGTAACCTAAAATAGAAATCAAACACCTCTTCCCAGAGATAAGCATATAGTTGTATTGCAATCTTGAGTAATAAAACATCTCTTCTTAGAGAATTCATTGTTACTATATTAGTTTTGTGTTCTTGAAATATTTATTAACCAAAACTTCTAAGTTTTGGATCAAACACATACATATATCTTTGTGTGTGTGTATTTATCCATTTAATATTAAATACATAATGATCCAAAATAATATATAATATTATTTTATTTATTTAGATATATATAATTATTTTGAACAAAATTTCATTTTAAAACTATAAAAATATAAATTCACAATTATATTTATAATAATATATATACCAAAATTGAAATAGATTTATCAAATATAAAATAAAGGAACTCATACACATACATATATTTATTTATATATATATATATATATATATATATATATAATTTAACATAATCTTTTTATTTAATAATAAATATAATTTTATTTTTTTTATTTTCTTTATTTTATTTTATTATTATTTTTGTTTTGTTTTTTGTTAAAAAAATTAATAACCCACTATGGGTTTTTTTAGGGCTAAAGTTGTGGCCGCAACCATGGCCATCGGCAAGGGCCCTAGCATGGGCTGGGGGTCAGATGATTGGTCATCCCCCTCCTTTCCCTATTATGGGAGGGGTTGGAAGGGCACAATCGCCACTTTCCCCCCCAAAAAAAAAACTACATATATGAAAATTATAAATCATTATATTTTTATTTTTATTTTTATTTTTATTTTTATTTTATTTATTTATTTGTAAAAAAACACATCTCTCTCTCTCTCTCTCTCTCTATATATATATATATATATATATAGATATATATATATAATTTTAAAATAGATAAAATCTCAAAATAAAAAACCTTGCATATATATATATATATATATATATATATATCTTATTTTATTTTAAAATAGATAAAATCTGAAAATAAAAAACCCTGCTATCTATTTTAAACTTATATATATATATATATAAATGCAGGGTTTCTTATTTTGAAATTTTATCTATTTTAAAATAAAATAAGATATATATATTCTATTTTAAAATAAAATAAGATATATATATATATATTAAAATTAAAATGCAGGGTTTCTTATTTTGAGATTTTATTTATTTTAAAATAAAATAAGATATATAGAATATATATATCTTATTATTCTATATATATATATATATATATATTATTTTATTTTAAAATAGATAAAATCTCAAAATAAGAAACCCTGCATTTTAATATATATATATGTATATATATCTTATTTTATTTTAAAATAGAATATATATATATATATATACATACATCTTATTTTATTTTAAAATAGATAAAATTTCAAAATAAGAAACCTTGTATTTATATATTTATATTTATATATATATATATATATATATATATATATATATATATATATTATGCATATATGTATATATACATATATTCTCTTTTATAAAAAAAATGAACTCATTATATTCATTCTAAGAAGCAAATGAGATAAATTAAGAGATTTCTAGAGGTCTAGGGTGTGTATATATATAGGTCTAGGGTATATATATATATATATATATATATATATATATATATATATATATATATTCCATATTTTTATTTGTTCATTATTTCAAAAAAAAATCATGGATTTAGAGAGGAGAATCCCTTGCATGTTTTCTTTGGATCTCCCTGCTTCTTTCTTCTTCACTACTCTTCTCTCCTCCATCTTGATTAGACTCCCTCCACCCATTCTTCTCTCTTGACCAAACATCCAAAATGGCTCATCTCCTATTATGTTAACTTTTTTATTATAAGTCAATCCTTATATTATATTATTTTTATTTTTTTAGAGTTAGGGTTTCACTCTGTTTTAGATTAAGGTAAAAGCAGGTTTTAAAGGGACCCCGAAACCCTTTAACAAAATCAAGAAAGATAAAGCATTAACAACCACCAGGAAAAGCATTCCTGAATCCTACTGAAGAATAGTATCAAATCAAGTTTTACAGGGACCTGAAACCACAAACATAGACCAATAAAAGCACCCAGGTTTTACAAGCACCTAAAACCTTAACAAAACCAGGTTTTACAACCTGAAACAAGTACCCAAGTTTTACAAGGACCTGTAACCTTTAAAAACTTATAGCATAGGGTAAAGAATGTTAAAAATATATATATCTTTAGCATTCTGCCCTAGCCAACAATGCAGGTTGTCATTGTAATAATGACACACAAGCATTTTTTGTGACAATAAAAAACTGCAAAATACCTTTGGTTTCTCTATCACTATGATTGATGAAGACACCGTCAAATCCAGCAATAATGACAGCCATAGCCATGTCAATAAAAATGCCATGCTCCACCACGCCCTCAAACCCTAAAAATGCACTGCCTGCAAAAAATGGCACCATGTCAACAGCCATGGTGGCCTCCATGAGCACCCTTTACTGTTCCTCACGACATCCGATGATGAGATGCTCATTGAACTCGGCCAGATCCTAGCCCTGCTCCCCGTGGCGGCCTCCATGAGCACCCTATATGGCTCCCCCGTGAGGGTTTCCCCCATCCGATCACTACTTCCTGCACAAACCAGATCGAGATGGCAGTCCAACTCAGGCTGGAAATCCAGCCCAGGTTCCATCTGCAATACAGACTACCAACTCTCTTTATTCCATGGAGTTCCATATCCATTAAACCCTCTTTATTTATAAACTCTAGTAAATCCAATCTCCCTTCCATCTGGGTAGCATTACCTCCCATTTTCTCATGATCATAGAGAGGCACATTGAAATCTCCCATTATAATCCATCGTCCAAAATAGTCCTTACTTTTAAAAATAGGGTTTCACTCTATTATTTCAATTCCTTAATGATTTTGTCATTAGTTTTTTTTTTAATTTGATTAGATTAATTGTTATCCTGATAAAACAAGTAACAAAATATAATAAATTTATTACCAATTTAGTAATATTATTTATCTAATGTAACATATATATATATATATATATATATATATATATATATATATATCCAAATGTGTATTTTAATATGTATAAATATTGAAATGACAATTTCTAAAACTAATTATTTATTTATTTTAAATTTTAAATAAATAAGCATATCTATTTATTTAATCTGTTTATTTACAAAAATATTATTTTAATATATATATATATATATATATATATATAAGTATAAGTATTTATAACTATGTTATTATTCCCATTTTTAAAATAGAATATGGTTGTTGGAACACCAAGAAAGATATAAGTCAAATCATTGAAACCATCTTAACATAGCATGTCCACTTGATGGGTCAAAGTAATGTGTTTGAATTAACATAAATCTGGTTAAATGGATAATCAAGCAAAAGTGACTCATTGAAATGGAAACTCCTAGAAAGCATAAGCAACATAATATGTGATAATACAAATTATTATTAACACTAAACACACATATCTCAAGGTGGTCCTACATGTGTCACAACTAACCTAGTTTTATGTTCCATGACAAGGTAAATGAAGTCAAGACTAACAACCAACCACAAGAAATTTCACTCACACATCATGTACATAGGCAGACTCAACACACCATAGTCTAAAATAATGTCACATCATCGTAAAATCTCTATAGAGATTGAGAAGGGTATTACAACTTGAATCTAACCAAATTTATTCCCTTAAGAAGAGACCAAATCCCAAGTATGGTTATTCATCAAAGAATAATACTCATATGTCATTACATCATTCCACTCCTATATTCTATGAGCCTATAAAAAATATTGTGGATCCCCACAAAATTCTAAAACTTGTAGAATGGGCATGACGATGTATAGTGGGTAGAAGAAGGAATCCTCAAGATGAAGTGATTACTCATCAATGGATGGGAGGAAAGAAGAAGAAGAAGAAGACATGGAAGAAGATGAAGAATCATGAGAAGAGAAGTGTTTATCAAATTGAACATGTGTTCAAAAAATAACATCATGAGTATCAGGATCCAAAAGTTGATAAACTATCATGTCCTCAAATACCCTATAAAGATCAAGGGTTTGTTCTTCTTATCTAATGATTTCTTTTTCTTCTTTGATACAAAATCCAAAGCATGGATCCCAATAATTAAAAAAATAAGACATTAGGCTTAGTTATAGACCAAGCCTCCTTTGGATTCAAATGTTCAAGTGTTATTTGTGGTGTGTGATTCTAAATATAGTTTTCACAATTAATTGATTATGCTTAATGGACAGGATGTAAATCCTAAGAATGCATCATGTAGTTAGCCATCTCCTTTAAAGTTTAGTTTTTTCCTTTATGCTAAGTCATTCTATTGTGGAGTATAAGAAACAAAATTTTGGTGAACAATTCCATGAGCTGCCAAAAATTCAAAAAACTCTTTGTTGAAGTACTCCCACCCATTATTAGTGTGAAGCTTCTTTATGCAATTAGAAGATTGATTCTCAAACAATGCCTTAAATACTTTGAAGTGTGAAAAAAATTCACTTGTGTACTTGATAAAATAAACCCAATTAGTCTTGATAAATTATAAATAAATGTAAGTACATACTTAGCTCCATTGGAAGGAGTAAAAAAAACATCAAATAACTGTGCACTAGCTCAAGTGGTGAAGAATCTCTTTTGGACATACCCTTAGGAAATAGATCTTGGTGTTATTTCCCAAATGCAAAACTAGGGCAAACTCTATCCAAAAAATAAACTATAGGAATACCATTAACCATACCATGAGTTCTCAACTCCTTCAAATATATATAATTAATATATCCAAATCTCTCATGTCAAAGCTTACTCTCAGAATCTACATGAAAAACTAAGCATGTCCCCATAGAAGAAGTGTCATCAAAACCCTCGAATTGATATAGTTAATAACTATGATCAATAATACCTTGTGAAACAAGTGAATGAGGCTCCAATAAGGTTTGAATTTCATCCACTTGTGGTGTAAAATTCACTCTCTTGCCCTAACCAAAATGATAAATTTGATAAATAGAAAACAAATGTGAAGTGATGTTAGAAACATATAGTGCATCAATGATGCATCCACCAGAAAGTTTTATGTCACATTTTAAATTAATAGAAATAAAAGAATAGTCTCAAACATCAATTTTGAAATTAGAACTCAAATTAAGAGATATAATAGACTCCTTAGAATAAATCATGTGATGAAAAGCACCAAAATCTATAATCCCAGTTATCTATAATAGGTGACTAAGATCTCCCGATAATATTAAGTGTTTTTCCATGCTCATTAGAAGGAGGTAGAGTGGATATAGAGATATTGTGTTTTCTAATTGCATCCTCTAAGTCTGCATTCTCTTCTATCACCTAGTTTTTACATGACCAGCCCCCCCACAAAAAGAGCAAGAAAGGCTAAACTTATTCTTAGATTTAGACTCAAGATTAGACAATTTGGATTCTTCCCTAGTAAGTCTTTCACAAAAAAACTCTAAATTAAGAATTTTGAATGTGGCACCTAAGGCATCCATGCTAGACAAAAAAGTACAATCAAAGATTTGGAATGGACCTTTCAACTTAGGTATAATTAGGTAAACACATTCTTCATATTTCTTGTCTCTTCTACTCCCTTTCAATAATGTCAACAAATGTTTGAACTTAGTAAGATAGTCTACAATAATGAAAAATCTTTAGGATTGAAATAAGTGATGTCTACTTTAAGCTGCATTATTCTCATGTGATCCACCTTAACAAATAAACCTTTTAATTTTTATCATATTTTGAAAGGAGAGTCACATCCTTCCAAATGAAATAAAATACTATCACTTACATAAGTTCCAATCAAAGCCATACGCTCATCAAATTTGCATTAGTGTTGAAATTTCTCATATTCTTTAGTGAAAATTAGTTGTGTTTCATTCATTAAGGCTCATAATCTTTTGTGTTTAATGATTTTTTCCATTATTGGTCTCTATGTATGGTGATTATGTATTTTTAATTACTCGTATTGATTTAATGTAAAATAATAAACCAATCTAATAAATCACCAAAGAGCAAGAGAATGCAAAAAGGGTGTACAAATCAACATCAAGATAACCCCCCCTCCCAAAGATTTTGTATTGATCCCCTCCCCTAAAATTTGGCACTTTATATTTTTGTGAATTTTACAAAATAAATTATACCAATATAATGTGTATGAAAAACATACAATTTTTTTAAAAAACTTGATTTTGAGTTACCGATCAAAAGATATAGCTTTTACAAGTTTTGGTCATCATAAATAGGTCAAAAAATAAAACTTGAACCAAAAAATATTAAATGCTTCAAAAAAACATTTTTGAGAAATTACAATAAAAATCAAGGCCTAAAGTTAAGCCCCCACTAGTAGGAATAAAAAATTAAACCCCTCCACATGACCATATCATATGACAAAGGGGCTAAGGGTGAGGATGAGTTAAAACACCTTAAGCTCTTTATACCATGAAAAGAAAAAAAATCAAAAAACACAATGATCTATGGTGTTATTAGAACAGCGCATTCATAAAAACAAAAATTTGAAAGCAATCTAATAGTATAGACTTACATATAGATATGCAAAATAAAAGAGCAACAATATCATATATTACATCTCCAAAGCTTGTCAAATACAATGAATGTGCCTTGCATATATAGGCAAGGAAGATAAATCTTAACTAAGATATCAAGCTAAGTGATCAATCATAACTAAGAGATCAAACCTAGGACTAAGAGATAATTATCTCTAAAGGATAGAAACAATTATAAAATATCCCCATAATAGCTAAGAGATAAATATGTAATATCTCATACTATATAAAATAATAAAAATTAAATATCCACATATAAGTGGGTTGGAATAACTAAATAAATGAAAAAATTAAACACCTAGGTAAACAACCAACTCTAACATAATTGCTATAAAGGCATACTCAAGTCACCCATTTTACAACTTGGCAATTTTAATTCAGATGCTTATTTACACAAATGCACATTGAGCAAGAGTTCCATATTATTCCTAATTCAAGATCTAGGCACTTCAAATAATCCGGGTTGGAATAACTAAATAAATGAAAAAATTAAACACCTAGGTAAACAACCAACTCTAACGTAATTGCTATAAAGGCATACTCAAGTCACCCATTTTACAACTTGGCAATTTTAATTCAGATGCTTATTTAAACAAATGCACATTGAGCAAGAGTTCCATATTATTCCTAATTCAAGATCTAGGCACTTCAAATAATCCTCAATCAAGTCTCTAACTAATTTTATGTAGCTAAAATATCGCATGATCAAATATTTAATCTGATTCTAGATCCATTCATATAGTTAAAGGAACAAAATTATATGAATCACTTAGGTGGGAGAATTACATTGTGATTTATTTCCATCCTTAAATTATTACATATGTAGGAAACATTCATTCATCTAGGGGTGATTAGGTTCAGTTCAACCCAACTACACTCCCTTTTTTATATTTATAAATCAATCAATCATTGTGTGCCTTACTAGGCTTTTCAACTTCAAGAAGTCATCTGCAAGTCTTTCACACACCTCTAAAGACAAAATTAGTTCATAAAAACCCATTTTCTACTATCGCATGTGATTGTGCCCTAAATTCCTAATTTTTTAAAAATACAAAATAAATATACAAGGACAACAATAACCAATGATAATGTTTCTATCTAATGTTCATGTCCTTGCATGAGCTTGAATCTAGCTTCTAGGAAGATTTTGGGTTCAACCATGTTTTCTTGTATCTACATTATTTTAGTCAACCATACATATCAAAAATCTAAGTTCATCTTTAAATTTCATAGTTTACTTTTGTTTGCAATCATTTTGTTTTGTCTATTTATATTTTTTACCTTTAATTTATTGTTTAAAAGTGCATTTATTGCACCCTGCATTATTAAATTATATCATATTTAGGATTAATTACCATATTAATTCAATTCAAGATAAAACACATATGAGGTCTTGGATGCATGATTTGATCAATGCTTATAATAAAAATCAATATAGATCCCATACTTATAACAAAACATTTGTGCAAATATAATGTGAAGAGTAAGGCAACTATCTATTAAGATCATAAAACTTAAATTCGAAGATAAAACTTTATTTAGAGATATGGAATACAAAACTTGCAACATCAAACATAATAAAATTGTAACTTAAAAACTTGTATATTTTATATTTGAGAAACGTATTGCAAGCCCAATGCCCTAACTTGGATAAATTACATAAATAATATATAACCTTGAATATCTTATAGAATGTGTAATATTATATTATCCAAATTTTCATGTTCTCCATGTTAATTATTAGAATAAAAATTATGTTGCATGTATTGATTATGTATGATAGTCATAAGAAACCATTTAAAGCCATATGTCAATAAAATATTTGTGTTAAACAAGGAACTAAATGATCCTTTGTGCCAATTATCACAAAAGTTTTAATTAATTTGATATTTGGTAATATTTTATTTTATTTTTTTACTAATATAACTAGGATATCATCCTAGAGAAAAAATATATATATGAAGAACCACCTAGGAAAAACCTCCCAATTGGCCAAAAGAAAGGTGAAGCCAATTCAAAGCCCTCAAAAAAGTTAGCAGACCCAAGGAAGAAGAAAGAACCCTCTCTTAATAAAGGCACTCCCACCAAAAATAAACCAACAAAGAGAAAATTTCATAACCATATAAATACTATTTTACTTATCAATGTAAAGGTTGTTTTACAAAAATACCCATAGGTATACCATACCACAAAAACCAGGGATGAAAACATATGCCCAAACAAGGTAATACAGTGACCCTTACAAAAATAAAAACAACTATAACTAACTATTCCTTGATGACATTAGTGCAATGAGGTACAATGCTACCAACATGTAGTCATTCACTTGTTCCAATCACTATCCTAATTGGGTTCTCATGTAGCCTTGACTCATCTATCTCACAATAGGGAGGAGGAGAGAACAATCACTCATATGGTATTTTCAATCCCAGCCTATCCGTAAGAAGCTCCAATCTCTTATAGAGTTTGAAAATGCTATCCCAAATTACATCAGTGTGGTTAGTTGATTTGAGACCCACCAAGTGAACTAGGGTTTCTAGATCTAGATGTTATTGATGGAAAGTGAAAGTGTTTATCTCATTGGATAAAAGGTTAGCCCCACTAATTACTTGTGTTGTGTCAAACACATTCCTCCTATTGATAGATTATTTTGGGTCAACCGTGAATTCTTTTAGGACTTTAATAATTTCTTATTCTTCCATTTCATCAATTCTATCCACAACATGCAACATTTTCTTCAACCACACACATATCAGAAGATTTTTTATTTCCTTGTTAACATACCCATTAAAATAATAAGATGCATAATCCCTAATCATCCAATATGAATAGGCTACCCTCCATCTATCACGCATCTTAGCGTCAATAATAGGATCCTCCTTGACACCCTTCCCTTTATCCATGTCATCCACATGCAATAAACACACATCCAAACAAAAAATTAGAGAGAAATTTGGGTTAGAAATTTCTTCTAAGATCACACAAACAAAAATATTTAAAACATCCTCCCTCATCATCATACTGATCAAGGCATGAGCGACTCCAAAAATTTAGCATGATCTATTATCTGAAATAAACTTTGCATGAATACAACAAAATTATAACTAAGAAGATATAAAAATTTACCTTTGATCCTCTCCCCACTTGACATCTTGGGTTAATAACTTTTGCAATGTGTTAGGATAAGGGGGACCCCACTCCATATATGTAACCTTTTGGGTAGTTAGGATATTAACCCCTCCATTTATAGCCCAATCCATGATATAATTACCTTTACATTTTATGTGTATGAAACTCCAAATGATCAAAATAATCTTTCATACCACTGATTTCATCCAAAATAATATGAATTTTCCATCTTTTGACCTTCCCTTACATCAAGGCATTGATGATAACTTGTGAGTCACCTTTGACTATTAGATTTACCCAGCCATGAAAAATGGAAATTTGAATGCCTTTTAAAACCACCTAGGCCTCTACAATATTATTGGTCTCCATGACAAGATCATAAGAAAAAATCTTAATGAGTTACCCATCATGATCCTTAAAACACCACTACCAGTAGCCACCCTCGATTTGTCTTTTGAGGCCCCACAAAAATTCAGCTTTATCTTACCACATCCAAGAGGTCTCCAAAAAATGATAGGGAATATTCTTATTTAACATAGTTAACACAAGCCCCTTATCAAGTGAATATTTAGTAATATTTTTTTAAATCTTATGAATAAAAATCTAAAGACAGCCATAGACATTATAACTACAACCCCTATTGTTTCATCCTTAAAATCAAGGTAATGAAAAAATGGGTTTTAAGACAAAATGTTTATATCCATTTAACATTAATTTATGTTAAATAAAAATGTTAAGTTTAATTAAAAAATTTATTGAGATTAAAATAGATACCCAAGCTCACCCAAGGGTTAGCTTGAGTGGATGGGAGCAATGACTTAGGTCACCCAAGTCTGAGGTTTAATTCTTGATTACTCATGGTGTGTGGAGTGGGGCATTTACACACCACCTACACTCTGAAGTGGCCATGGGGACACCTTGAGGTAGGGGTCAAACTTCTCCATGTGTTCCACAAGTATCATAGTGGTATGATTTGGTTATGGATTATTCAGTGGATATTATGGACCTAGGTACATCCCCATTAAGCTTCAGATGTAGATTAAATTTTGTGTACCTGAGTTGGCCTAATGGTGAAGAACATGTGCTCCTAAAAGGGAGGTCAGAGGTTCTAATCCTATAGGGTAAAGTTATGTGATGGGGGTCGACAAGTGGATTTAAACCTTTGTTCAATATGATGAGGCATTCCATAGCCCATGACTAGGGATACTATTCACCACTGGTTTGGGCATTTTAGTTATAAAAATGCTTGTACCCAAAAAACTTTTTCCCTCAAGGGTTAGTTAGAGTGGATGGGAGCAATGAATTAGGTCACCCAAGTCTCAGGTTCAATTATTAAATTACCCATGGTATGTGGAGTGGGCAATTTGCACATCACCTACACGTTGAAGTGGCCATGGTGACAACTTGAGGTAGGGGTCAAACTTCTCCATGTGTTCCACAATGGATCACAGCGGGGTGATTTGGCCATGGATCATTTGGAAAAAATTAAAAACCCAGGTCCATCCCCCTTAAGCTTTAGCTATAGATTAACTTTTACCCCCATTAATGGGTCAATCATAGTCCTTGGGGAAAAAATCAAAAAAAGGCAAATGTGCATGGAATCTATCTCCTGTAGATTGGTTTAAACTTAATTTTGATGGGGCTTCCAGGGGTAATATTGGGGCTTCAGGGGTGGGATGTATTATATGGGATTGTATTAGATATCTAATCAAAAAAATGTCTATAAAACTCTAAGATGACACTAACAACAAAGTGGAGGCACAAGCTCTTGCCAATGGGATTAAATTAGCAATATAGTGTGATATTTCAAAGTTAATTATGGAAGGTGATTTTCAGATAATTATATCTACATTCCAAAAGAGGGCTACCACTTGATATCATTTAGAAAACATCTTGTCAAGAACCTAGGATAGATTGGTGATTTTTTCTTTTATTGACATTAATCAATGTTATTATCAAGCACCTGGGATAGATTGGTCATGATGATGGTTTATATGTGGCATAAGGGTGTCAAGATCCTTCCTTTGTGTTAATGATCTCTTGGTATCCTTTGCTCTCTTTTTTAGAGTGCCAAATGGAATGTTGGTTTTTCACTGTCATTTTACTTTGTTCTCATCTTATTTGTTTTAGAATGTTGGTGGGCTCAACTGGTTTAGGCATGGAAAAGATCACAGAGATTGCTATCGCCACCCCATGTATTTATAGAGGAAGCACAATGTGGGAGATGGCATTCAAAGGCTTAATTTTTTGAAATTTCATGAAAAATATTTTTTGGATTCCATTAAAAGATTTTCTTGACTTGGTTTCACAAGTCTTGGGACTAGAATTTTTGGCACAGGGTGTTCAATATTGAGTAAACTCTGAGGTGGAAGTAGTTTTTGCATCAAATTTAATGACTCTGATATTAGATTCTAAGATAGTAGCAACTATAATCTCTTTCTATGTAAGGCCTAAACACCATGTTAGGTTGGTGAAAATTATTGTTTTATATGACCTAACCCCCTACCCAAATTATTGTTTATAAGCTCAGACAGTTTAGATCTGGTCCCTGTGTTGGACTTTCAAGCTTTAGAAATGCAATTCATGGTTCTTTTGGGTGTTTTGGAGGATCTAAGGAAAAAGGTTAGCTCATCAAAGCCTCTAGAAGGATAATTCTTAATCCTACCACCTATGACATAGCTAAAAAGCTTGATTTCAGAGATCTCTCAATGGCAGGCCAACTATCATGATAAGTCAAGGGTTGAAGTAGTCAAGAAATTATTGAACTTGGTTGCTTATGTTTAGGTGGTAGCTCTGCATTGGTTCAACAAGACACAAAAATTGGAAGCTTCACTAGACAAATATGTTTTCACCAACCTACTGGATCTTGAAGCAATTGGTAAAGGTCCATAGAAACACCATAAGTGCAAAATCCTTGGGGAAGTCAAAGAAAATGTCTATAGGGGCAAAGAGATCATATTTATGGAAGATGTTGATGATGAGGTGTAGGCAGGTGTAAATTTATAATGTTTTCTTATGTTTTTTATGTTTGGTTCTCTAATTTCTATTGGTTCTTGACTAGGTTTTGATTTGTGGTTTCTTGTTTCTAGTTTTGAAATTTTGTATTCCCCTAGTTTTATCTAGGGTTCTTCTTGGTCATTTTATGTCAGTGTTGCTCTAGTATTTTCTAGTCTTCAATTTATGCCTTTAATGGCTAGATTTTTGTAATACTTTTTACTTTAGTTGGGGGTCGTATCTATCAAAAAAATAAATACCCAAGCCTTAGAGTCTAAACACAACATATTTAAAAATTGTCTGATCTAGTTGATCTTCAAACATTATATAAATTGAATAAGGGAAATAATGGTCATAAAAATAGAAAATGCAATACTTTGAATGCAACAACTAGATAATTTTTTCCTTAGATCAAAGACACCTAAAAAATATGACAAAAGTGTTAGGTTCATATTTATAATATTTAAACAAATCTTCCTACTATAATAGTACTTCTACGTATTTTTAAACATAAAACTAACAAATTTATAGCAAATCAATTAAAAAGATAAAAATTAGTGAATTTAGCTCTCATAGAAAATAAATGAATGTAAATCAACATTACATAAATATAACCATAAATGAAACAAAAGTCACACAAACACATAAATTTGTATAATATGTTATGAAAAAAAAAATATATATATATATATATAACCTATAAAAAAGGACCCTATAAAATGAAAAAATTTAGAGCAAATAGCTATTAAGATTTGACCTCACCATCATCTCCAAGCATTGGGATTAGTTGGAAAAAAGGATCATAAAGAGATATGCTCTCCATATCATCTCCAAGAATTAGATTGATTGTAATCCCCATCTCATGTTTTCTATTTTCTAGGTATATTCCCAATTTTCATAAGCTCATATTTTACTACATGAAAACACAAACAAGGTAAGAAAATCTAAATAGATAAAAATACAAACTATAAATTCCTTTCTATTGAATTATCATTGAGAAGATAGAAAACAAATAACAAATAACATGTGTTTTTCTATATTCCATACCCCATCTTTCTTCATTGAATGTAATTTTTAATTGATTTTTTTATTTATTTATGATTTAAATTTTATGTTATATTGATTATCTATAATTAGACATGTACAATCACCTTCAAATTAAATTTCTAAGTTATAATTCTAATTGTCATTTCTTCTAATGTACTAATATCTCTTTCACTTGATTCAAGGTATTTCTGATAGAACTCAAAACCAGCCACTCAAATCATTGTACATTTCAAACATCGATTCATCCATAAATTTTATCTTACATTTTCATTCTTAAAATATATAAATCAATATAAAATATATATATATATATATATATATATATATATATATATATATATATATATATATATATATATATTTCATAATCATAATCCCTCTTAATTTCCACCTAGCCCTTTAATTGTAGAAGAAAATAAAATTGTAATTGATATAGAGCATATTATAGAATAGGATATAAATCTTTGTAATTCTAGATATTAATTGATATTAATACAAACATTTATATCCTATATCTATAATAAAATGACAATGGATTATGTATTAATTTATTTTGAAATGGTTGACTACGGACATAGATATATTTTGCATTATGGTTGAAGGTTACATTTTTTATTTTTTTATGAAATTAAAAAAAAAAATTGGAATGTAAGATATGAAATTGTGGATGGCCTTCTTTACATGATTATCTAAGTTTGAGAATATTGAGATAGTGTGTGTGCATATTCATGTGTAATTGTATGTGAGCACACACACACACACACAACATTTTGGGTCCTATGTGATTTGGATGTTATGTTAATGAGTGTTTGAATGTGATGGAGTAAAATTGTGTGTGTGTGAGTGTGAGTACGTGTTTTTGTTTGAGTGTGTATACAAAAAAATAATATGAACGTTACAAGATCAAATTTAGGGGGAAACAAACAAATTCCCCCAATAAAAAATGCAAAATCTCAATGTAAGTCTAAACTCTTATAATGAAAAAAAAAAAATACTAATTGATTAAGTTATTTTAGGTAAAATATAAAAAATTCAAAGCTAAAATTTTCATAAAACTAGCATATCCTAGTTACTTGTATTATATTTTGCACATGTTAAGCCAAATAACACTCCAACTTATGATCTCTATCCTTTTGATGAATCAAAAGAATAAGCATGAAAACATCACATAAATTTATTTATGTCCATCCAAGTTTAAAACAAATATTGCATCAACCAAAAACATGAAATTGAGTTATTTTGCACATTTATGTGCATGCTTTTCTATATGTGCAACTTATCAACTATGACAAAACTATTGTACATGGTTAATAAGATTGACAAAAATATAGATAACATTATCATGCATTTGACATGTCATAAAATGGATAAATATATAGCGTAATTAATCTCCTATATGTCAAATGACCCATTTTGGGGATGGTGATGAAAATTACACTTAATCCAATTGGGAATTTTGGAATGTAAATTTACATTAACTCAGGGTTAGAAAATTGTAAAATTGTAGTTGCCACCAGTTTCAAACATGGTGAAATCATTGTAATGTAACTATCTAGAACTAAAAAGTTTTAGGTGTGGACCATTTTATAAGATATAGGAATCTTGAAGGGGCCCAAAGGATGTTAATGTCTAGTAAGCAAGATTCAAATTAATTTTGGAGAAGAGTTGGGAGTTAGTGAGGAGATAAATATGTGGGTAAAGAAAAGTTTCAACTCTAGGAGAGTATATCTGAGATAGATAATTGAGCTTTTCTCAATGATAGAGAGATAAAAGCATAGACAAAAGCATATAATAGTGATATATTTTATGTAATACAATCAATAGACTGAGTGTAATGTCTTATTCATAGTCAGTATGGGATGGTTGTGCATCTGTGTGTGAATATGTATAAAAATACTAAATAATTCAATAAAAATTGTGTTTGGTTTCCATTTTTGAGCTCTTGTGTCTGTGTGTGTCCCTAAAATATATTGAGTGTGACAAATATTGGGTAATAAGGCAGCCATTCACTTGGCCCCTATTATATTTTACATGAATTCGTATCATAGCAAGGTTTTCCTTGATGGGATGAGTTTGTATGAGGATCTTGTTAAATCATTTGTAGGTTGTGAAAGAGAATCAAATTTTTTGTGAAGATATGGCACATAGAGGAAATCCTCTTATAATGGGAAGTGAATGTAGAGTTGAAAACATCATAGATATGTTGAGAGGAATCCAAGTGAGTTTATATGCAATGGATACTACAAAAATTAAAGGAAATATTTTTTCCAATGTAAGTGATGATAACGAAGTATAAACTTAATACATTCAAGTGGAAGAGATAGTGGATGAACCTAAAGCTATGATTTTTAAATCTAAAATAAATATTAGTGTCAAACCAAATTTTGACACCCCTTCATATGGATGAGGTTTTATCCCTAAGGTTTTTATAGATTGGGTCATGTATATGAGGAATTATTTTGACTATGCGCTAGTGGAAGACCCCAAAAAAGTGAAGTTTTTTTTCACCAATATGAAAGGTCATGCATCAATATGGTGGGATAATTTACAATTATAAATGGAGATAATAATCAAAGATAAAATTAAAACTTGGGAAAGAATAGACACAAATCTTAAATGTAAATTCATATCTTTTTATTATCAACTAAGTATGTTCAAAATTGTGTAGACTTTGAGGCAAATGGAGTTGAGTTTGAAAGAGAACATAGAGGAGTTATACAAGCTCCCCATTAAATTTGATCATACAAAAGATGATAAAAATAATATATCAAGGTGTGTTAATGGACTTCATATTTCAATTTAAGATGAGTTTGAAATGTTTAAGATGAATTTCATGGAAGAAGTATATCAGTGTGCATTAAAGGCGGAGGAAAAGTCCCATATAAGATAAGAAATTAACTTTAGAGGTAAATGATTGTTTTAAATATGAAAATAATAAAAAATAGTGGTAGATGATAAGATACTTATGAAAATTAAGGAATCGTTTCACCAAATAAAAATTAGACCCAAAGAGGAAGAGGTTTTTCTTCTAGAGGAAGTTGATACTTTGGAAGAGGAGGAGGAGGTAGATGATCCATGGGTTAGTTATTTAAATATGGAGATGTTGGACATAGATATTTTGGATGTCCTAAATAATTTTAGGACAATAATAGAATAAATGAAGAAATAAATCATATTACTCATGTGGATGAAGAAAGTGTTGCATCCCCAACTCACGTAGAGGAAATTTAAATTGATGAAGCTCTTATGAAGAAGAGAGTTTCATTTAAAATTACAAAGGAATAAGATGAAATAGTGCAAAGAAATAATATTTTATGGATTGTTTTCAATGCATGAGGTATGTGTTGTAAGGTTTTTGTTGATAGTGATAACACAAATAACTTGGTTTTAAGATAAATTTAAAATTTATTTAGCCAAAAATAATTATGCATCCCAATCCATACAAGGTTTATTGATTTCTTAAGGGTCGTCAATTTTTCTTGGATGAATAGTGTATGGGTTTTTTTATATTGTTTCTTATAAATATGAAGTATTGTGTGATATAATTCCCATGGATCTATAATGTCATGTGATTTTGTGAAGATAATGGAAATTTTATATAAATGTCTTACATGATGTTAGATCAAACACTACACACTTGTGAAGGATAGGTGGAGGTTTGCAGTCATACCAATGAGGGAAAAATAAGAACAGGTGGATAACAGTCTTAATGTTTTATTGGTTTTTGATAAGAAATTCTTGAAGGTGGAGAAGAAGGGGAATTCATTTTTTGATTTCATTCCCAAACCAATGCAAGTTATGATTTTAAACAAGATGAGTGATATACCTTTTCAGTTTTTAATTTTGTATAAGAATTTGGAGATATAATTTTAGAGGATGTTTTAGATGGATTTCCACATATGTAAATAAATTTTAATCATATGTATCTAGTCCTCACCTCAATTTTATTAAACAAGGCAACATATAAGGTTATGCCTATGGAGAAAAAGGAATTGAATAAGCAATTGAATGAGTTGTTGGAGAAATGTTTCATAAGGGTAATTTTAAGTACATGCATAGTTCCAACATTATTGGTACCTACTAAGGGTGGATATTAGAGGATGCGTGTGAATTATAGAACTGTTAATAATATAAATATCAAGTATATATGGATGATTTTATGGATAATTAGAATGGAGCAAGGTACTTCACAAAGATTTATTTGAAGACTTGATAGTGCTAAATCAAAATTAGATAGTTAGAGAAGGTGATTAATTAAAAACTACATTCAAAATGAAGGATAGGCTATATGAATGGTTTGTTATGTCATTCACATAGTCTAATTCAACTAGAACAATCATGAGACAAATTAATGAACTATTGAAATCTTATTTGGGTAATTTTTTCATTATTTATTTGGATGTTGTTTTAAATTTTACCATATAAGAGAAAAGTATTTTTTGCATTTGAGGTTGGCATTAAAATTATAAAACTAATATAAATTGTTGATCAAGTTCAATAAATTTAGCTCCATAAAGGAAAAGATTATTTATTTTAGATTTATGATATCATGTGAAGGGTTGAAAATGGACCTAGAAAGGGTAAGAGAAATAGTTGAATGGCCATCACCTAGAAGCATGTTTGAGGTTATAAGATTTATGATTTAGAAAATTGATATATATAATTAATTGAAAACTTCAATGATATATGTGCACCCATCACAAAAATAATGAGAGGTGATAAGAATAAGTTTGAATGGATTGTTACAATAGAATAAAGTTTTCAGTTTTAATTAAAATAGTAATATAGAAATTATTATTTTCATTTTCATATTTTAACAAGGTTTTTCGGGTTGATTATGATGCTAGTGGGATTGTCATATGAAAACTATTTATTACTTTATTGATAATTTGGATGAATAAAATTGGAAGTATGTAATTTTTGGTCATGAGTTATACTTTATAGTATGATCTCTAAATAAGTGAAGGCATTATTTTTTTCCTAAGGAGTTTGTGTTGTAGATACATAAAAAGTGTTGTAGTTCATAAATAACTAAGATAAGTTAAATCAAAATCATATGGTGTCGGTAAAATTTATTCAAAGTTATTATTTCATTTTAAGCATAAGATTGGCCAATCAAACAAGGTTTCAAATGTTTTTAGTAGAATATTTATTGTAGTGATCGATAAGGGAGTATAAGTCAATGGGTTTGACTCAAAGAAGGCTTTATATGAATAGGATTTGGATTTTTGAGATGCATGGGAAACATACATGAATATAACCAACATGGATAAGAATCAATTAAAATATTTGTTATAAGATGGGTTTTTATTCAAGGGATAGTGGTTTTACCTACCTCAAGGTGCAATGAGGGATAATTTGTTAAAGGATAAGCATAGTGGAGGCATATCTAGTCATTTTGGTGTTTAGATAACATTGGTACAACTTTGTCAGAGTTACTCTTATACAAATATGAATTCAAATGTAAATATTTTCATACAAAGACGTAGAATTTTATAACATATTAGGGAAATAGTCCAAATTCAAGTTTGAATATCCTTTACCAATTTTGGAGAGGCCACGAGAAGAGATAAACATTTGTTTTTGTTCATAGGTTATTAGTAACTCAAAAGGGTAATGATTACATTTTTTGTGGATATATTTTTCAAATGGCACACTTCAGAGTATATAATGATACAAGTGATGCCACACATGTTGAAAAAATGTTATTCAATGAGACAGTAATATTGTAGACACCTAATTCTATTCACAAGTACTTGACAATGTTAAATTCTTAACACACACTAAACCACTTAACTTACCTAAATACATGACTCTAATTCATCATTCCTCTAGTCAATTATCTATATACAGGCTTGACCCCCTATTTTTATCACTAGTATGTAATATATTTCAAATTTAAAGGCTCAAACTATTTTTTAATACCCTTAGATTGCTTCTAACTTCATGACAGTTGTCCTTGCTTTCCTAGGATATATATTATATCATACACATGTCTACCTAGTGTGGCCTCATTCATTCACCATTTAGTGGCTAGATTCCAAATTAAACATTCATTTGGATTTCCCACACATTTTTTAAAGTTGCTTAAATAAAATTATTTGAAGTGATCATTGTATAATAAAAATCAAAACCTCGTTTCAATGGAATTTGATTCCTAGCTTGGCACTATCTATTGAGCACTTATATGCTACTTCACATTGATAAAATTTATCTTATTCTTCCAAAATTCAAGATCATTCACTAGGAGCAGTCAAAATTAGGTCTAAAGCATCTCAAATTAAGTAAAGAGCTAACATTGTGAGGTATTAAATGATAATTCCTTGATCAAATAATTTGAACCTTGTCCCCGCTTAGTGCGAGTGCACAAGTATTTTATTAATTTTTAAAAAACCAAGTACATAAGGGTTCCTTTACTCTGTTAACCCTTTTTCATTGCAAACATAGATTATATATATT
Source organism: Torreya grandis (assembly GCA_037957365.1). Taxonomy (NCBI): domain Eukaryota; kingdom Viridiplantae; phylum Streptophyta; class Pinopsida; order Cupressales; family Taxaceae; genus Torreya; species Torreya grandis. The sequence continues at coordinate 4,119,191 of JARHVA010000409.1, forward strand.
TTACCCATGACTGGTAAAACCAACTAATCCTATAACCAACTTTTTACGGGAAATCAACCCGTAAGGTAGTTCTAATTAATTAACTCAAAAATATAAAACTACCTAAAACTAAAACTAAGTAACTTTATTTTATGGGGGTGTCTTTATTAAAAAGATTCATGCCCCATTAACAATAATTATTTATTTAACCTACCAAAAAATCTAACATAATGTTAAGACTTTGGAACAAGTCCTAACAAACCCCCCTATGATCCAAAGTCAGGTCTTTGGACACATACCAAGCATTTTTCTAAATTTTTCAAATTTGATTCTGTCAAGGGGTTTTGTGAAGATGTCAAATTTTTGATCAGCAGTTGGGCAATATATTGGATCAAGAGATTTCTTTGCCACCAGCATTCGTAGATAATGGTATCTGACATCCACATGTTTTGTTTTGGCATAAAACACAGGATTCTTGGACATCTTGATTGCACTTTGATTTTCAATGTATAACTATGTAGGAGCAAACTGAGAAACTTAAAGATCTTCAAGAATATGATGTAGGTAAACAATTTCTTTGGAAGCATCCCATGCTGCAATATACTCTAATTCTGCTGATGAATTTGCCACTGTATCCTACTTCTTACAACACCAAGCAATGGCAGTTGAACCCATATGCATAGTGTATCATGTGGTTGACACTCTGTCATCCACACATCCACCAAAACCTACATCACAATATACAACAAGTTTGAAGGTATTTTTGTGGTGGTATTCAAGGCCATATGTTTTCATTCCCTGAAGGTAATGAAGCAGTTGTTTTGCTGCATGCCAATGAATTTATCTAGGCTCATGCATAAACCTAGATAAAATTCCAACTAAAAATGAAAGATCAGGCCTGGTAGTCATCAATTATATCAAACCTCCCACCAATTGTCTATATGTGTTGCCATCAAAAAAGGCACTGTTATCATCCTTAGACAATTTCAAGTTACTTTCCATGGGAGTGAGGGCAGGTTTGCAATCACTCATGCCAAACCTACCTAATAACTCAAAAATATACTTAGTTTGTGAAATAAAAATACTATTCTCTTTCTGAGTTACCTCTATGCCTAGATAGTAGTGAAGAAGTCTAAGATCTATCATCTCAAACCCATCTTTTAATTCCTTCTTCACAGACTTGTTATGGTTTTCATCATTACTTGTGATAAACAAGTCATCGACATAGAGAACAAGTATCACCATTTTCTTACCCTACACTCAAAAATAGAGAGTATCAACAGATTCACTATGATGAAAACCAATGGATTTCATGTATGAATCCATTTTCTCATACCAAGCCCTAGGTGCCTATTTAAGCCCATACAAAGCTTTTATCAATTTACACACTTTGTGTTCGGCACCCACCTGTTCAAAACTATAAGGTTGTTTCATATATACTTATTCTTGTAAATCACCATTTAAAAAATCACTTTTAACATCTAATTGATGTACTTTCCAACCATTTTATGCTGCTAAGGCAAGTACCATATGAATAGTGTGCCATTTGGCAGTTGGTGCAAATGTTTCCTCATAGTCAATACCTTCTTATTGTGCATATCCTTTTCCAACAAGTCTTGCCTTATGTTTATCAATGGAGCCATCTAATTTATATTTAGTCCTATAAACCCATTTACATCCTATGGGTTTAACATGTGGAGGAGGATCAACTAAAACCCATGTATTTTTGCTAAGTATGGCATCATACTCACTTTCCATTGCATGTTGCCAAACAGGTTCAGTAGATGCCTCCTCAAAATTGGATGGCTTAGAGGAAGAAGCAGTAACAACCATAGCATAATTTACATAATTTTGAGAATTATTGGGCCTTATTAAACCAACTTCATCTACTTTCAAATTAGAAAAAGTACTTTGAGCCCATTTTGGATACTTAGTCAAATTATTCAAATCAGGGAGCCCAAAATTCTCATCATGTGCATAATTCGAAGGGGGACTTAGAGAATTTTCAATAATTTCTAAGTCATCAACCTGTGAACTTATAGATGAAGGAGAGGAAAGTGAAGGAATTTGAGTATCATACCACAACTTCAAAGATTTATCCCCATTATTCAAACCCTTATCTCTTTTGTATTTTTCCTCTCTAATCTATCAAGTTGAGAATCCATCTCTGTAGTGTTCATAGTCCCAAACTCATCAAATATTACATCTCAAATCACTATGAATTTGCGTGTATCCTATGCAAGCAAATGAAACCCCTTTTTATCTTCAGAATAACCAAGAAAGATGTATTTTCAACTTCGTGGTTCTAACTTAGTTCTGTGTTTAATAGGAACTAAAGTAAAACAAAGACATCCAAACACTTTCAAGTGTTTTACCTTTGGTTTAAACCCATACCATGCCTCATATAGAGTTTCTCCAAAAATTGCAACTATGGGTGACCTATTTCTCAAATACACTACAGTACCAATGGCTTTTGCCCAAAACTTATCATCAAGTTGTTTATAGTGCAACATGGCACGTGTTGTGCCCTCTAAAGTTCTATTCATCCGTTTAGATACTCCATTTTGTTGTGGAGTATAAGCATTACTATATTGTCAATGAATACCATATTCTCGACAATAATCTAAAAATTCATTTGAGGTATACTCACCTCCATTATCTGAGTGAAGAGTGGCCATATGTGAACCTATTTCTTTTTTGACTAAGTGTAACCAATCAACAAACTTAGTGAAAACTTCAGATTTGTTTTTCATAAAATATACCCAAGTCATCCGATAAAAGTCATCAATAAACAAGACAAATTATCTACACCCACCAATGGATGCCTTTTTCATGTCACATACATCACTATGAACTAATTGCAAACACCTATTAGCTCTCCAAGATGACTGTTTAGGAAATTTTTCTTGATTTTGTTTGCCCAAAACACATGACTCACAAAGAATACTATCTTTGCAAAAAGTGGGCAACCTAGTCACCATACCATATCTCTACAAATCCACTAAAGAGTGGATATTCAAATGTACATAGCGGAGATGCCATAACCATTGTGTAGACATAGTACCTGTACCTGTGTCAACATCTGCCGCAAGTTCTATAGTGGTAGGAAGCACTTTATAATGCAATCTAACCAAGTTTCCATCTTCATATCCTGTATACATTGTTTTATAATCATCTTTCACTGAATTGATGTAATTGAAACTATTTTCAAGCACAACTTGATAACCTTTCTTTCTAATAGTTACCAAAGAAAGTAAGTGTTTCTTCAATGTGGGAACATACCAAACATCCTCAAAGTATTTTATAGACCAATTAGGAAGAAGAATCCGAATAGATCCAAGTCCTAGTGGTATATGCATAGACTTATCTGCTAAGGCAATTAGAGAGAGAGAAGCTTCCTTGAAAGACCAAAATAAATCTCTCCTAAATGTCATGTGTTTGGTTACTCCTGTGTCTAAAACCCATACATCTGTGAGCTCATCTCTAGCCTCATATTCAATACAATCAATGTGCCCCAAAGTAGTGAATGCAGATTCATGGGCAACATTATTGGACTCATCATAGTCATGATCAGCATACTGAGCAGAGTTAGACTTAGTCACTTTTTGTGGCCTCTAAATTTTATCAAAAGTAATCTTACATTGTGAGGCAATGTGACCAAATTTTACACATCTATGACATTGAATGTTTGATCTACCTCGACCTCTTCCCCTATATGAGTTGTGACCATGTCCTCGATCACTTGTTCCATGTGAATGTGAATGATTAAATTGTTGGTTATTTGAATAACCCCTACCTCTATTTTGATATCTACCTCCTTTATAACCTCAAACCCCTCTATAACTATTTCCTCTATTGTTTTGATGCCTAGATGAAGATGAACTAGGATTTGACTCTAAAACATGGGATTCTTCAATTTTCTTGGATTTCTTTGGTAGAGAGAGGTCATGTTGGATGAGAAACTTAGCCAAATTATCAAAGGTGATGCATATGATCTTTTCAAAGACATGCAACATTTCAACAAAAAATTTATAGGACCCAGGTAGTCCTTTCAAAGCAGTAGTGACTATGAGGTCATCATCTAGTTTTCCAAACCCAGCCATAGTGTACTCAGTAGTGATATTTTTCAACTTAGACATATATTCTCCAATATCCCCATCTTCATCTAATGACAAAGTAAAAAAATGTATATGAATATCTATCTTCTTATGCTTAGGTTTCTTATCATACAAATCTGATAATATTTTTCATGCAGTGTAATTATGAAGAGAATTTTCAATATGAACATAAGTATCACGAGTAAAACAACATTTAATGAGAGCTAAGGCCTTAGAATAATGAAAATTGAATACATATAATTTATCCTATTCTATTGGAAATGTGGGATTTTCATTCTTGACAATATCCCATAACTCATTAAAAACCAGTGAAGCCTCCATCAATCATTTCCAATCAGAATAATTAGAAATTGTTAATCTATCACCATCTGAAAGTAAGTTTTGAATTTTTGGCATCTTGAAATAAAAGCAAGTGCAATAGAGAAAAGTGTGACAAAATGCAAAAGATATGGAACAAATATCACACTCACTGCACAAGACACTGCTTCTATGAGGTTTTTCACTTAACCTCTGCGTAGAGCAAAAAAAATAAAAACAAGAATTTTTTATGGGTTTTACACTTAACCTCACCAAAAATCAATTGATTACACCCTTATTTCACCAAATTACTTCCTTATTCCACCAATTACACCCTTATGTCACCACAACAATGTAAAAGAAATAGAATTTAATTTCCCTTTTTTTATTTTTAAAACAACACTATACAATAAGTATGTTTTTCACAACTTTCAAGGCATACAAAAAGTAGATTTAAAAGGAAATATTTCTTTTTTTTAAAGTATATTCTAAAGCAATTTCTTCCAAAAAGAAGGGATTTAAACCCTTGACCTCCTCTTTGCAAGCTTCTTACAAAATGACTTTAACCAATTGCTCTAAGAACACTTTCAAAGTATAATACTCAGAAACTTGTACTTATGCTGGGATTTGTCTATGAGGGAAAAATTTTAAAAAAAATTACATGTATCTAAATAAATCCAAGATTTTTTTTTTAAGCCTTCTCAGCGAAACTTCTCACGTGGGACCCATCTAAGGCAAAAATTTTGATAACCAAACTTTAGAAACATGAAAATATTTCCCTAAGTTTTATTCTAGCACCATTTTTGCCTGCGATGCCATGGCAGCTCCTGAAACTTTTCTCTCCACCTGCTCTCACTCCTTGTGGCCATATAAATCTATACAAGCAGTTTAAAACTAGTTTTGGCAGAATTTAGCAATTTTTTAAGGTATTTTTTACTGGAAATGGTTTCAAATATCAGCCAAGGCATTGGAAGGTCGTACCATTAGCCGTACAAATCAAAAAAAAAAATCAAATTTTTCTTTGAGGATTTAAAACAAGGTTTTTAATCAGATTTATAGGTGTTTTTGGATTCAAAAGGGTTGAGAATGAATGCAATCAACAATGGCAGCCATGGATGCAAAATATAGAGGTTTTTAATATGCAAATAGGCTGTACAAGTTTATTTTTGCCTAAAATTAATGAATTTAATAACATTTAAATGCTAAGAAATTCATTTTTAATGCCAGATGAGAAGTTTGAATACAATTTAATGGAGTTTGAATGGCCAAAATGACCAGATAGTCATATAAGAGAAATACACAAGCTTAAATGTAAAAATATTTGAAAAATTAAAATAATTTAATAATTTTTCAAACTTTTGACATTACATTTAAACCAATGAAATATTTGTTTGATATGGCATACCTTATTTCATGCCATTTGATTTTTCATGAATTTAACTTTTCACCTTGCCTTCTTTCAAATTCACCAAGCTCCCAAAATTCATCGTGCTGGACAAAACAAAGCTCTGATACCACTGATAACTCCTTGATAAAATAATTAGAACCTTGTCCCTACTTAATGCGAGTGCATAATTATTTTATTAATTTTTAAAAAATCAAGTACATAAGGGTGCCTTTACTCCATTGACCCTTTTTCATTGCAAACATAGATTATATAGATTTTACCCATAACCGGTAAAACCAACTAATCCTATAAACAACTTCTTATGGGAAATCAACCTGTAAGGTAGTTCTAATTAATTAACTCAAAAATATAAAACTACCTAAAACTAAAACTAAGTAACTTTATTTTATGGGGGTGTCTTTATTAAAAAGATGCATGCCCTATTAACAATAATTATTTATTTAACCTACCGAAAAATCTAACCTAATGTTAAGACTTTGGAACAACTCCTAACATTAAATCCAAATTTTTAGTTCCATGTATATAGTCAAGAAGCACATTTGCACACTCACTCAAGGTTGGATAATTATGAGTATTTTGATTTCCTCTTTGGATTATGTAGATACATAGGCAGTGGTCAATCATAAAGGGGTTAATTGAGATCAACTTATCCCATTACACTTCCCCTTATTGTTTTTAGGTTTTTATCTCTCATAAGTACCCCTAGGGTTTCCAAATCAAAGAGAAATATAATAAAGATTTTTGTGTGCTACAAAAAGGATTAAAATATCTCATCTTGATCAATAGATATAGACATTTTTTATTGTTTTATTTGATAGGGTAAAGGTTATAGGTTTTGAATATCCTAAAGCTTAATACAAATGAGAAAAAGATGAATCATTTACAAACAAAAATTATGCCTCTACATGTGGAAATGAGGCAAGTATAACAATAGCATGCTAAAAACAACTAAAAAAATAAAATAGAAAGTGATTTTATCCAACCAATTTCTATGTATTTTTAATGATCTTCCATTTTATTTCTACCTTTAACAACTATCTTTTGTGGTTATGTTATGAGTCCCTCTGATACAGGAGTTTCTACCTAGATTCCCACTGAGTGGAGGGTTATATAGGATGGATATAACACTGCTTTAGTACCATTTTCATTTTTTTGAACCTTTGTCTAGCCTTCCTTATCTTTTGTAATAATATAGGACTAAGATTTGTCTTTTGATGTTGGGTCCTTAGATGTTTCTGCCCTAGATAATTCTATACCTGGGTTTTTATCAAAGGAGGAGATTGGTGTGAAGGGGACTACCATGTTCATGGCTTTCCTTGGAGAGATTAAGTCTTTTAGTAGAACATCTTTAGATTGAGGAGGACTTTTAAGGTCCTCATTTGGAACAAGATCTTCCAAAGGTGATGTAAAATCACTATCAGAGCCATTTGAATCTTTTTCAGCAACCACCTATAGAAGGTCAAGGATGGAGTCTTTTCACCAAGAGGATTCCTTTTTTTTTAGGGAACTATAATTTTTGGTTAAGTGACCTATATTAAAATAGCTACAATAACAAAATAGTAAACCTTCATAATCAAGGGGTTGGGACCAAGAATGGTCCCCAACTTGTAAAGTGATATTTTTAGGCAAATTTTTGGAGGTGTCAATATTCACCAAAATTCTAGAAAAAAAAGTGGGAAAAAAATGATCAGTATCTAGATGCATTTGTATGTAATCACCTAGTGAATTACCAATAACCTTTAGACTAGATTCAGTCCAAGACTATATAATAAGGTGAGGTAAATGAACCCAAATGGGTTTAATATTGAGTGTTTTTTGAGGGGGTTGAAGGTAAGGGACCATGGTTTAATGACCAAGGGGTGGTGATTCAAGCACCCAAAATTATTTTGAATCTCTTCCTTGTCTTCAATATTATGAAAGACAATAATAAAGAAACTTTTTACGCAAGGCTAAATATCAAGAGTACCTATTAAGAGGGGTTGCCAATGCTTCAAGATCCTAGTGTGTAGCTCTTGAATTTTTATCTAGTAATTCATTAATCTATAGATGAGACCTTTGGCTGAGAAGAATTCTTTTGATCTGATCACTTATTTAATCTTCTCCTCATCAAAGGTCACAATAGGGTTAGAAGATGTAGGTTTGAGAGGTATGGGATATGATTTTGGATTAGTATTATGATATACTACTTCAGTGAAGGATAAATGCTTTCTAGGATTTACTAAAACTTCTATTTCTATGACATCCAAGACTCTATTGGTAATAGGGGTTCTACCATTGGCTAAGTATATCTGAGTTGAGTCAAATTTATGATTTGTACCTTCTACCATAATCTTCTGCATAGGGTCCATCATCTAAAAAACATCCATTTTTTGCATTGCTTCAAACTTTTCTATAATAATAACCTTATACCTAGAGTCGTCAGACATAGGGGAGCTTTTGCCATGAATGAGAAAGGAAGCAGAATCAGTCTTCTACATAGTGAAAGCCTTCTAATCAAAAAATCTAGACACAAAAAATATTTTGCCATGGGCCTGAAGGGAAGTAGCATCATTCTTCCACATAGCAATGACCTTCTACCCAAAATCACTAGACAAATGCAAACTTTTACCATGAGTGCGAGGGGAAGAAACATCAGTCTTATGTATAATGATGGCCTTCTCTAGACACATGGGAGCTTCTACCATGAGCAGGAAGGGAAAAAGCATTAGTCTTCCATGTAATGATGACCTTCTACCTAGAAATGCTAGACACAGAAGAGCTTCTACCATGGGCATGAAAGGAAGCAGCATTAGTCTTTCATGTAGCGATGGCCTTCTACTTAGAATATATAAACATAGGAGAGATTATACCATGAGCATGAGGGGAAGAAGCATCAGTCTTCTACATAGTGATAGCCTTTTGCCTAGAAATACCAAACACAAGAGAGTTTCTACCAAGAGCATGAAAGTAATTAGTGATGGTCTTCCACGTAGAAATGACCTCTCCAAAAACTTCAAAACCAAGAAAAATTATGCCATGAGTGGGAAGAGGAGCATGAGAACAAATACAGACATATAAGGTATAACATTCATTATTTCATCATAGTCAATGCAGATAATTCTACACTTATTATCCATAGAGTAAAGACATATCCAAACATAGTCAAAAACTTTGTTCTTGATTTTAGGTTGTCATAGTCTTGTCTTATCATGATTTTCAATACTAGACATCAGCTACATTCAACCAAATATTATTAAAACTAATTAGATTGTATTTGGTTATATTTACTATTTTTAGCACATGCCACTTGTCAATTTTAATTTTATTCAATTCCATTTTACATTCAGATATATGCTTAAATGTCATTTATTATAATATGAATATAATCTATAAATGTTTTAGTCCTACTAAACAACATTCATTTTTAAAATAAAAAATAGGGTAAAATGTATTGGTGAACTTATATATTTTTTATCATTATTTTTTAATTTGTATTCTAAGGTTTCATCTAAATTCATGATTCCCATATACTAAAGAAAGATTTGATCACCATTTACTAAATTTGATTGAGTGTTGCTCTAGGAGTTATTTTTGACTTAGGATTTTCATATTGAATTCTTTATTTCCATGCATAAAAATCTTTCCTTCTAGTTTATTTTAATTTATTTCTCTTTCTTTTTACTTAATTTCTATAATTGTGTTACGATAGTTATAAAATTCATAGGAGTTTTTGTTCTCTAAAAAGTGTGCTTCGATTTTAATTGAGCCTTAGAGTGAGGGGTGTTAATCTAATACTAAAGCCATTAGATATCACTATATCAATAATTAATTTTCCATGTACCTCGTAGAATATCGTAAATGCCTAGGTTTTTACTTTTTCAACAATAAGAAGCATTTTGACCATTTTATTTTATAGTGTATTGGTAAGAGGTTAGTCCCAAAAAGTTACTCTCAACTTAACTCAAACATGGGATTGTGCAACTACAGTATTTTGGAATCCTCCATAGCTAATGTCCATTTAATCCTTGTTCACTATTTACCCTTGGGATCAGTATATTTAGAAACCTAAAAATTAGACTCAACCTATATAGTTACACCCTTACTACTATTTCCAAATTCAAAGTTTCAAAATAAATTCATGGCCATAATGAATGAATTATGCTTATATATTTTGATCTAGATATCAAGGTTCGTTATCACATTAAATCTTACTTTATGAGGTGTTATATGGATTTACTACATATTTGCATCAATCAAATTCAAATATCATAAAAAATCTAAAATAAAAAAATTATAAAAAAATATAGTCTCAAGCCTTCCTCAACTCATATTGTTGCAATATTATATCATGTCATGATTCTCCTATGACACACGCATCATTAAGGCAAAAAATTATAGAATCAAGTATTAATTGGGAATAAGAACAATTGTACATTCATAATATTACATTGCACACTACACACCCTATCAATAGATTTATTATGACTATTGACAATAATAAAGATATTATAGAGAAATTAGATGAAATAAATGACAAATAATTCATGTAATAACTTAAATCCAATCCACATACGAATGATGCATTACTATACATTGTAAGAGATGAACAAAATAAAATGGCTCAAACCTATACATTAGAAGAACAATATGATCCATTTTATGATCTTATTCAAGCTGATACATCCACTTCAAGTGTTTCAGTTTATACTTTTAGACACTCAAAGTTAACCATTGAGTGCTTAAAAATGTTTAATCTTAACATCCTTATCATAATTAACTTATTCACCATTTTTGTTAACTTGAAATCTTTGTAAAATCCTTCACTATTATACTTACTCTCTTGAAAATACTAAAAATAACATTCAAACATCCATAATCTACTTACAGATTCATGTCAATCAATTTATAATTGTCTATGTTCTTCTGGGATAAGACTACATTAGGTCAGATAGGATTGTAGTCCAGTCTTGTCCACTAGTGCAGCCTTATCTCCCACACTATAAAGGTCAATTTTAAAATTTTGATACATTTCATGTCGGCTCTTCTATATTTTTATAAAGTCAGTTAATGAAAATATTTCAAATCTACCACTATATAAACACATCAAATCCACTTAGGGAACTACCTACTAACTTATAAATTTTACAAAAAAACATTTCTATATAAGTTACTGCACATTAATAAATAGAGTAATATTCTTCCCAATTCAAGTTATATATTATTCCAATAGTCATAGGTCAAGTCTAAATCTATTTTATTACATGTCAAAGTTATTTATTATCAAGAATTCAATTTCATTACTAGCTATAACCATTTAGTGTAAGTATAAAAATTCACACTCTCACTTTAGGAGGGAGAAGTACATCATCATGAGTCCCTTTAGCTATGAAGGCAACACTCAGATTATGTTGATTTTTTGTAGGATAGCTTGACTATTTCTCTTACCCTATTCTTCCCCTTTACACTTTATGTCTATTTTTTTGGTGTGCAATAACAAGGTTTTGTTATTATAAGTACTTATGTGTGACAACTCAACACATGTAAACAATTTTCAAACCACCTCTAACAAGCACAATTACCTGAGTAGGAAAATTACCCACACAGTCAACTCAGATACAATTATAGTATAACAACCGATGCCACACTATGCCCCTATATTCCATAATGTGGATATGTATCAATACATTATGGTATACTTATTTAAGTTTCAACACACTTCAGATTTTATACTCGTTAGTTCTACATTAGTGATTTGCCTGCACAATTAGCATAAGTTAGATTTAAGCTAGGATTGCATATTTCATTGAAAGTTACTATTTATATCTCATTTTGGTTTATATGATTTACTAAATTTTACATTTATATTCTATAGATTATGTAAATATAACTTAAATTCAAATAATTTAATGTTTATTGCATTTATTATATTAAATTAAAATAAAACCCTTAAACAATCTAGTGAACCTATATTTTTTTATTAAAACATTGCTTGTTGTTTGCTTGATTTTTGTCCTATGATTTCATAGAATTTTATATAAATGTATAACATTGAAATACCCTTTAAATTTGGATATAAATATGAAACCATGAGCTAATCTTCTTCAACCTTGGATTTTACTCTGACACTAAAGGTAGTTTCTTATCACCTTGGATAGCATCTGACACAAAAGCTTTTCTTTCAAATTTGGGTTGAAATTTATTGATCTCTATAAATAAAAATATTTCAAATTTTCTTTTATTTTTATTTTTATTTATTATTTCTTATTTTAGAAACTATATTCTAGTTGTTGTAAATCTATAGAGAGAGTTGTCATTTTTGGCTAAGTGGTGACATGTTTTACCAACATCGTAAAGCAAAGGATATTGTCCCAATGACTAAGTCCTAGATAGAATTATAAACATATTTTATTTTCCCTATACATGATGGTATATTGTAAATGTCTTGGGTTCCATTTTTACACCATAAAAATCATCTTTAACCATTTGATTTGTAGTGCACCTTAGAGCATATCACTCAGGGAAGTTACCATCATCGTACTCTCAGAGATGGGATATTGAGATGTAGACATAGTTTAGCCTTTGTATTTTAGTGTTCTAAAATATTGAGTTGACTCTAATCTATGAATGAGCAAGTATATTTTAGAGTCCACACAAACACTCAAACCCTTGCCTAAGTCACCCTTTATACTGTGATTGTTTTTGTATTTTATTCATAGTCATTAACTTTGTTATATATGCAACATTATTTGTTACCAATAAGTTTTTTCTTTATCACATATTTTTTATTTGGATTCATTGTATATATCATGGGTAGTCAAAGAAAAAAAATATAGTGATGCTCAAACTCTATATATCTTGCTCTCTACTCATGTTGTGCCTTTTACTTATGATAATGAATGGACAAATAAAAAAGAAAAAAACTTATGGAAGAAGCATATATTGATGATTATGATTTTGATGATGTAAAAATGAATATACAATTTACTTTTTATGAAACTTGGGAACAAGATTTCATAGAAACAAATAGCCAACTTGACCTTGAAGATCAAAACCCACCTCTTGATTCATCCTTGACTCCCTCTTCAAATTCTCCTCTAGATCCTTCTTTGGATTTACCTCTAAATTCATTTTCCAAGCACTCTTTAGACCCATATATATATATATATATATATATATATATATATATATATATATATATATATATATATATATATATATATATATATATATATATATATAATCCTCCTTCACCATTTTTCTTGAAAGATAATTTAGATCACAAAGAACATTCTAAAAATGAATATCTATTCTCTCTTAAATTTACACCTACCATCAAAGAGGAGGATACTTATCCTTGCACACTTAACTTCTCTTTCCACCTTGCTAATGTGTTTTATCTCTTTCATTATTATAAAATAAATACACAAAATAAACTTTAAAAAGGACAATATTAATCATGAAAAAAATCTCATTTCTCCTTCCTTCAAAGTGAAATTGACTACTTATAATAATGATATTATCTCTTCTCCTTTACAAATAGTGGATATTGAGCCTATATGTCATAGCTCTTCTCCCTTGTCAACCAATGATGATGAAATTCCTCTTCCCTTAGCTCATCACTAACTAAAATTGAAACCAATGACATTCTTCCTCCCATGTCTCTTTTTAATAGTGTGTGCATGTAGATTCAATTAGAAGTACCTATGGTTTGTGTTTGTGAATCCATTCAATATCAAATCATCACTATGATAAAATCAATAAAGAGTTGGAAAAACAAAATCTATATTTTAGTTGAAAAATCATATCACTTGAAAATAAAATATATATACAATGAATCCATAGTATTCTAGTGTTAATCATGTCACTACAACTTCATCTAGCTATCATGTGTCCAAAAGAAACATACATCTATAATTATTAATTAAAAAAGTGTACAAAAAGATAATAAGATTTCAAGCGAGATTCTAAGTAAAATGATTTAAAATAAGTTGATTACATTACTTTTTATGCCTCTAAAATGATCAATATAATATTGTGCATTTCATAGAATTTGTGGACATCAAACAGATAATTATTTGGCTTTGAAGAATAAAATACAAAGCATCATTTATAGTGGTGATCTTATAATAGATACATCAATCAAACAAGCCACTCGCATTATAATTACATCTCCCAAGGAACAAGTGTAGGTAGAATAAGTGGGAAAATAGAATTAGTGCAAAAGGAACAAAGACAACAAGTATGGATATAAAAGGATAATTTAAAGCAAAAATAATAAAAAATGAAAAAAATGGGAAAAAAAATATTCAAAAGACAAAATTAGAGCAAGCAAGATTACAAAAAAAAACAAGATAAAAAATCAATATTGTAAAAAGAACAATAATAAAATGAACAATTTGAAAAGTAAAAGTTACAGAAGTTACAGTAAGAGACGTTACAAACAAAAAACATATCTTCATGTAATATTAAATCCAATAAAAATAATTTAATATCAGTAGAGGCACATGATATTGTATGTATTATAAAAGATAAATCAAAAATATTAATACCACATTATGAGGTAGTTGATTTTTCATACACATACAAAAGATGATCAAAAAACAACATATTAAAATTTCAAGCACAACCTAATAATATGGTTCTCTCCTATGATGTTGATTATGATCATGATAATGACTATATAGAATATGATTTGAATGACACAACTAATATGCATGATGAAAATGAAAATATGTATGAGGAGTAGAGCACACATGATACATTCCATGATTCTAATACATGCACATATAAAATAGATTTTTCATAGGAAGTCACTCCTTCATACCATGTAGTTGGGTATACATATGTGAATGTTCTTCATGATCTCATTGGTTGGACACAACCTCATACTTCCTCACAACCTACTAGTTGGGCCAAATATCTTGCTTAGTTATTTACATATTTTATTTTAACCTAGCTTCTTTGATTTTACCTCATTGTTAACTCTTCTATCCCAAGTTCCAAGATTTCTTCTATCCCTTGGATTTATTTTTACTTGGGCACTTTCCCTCTTGATTTTAAAACTAATTCAAACAATCCAAAACAACTATATTATAATGCTTTCAATGCCCACTCTTCATGGTAGTCTACTTGCTTAATATTTCATATCTATTATGTTATGGATTCCATTGCACTTACATGATCACTTCTTTATAATTTTGCACATACATTGAAGGCATATTGTTTGTCTTCATTCTTGTCACACAATGCTTTAGCACCTTATTTTGAATTGTTCAAATCCCTCTCGTTTCTTCTATTTTTGAAGCCTTTCTTCTTGGTACTTTTATAATTTTTTTAAATTATAACCTTTAAAAAGTTTAAATATTTCCAAAATTCAAAAAATAATCAAATATGGTAAAATAAAAAATTGCATATATTACAAAAATAAATAAAAATCAAAAATTCAAAATTAGGGCCTCTAAATCATTTTCAAATATTGCTAGCTTAATTATTTACATATGTTATTTATTTCATGTTAAATAGATGGCATACTCCTTTCATTTCAAGCATGTGCTACTTTTTTTGAGGTATGTGAGTGTGATACAGGACATACTATTACATAGCTCTTCAATGTTAGGCTTTCCTTTTTACCCAATAGCATTGCTAAGCTAAAGGCATCTCTTCATTCTCCATGAATACTTTATAAAGTTTTATCTATCCCCAATCTTATCTACCATGATGAGATATATATCATATAATTTTTTTGTTACTCACTCATACTTTACATTATGTTACATGGATATACTATTTGCTAAGAATGACATTGATACATATGGTTGATGTAGACTAGTCTCATTTGTTTTGTGTTTCCTTACAAAGTCTTACTTCACTACATGATAAATCAAGACTTGTTTGTTTATTGTGTGGGGCCCTTGGCCTTGCATGCACAACATATGCATGTTATTTCTTGTATGGCATCATCATGCCATTTGAGTGTGGCCTTTGGACTTGATTACTTTTGTGATATTGATATATTCCTTTTATGTGGCCTTTGGGCCTTATATGTGTCATTTTATATAAATGGTGTTACATTATGTGACATTACTTGTATATCCATTTCTTATTACTATGGTAACATGATTTATATCATGCATTACTCATATTTTATACTTTTAATCTTGTGACATGATACATATCATGCACATGTTACTTATGTACATCAGTGGTACATCTATTTAACACATGTTTCATATGAAATTCAATGTTATATTCAATAATATGATGCAATATATGTATTTATTATGAAATATATCTATATATAAATTTACCAAAATGAATATACAAATCATTCACAAAAAAGCTGGTAGTATGGAAGCACGCCATGTTGTGTTGTGGAGCCTACTTTTAAATTACAATGTATTTTCAAATACTGTACATTTTAAATGTATTGTACACTCTATATGTTTTTATCACTAGGGTTCTAGTCTGGGCTAGGCCTTGAGCAGGGGTTTGAGGGTGGTAGCCCACAAAAATTCAGGGTTTGGGGATAGTAGCCCCCAAGTGGTGTTAGGATTAAGAGCACAATTGATTACCTTGTATAAGCAACTAAACATGGAATATAACCAGAAGTAAAATGTAACTAGAATTCAGAAACAACACAGAATATGAGAGACAATACAATCTTGTATTAACACTCTTCTAGAAGGAAATACAATGAAGAAATTACACTCTTCCCACACCTCTTGGGCGTACCAGTAATTCTCCCTCAAGAGTTCTCTCTCTCAATTACAATCCAATCAACTCAAACACAGAGTTGTTTCAACCAATCAGTAACAATACTTCCAGTACCATCGAGTACACCACATACTCCAAGTAGATCTCCCTGATCTTGCTACCTATTATGTTGTTGATCTCCCTAATCTTGCTACCCTACAGATCTAACTGACCTTGCACACACACACACCTACAGATCAATCGACCTTACTTACGATGTAGATCTCCCCTGATCTTGCAACAACCTGTAGATCAACCTGGTCTTACACACCTACAGACCTAGATCTTACACCCCTGGAAGAACCCTTGTCCTTGCCTTACCAAGTCCTTATGATTATCCTCTGATAGAACCCTTCTAATTCTACAAATTAAAATACATCTCCATGGGTCTATTATATAGATCCCATACAAACAATAATTAGACTTCCTAATTACAATAATTAAAAATGTAGACTCAAGACTAAAATTAGTCTTTACATACAAATTGACTGTTCACCAAACTAACTATTCATGTAACTAACAATTTTGGAACGCACAGGTGAATGACGTCGGTCGTTGTCTGTCTAGAGATGACCGACATCGGTCGATCCATGATCGATGTCAGCAACTTCCTGTCTACTCCTGACCGACGTCGATTATTGTGACACTTAGCAACCTCCTCCATGTTTGCATCAGTGAAGCTTTTAGCTCCACAACCTAACAATCTCCCACTTAGAGATAAATAGCTACACCTATACTTGTACCTGTACATCATCTAATTTTGTTTCCTAGCTTGTATCCCTCTTCAAGTTTAGTCTTGAAGACCAACCACCACATATCTTGTGGTGCATCTCCTGTCATCCAAGTAACCTACCATATCCGAATCTACATACCCATGTAGAGAAGTGCTTGACCCTGCATAACATGAACTCCTATTGCTGGTCCCTCTCAGATACTTAAGAATCCACTGAACTACTTTTTAGTGCTTCTTCCCCAGATTAGCCACAAACTTGCTGACAGCTCCCACTGCTTGGGCTTGCTCAAGACCATATGACCTGGCCTTCTATCTCACGTGTCCATTCTCTCCTTTCTTTAACCTAGGAATCTATTCATCTTTTAGTGCTTTCATATCAGCTAGCAACTCTACCAAATCTCTCATTTGGTTTTTTCCCAAGGAATCAATTTCCTTATTCATGCCATGCTCCCACTATTTCTTAGATTCTACCTGCATTGCCTCTTCAAAACTTTTTGGTTATTGACCATTAGTGAGCAACAAGTTCAAGTAGTATAAAGAAGGTGAATAATGAATTTGAGGCTTACTTACCCTTTCAGTCCTCTATATGGGTGTTTGAGACTCCTTAATGGCTTGTTGTCTACCCAAAATCTATTCTCTGATCAACCTTGGTCTTCACTTGACCGCTGTCAATTCCACCTGATCGCTGACATCCATTCTCTGATCGATGTCAGTGTCCACCTGGTCACTAATGTCAGTTCCTTGACTGACGTTGGTCTCCACCTGCCTGACACCATTGAATCTGGTCTACACATGACTGACGTTGGTACTTGCCTATTCAACGTCAGTTCTCACCTGACTAACGTCGATAATTGTGTTTTCCTGTGAGTGATAAACTTTTACCCGTGAGCTCACTTTGGATCATAACCTTGTCTAAATTGCCCTGCTCAGAATTATTTATCCCCTTGAGCTAATCTCTATTCATCATCTTCTCCATGAAAACCAAGGCTTTTCAATTCTTAAGTTTTTCAAAGACATCAGACTTCCTCTTAAGAACATGCATCCCCTTGTCATTCATGTGACCAAGCCTACATCTTTGCATCTACATATGAAGTAGATAAACCAGAAGAAGAATCAGTAATACAAGTAGATAAATAAAGAGTATCTACTTTCTTACCTCTCTCTAAAATAAGTGCACCCTTGGAAACTTTCTAAGATTCTGTTGTGAGAGTTACTGTGCATCCCTCATCACCCAACTTTCTTACAGAAATCAAATTTCGCTTCAAGACTGGGACATGCATGACCTCCTTCAACACCCATGTGTTGCCCGTCTGTAATTTCAGCTACACTTTTCCTTTGCCAACCATTTGACAAGGCTTACCATCCCCTAAATAAATCTTTCCAAAGTCTCCTTGGACATAATCATGGAAAAATTCTCTATTTGGGGTTGCATGGAAAGAGGCACCAAAATCTAAAACCCAAGATTCCACTTTATTCAAGAAACATACAAGATCATCCTGTGCAACAATACCTGCAACATCTACTTCTTCATTTCTTTCATGTTGATCTTCTATCAACCAGTAATCTTTCTTTACATGCCTTTTCTTTCCACAATTCCAGCAGATTGTACTGCCATACCTGGATCTAAATCTCTTACCTTTCTTTGACCTTGATTTCCCTTGCTCGACCTTCTCTTTTTTC
The DNA here is from genome assembly GCA_037957365.1 of Torreya grandis. NCBI lineage: Eukaryota > Viridiplantae > Streptophyta > Pinopsida > Cupressales > Taxaceae > Torreya > Torreya grandis. The sequence continues at coordinate 4,138,137 of JARHVA010000409.1, forward strand.
TTTCCCTTACTTTCAACACTTAAAGCATTCCCTGATGTTTCACATATACTTTTCCTATGAATTTATTCATTCAAGATTACACTAACAACATCATCAACTTTTAAGATATTTAAAGCAGACACAGTATTACTAACTGTCATTACCAAACTATCCCAACTTTTAGGTAATGAGCATAAGATTAAGAGAGCCTTAATTTCATTATCAAAATCTATATTGACTGTAACTAACTGATTTACTAATCTATGGAAATCACTAAGATGACTATGTACCGATCCACCTTCTAGCATTTGCAAATTAAATAATTGCTTCATAAGAAATACCTTATTCAAAGCTGAGGGTTTTTCATATAAATTTTCCAAAGATCTCATTAACTCTACCGTTGTCTTAGCCTGTGATAAGTTGAAAATCATAGACGATGCCAGGCTCAACCTTATAGATCCCAGAGCCTTCTGATCAAGAACATTTCATTCTTCATCTTTCATATATGTGGGCTTGCTTGTAACCCCACCCAACAGTAAGTATAGATCTTTATGATATAGATAATATTCTATCTGCATCCTTCATAATTGATAATTCTTGCCATTGAATTTCTCCATTCTTAGTGTACTTTCTTCTACCATTGGTTTACTCTCACTCAATCAAAAACCCCTGAGAGTGACCTGTAATCAACAAACACTAATCTGCTCCAAACCTGGCTCTGATAAACTTGCAACCTGGCTCTGTGAACCTGTAACCTGGCTCTGATGAACCTATAACCTAGCTCTGATACCACTTGTTAGGATTAAGAGCACAATTGATTACCTTGTCTAAGCAACTAAACACAGAATTTAACCAGAAGTAAAATGTAACTAGAATTTAGAAATAGCACAGAATATGAGAGATAATACAATCTTGTATTAACACTCTTCTAGAAGGAAATACAATGAAGAAATTACACTCTTCCCACACATCTTGGGCATACCAATAATTCTCCCTCAAGAGTTCTCTCTCTCAATTATAAACCAATCAACTCAAATATAGAGTTGTTGTTTCAACCAGTCAGTAACAATACTACCAGTATCACTGAGTACACCACATACTCCAAGTAGATCTCCCTGATCTTACTACCTGTTGTGTTGCTGATCTCCCTGATCTTGCTACCACACACACACACACACACACACACACACCTATAGATCAACTGACCTTACTTACAATGTAGATCTCCCCTGATCTTGCAACAAGCTACAGATCAACTTGGTCTTGCACACCTGTAGACCTAGATCTTACACCCTTGGAAGAACCCTTGTCCTTGCCTTACCAAGTCCTTATGATTCTCCTCTGATAGAACCCTTCTGATTCTACAAATTACAATACAGCCCCATGGGTCTATTATATAGATCCCATACAAACAATAATTAGACTTCTTAATTACAATAATTAAAAACACAGACTTAAGACTAAAATTAGTCTTTACATGCAAATTGACCGTTCACCAAACTAACTATTTGTGTAACTAATAGTTCTAGAACGCACAGGTGACCGACGTCAGTCCCTGTCTGTCTGGAGATGACCGACGTCAGCTGATCCATGACCGATGTCGGGAACTTTCTGTCTACTCTTGACTGACGTCGGTTGACCTGATCAACGTCGGTTATTGTGACACTCAACAACCTCCTCCATGTTTGCATCAGTGAAGCTTTTAGCTCCACAACCTAAAAAGTGGGGGTTCAGGGGTGATAGGCCTCAACAAACCGTTTTGGGTTGATTCCACAAATGGTTTTGGTGTCTATTATTTTGTAATACTACTTTGTTGATGTCTTATGTATTGATGGATATTTTTTAGGTAATACATCATGAAAACTAAGGTTTTGAGAAGGAAGAATAGAGTGTTTGAATTTAAGAGGGTTTGTTGAGCACAGATCCAAACAATATCTGTGTATTTTGTAATTGTGAGAAGACTAATTTGAGAGTGGTTTGTACTCTCATGGCTTGTAATAAAATCTAAGCAAGTGTTTCTTGGTGGATTTAGACCACATTAGGTGAACCACATTAAATCTGGTCTTTTATTATGCATGTTTATTTCTTTTCTTTATGCATCTCTATTTATATCTATTATTGCAATTCTATGAAATTATTCTGTATCAATTTGTATTTATTCCTAACAACTAGTATCAGAGCTTCAAGTTGTATTTTTTGAAGTCTTGAATTGCAAGAAGGGTTATTAGTTCAAGTAGGAGCTATGGTTGATGATCATAGATCAAAGGTTGAAAATTTCAATAGATAGAACGTTGGTCTATGGAAGGTGCAAATGGAGGATTACCTCTATCAGAAGGACCTCCATGCTCCACTGGGAGGAAAATTAAAGCAACCAATGAGTATGACAGATGAGGCTTGGGAGCTTCTTGATAGAAAACCACTTGGGGCCATTAGGTTATACCTTGCATCTTCGGTCGTGTTTAGTATATCATAGGAGAAGACCACATAAGGTCTCATGAATGCATTAGGGAAGTTATATGAGAAACCCTCTACTTCTAATAAAATATTTTTAATGAAAAAATTATTTAATATGAAGATGTCTAAAAATGGTTTAATTGTTGATCATCTGAATGAATTCAATATGGTTGTGAGTATGTTGAATTCTATAAAAATAGATTTTGATGATGAAGTTAGGGATTTGTTTATTTTATGTTCCTTACCAGAGAGTTGGAATAGCCTAGTAATGGATATGAAAAACTTAGTCTCTAATAATGCCGAGTTGAAGTTTAAGGATGTCATAGGAGTAATCCTTAGTGAGAAAATGTGATGGAAAAGCTCTAGGGAGACTTCAACTTTAGGTGATGCTTTGGTGGTGGAGAGTAGAGGGAGATAAAATTTTAAAGGAAAAGGAAAGTGTGGAAAGTCAAATGGTCCTAGAAGGTCAAAATCAAGGGCTAGGATGGTATGTTGGCACTGCGAAAAGACTGGGCATATGAAGGATTGTTGGTCTCTTCAGAACAAGAACAAAAATTAAGAAGACACTAAGGAGGTGAATGTGGAAATAGGTAATGTTTTTCAAGATGCAATCATTCTCTCCATTGATAATATTACTGAGTTTTAGGTTTTATATTCAGGGGTTTCTTTTCATGTTACACCATATAGGCATTATTTTATTGATTATGTTCAAGGGGATTTTGGACATGTTTACCTTGGTGACGATAAGACTTGTAGCATAGTAGGAAAAGGAAGTGTTTAGATCAAGATGCAGAATGGAAAATTTTGGATACTAAAGAATGTTAGGCATGTGCCTAAGTTGAGATGGAATTTGGTATCTATAAGGCAGGTAGGCAGTGAAGGTTGTATGGTGACTTTCACAATAGATTCTTAGAAGGTGACTAAGGGTGCTCTTATGGTAGCAAGAGGTAAGAAGGTTGGTACCCTGTATTTATCAAGTAGTGTTGATTATTGTAATTTAGTTGTTGTAGATGCAGATGTAACTTTGTGGCACAATAGGCTCAATCACATGAGCCAAAAGAGTATGCAAATTTTGAAGGATCGATTACTTGGATTGAAAGGATCTAATTTAGATTTTTGTGAAGACTCTGTGTATGGAAAACATAAAAATTAAAATTTCTCAAGGTTGGACCTATGAGGAAGGATAATAAGTTATACCTAGTTCATTCAGATGTATGGGGCCTAGCTCAAGTATCTTCTATTAGTGGGTCATCTTATTATGTCACTTTTATTGATGATGCAATTGGGAAACTTTAGGTGTATGGCATTAGGAGAAAATATAATGTGTTTGAAATGTTTAAAAGATGGAAAGCCTTATCTGAGAATGAAATAGGTATTAATTTAAAATGTCTTAAGTTAGATAATGGTGGGGAATATTGTAGCAATGCAATTTTTTGATTACTGTTCAAGGAATGAAATTCATAGATAAAGGATAGTTCTAATAACTCCATAGCAGAATGGAGTGTTAGAAAGGATGAATAGGACTATCATGGATCATTATAGGATCATGAGGTTGCATGCAAGACTGCCTCTTCAATTTTGGGTAGAAGAAGTAAACATAGTTGTATATCTGATAAATAGAGGTCTTTCATCTGCTTTGGATGGAGGCATACCTAAGGAAGGTTGATCTAGTAAGAAGGTTGATTATTCATTTCTTAGAATATTTGGTTGTGAATCTTTCATTTATATTGATAAGGATAATAGGACCAAGTTAGAGGCTAAGTCTGAAAAGTGCACCTTTATTGGTTATGGTGAGGATGACTTTGGTTTTCGAATTTGGAGTCTTAAAGATAAGAAAACATTTAGGTCTAGGGATGTTGTCTTTAATGAAAAATTCATGTATAAATAGTAGTTTCAAGATTAGAAAGAAGATTATATAAAAGATTACATAGTACTAGAGGACATTGTAGATGATAAAATGTCCACGCAATTAGTTCAGACACCTACTCCATAAGAACCCCAAACTCCTATGGTGAGAAGGTCTTCTAGGGTAAGAAGGGAACCTGAACATTTTTCTCCATCTCTTAATTATATATTACTCACGAAAAATGGAGAGCCATATTTATTTGAAGAAATAATGTAGGTAGATAGGAATAAGTGGCAACAAGCTATGGATGAGGAGCATCAGTCTCTCATGGAAAATCAGACTTGGGATTTGGTAACCCAACTTGAAGGTAAGAGAGTATTGTAGAATAATTGGGTGTATAGAGTTAAAGAAGATGATGGAGGCAAGAAAAGGTACAAGGCCCGATTGGTGGTAAAGGGATTTGCATAGAAGAAGGGAATGGATTTTGATGAGATTTTTTCTCCAGTGGTAAAGATGACTTATATTAGGATTGTTCTTGGGATGGTGGTAGCAGAAGACTTGCACTTAGAGTAGCTAAATGTGAAGACTGCATTCCTTCATGGTGATTTGAAGGAGGACTTGTATATGGAGTAGCCACAGGGATATGAGGTCATAGGGAAGAATAACATGGTGTGAAAATTGAAGAAGAGCGTGTATGGGCTGAAACAAGCTCCACAATAATGGTACATGAAATTTGACAATTTTATGATGGAACAGGGATAATCCAAGTGTCATTCAGACCATTATGTGTATATCACTAAATATGATGATGGTGATTACATTATCCTTTGTCTGTATGTGGATGGTATGTTGGTTTCAGGTAAGAACATATAAGAAATAAAGGTACTCAAAGAACAACTTAGTAATTCCTTTGCTAAGAAAGATTTTGGAGCAGCAAAACAAATCCTTGGTATGAGAATAAATTTAGATTGGAAGGAATGAAAGCTTAATTTATCCGAAGAAGAGTACATCAAAAAGGTCTTGGAGAGGTTTAGTATGCAGGATGCTAAACCTGTTGGATCTTGCTCCTCAGAAAGAGCACAGTATGATTACCAAAATATATGAGCAATTAAATATGCGGAAATAACCAGAAGCACAAGTAACTAGAATTCACCAATAGCACAGAATATGAGAGACAATACACTATCTTGTATTAACACTATATAGAAAAGAATACAACAAAGAGCCACCACACTCTTTCACCTTACAGAGGTTTGCCACACCTCAAGTGTTCAGTAATTCTTCTCACACACACACTCCTACACAAAAAATGGTCCCAACAACCAACTCACAAACCGAATTGATGTTCACCTCTCCAACTAGTCAGTAATAACCCTGCCAGTACATCAAGCACTCTATAGCACTTCAAGCTGATCTCCCATGAACCTGCAACCTGCAATTCAATAGACCATACTCACATGTGGATCTCCTATGAGCTTGCAACAACCTGCAACTCAATGATCATACACACACACAGAAGGTACTTCCTTGCCTTCCTTAACTTATGCTTATACAATACATGCCAATGGGTCTATAAATAGATCCCTAACTTAAACACTAACTTAGACTCTTAATTTAGATAACTATCCTCGCAGCTCAAGACTCTAACTGGTCTTAACATGCAAACTCTTCATTCACTTAACTAACTGTCCGTACAACTAGCACTTCTGGAACGCACAGGCGACTGACGCCGGTCTCTGCTTGCCTGGTTCTGCCGACGTCGGCCGACTCCCTGCCGTCGCCGGTGGCCTTCAGCACTGCTCACGACCGACGTCGATCCTGTTGCCGACGCTGGTGCTCTTGGATCTCAGCAACCTTCTTTTCCACCTTGTTTGCAAGTAGCTGAAGCTTTTAGCTCCACAACCTAACAATCTCCCACTTGGAGATAAACAACTGCAACCTATACATGTACCTGTACTCCATCTAGTTTGTTTCCTTGGCTATGTATCCATATTCAAAATCACCCTTGAAGACCAACCACCACAAAATCCGTGGTGCAAAACCTGTCATCTAAATCACCTGCCACATCCACATCTACAACCATGTAGAAAATCACCTTAACCTGCATAGCATGTGCACCTGCTACTAGTCCCTGTAAGAATCCACTGAAGTGCCCTCCAATGGTTCTCTCCCAGATTGGCTCCTAACTTGTGACAACTCCCACTGCTTGGGAAAACTCAGGTTTAGTACATACCATGCACTCAACCTCATTATGTGAATCAAGACCATGTTCTGTGAACTGTCTAACCATCGGCGTGCTAACCGGTTTCACACAATCATCCTGAAACAAAGGCAACATGTGACCTCCCATGTCTCTAGAACACACTCATGTCAAAGAATCTTGCTGCTCCTAGATCCTCCATGACATCCCTCTGAACTAGCTTTACCTTTAGTTCAGCAATACCCTGTATATGTAACCCTACAACAAGCACATCAAACAGTAATAGGATAGTGTAGCTAATACTATCCAACCTGGTAAAGAGAAACACAATGAACAAACCTCCATTGCCCTGTAGCTATACAAGACCATATACCCTGATCTTCCATCTCACGTATCCATTTCCACTCTTCTTCATCCTGAACATCCATTCGTCTCTCAGTGCTTACTTTCAGCTGGCAACTCTACCCAAAACTCCTGTTTGGTTCTCCTCCAAGGAATCACATCCTCATCCATGCCAAGCTCCCACTGTTTCCTAGATCTACCTGTTCTGCTTCTTCAATAACTTCCTGGTCTTATGCCATAAGTAAGCAACAAGTAGTGTAAAGAAGGGAAATGATGAATTTAATAACTTACTTACACCTTCAGTCCTCCATATGGGCGCTTGAGACTCCATGACAGCTTGTTGTCCACCCAAAATTTGTCTCAGTAACCGATGCCGGTCACATCTCAGTCTGCAACCGACCGATGTCTGTTCCCTGCGACTGCCTCCTTGCTGATGTCATTTTCCCTGGCCGACGCCGGTAGTTATCCACCCTAGGTCACCGACGTCAGGCTGCACATAGCCGACGTTGGTCTCTATCTGGACGCCGATGCTGATTTTCTTGCCGATGTCGGTCTCTGTGTTTTTCTAGTGAGACCTGACTTTTTCCCGCGAGCTCTTTTTGGATCAAACCCTTGTCCAAAACACCCTTGCTCTGCTCAAAATTCCTCTGCATCTTGTGCTGAACTCTGTCCATCACTTTCTCCTTGAAAACCAAGGCTTTCTTGTTCTTGTCACTAACATCGGATTCCTCAAGAAACGTCACCTTCTTCTTCTGCATACAGAAATCACGATCCATACCTTCCAAATCCGAAAGCATATCCATTGACTCAAGAACAAGCATCTCCTTCTTATCTATGTGACCAAGCCTATCAAGCCACATCTCTAAATCTACAGCTGAAGTAGATAACCCAGAAAGAGAATCAGTAATACAAGTAGATAGATAAAGCGTACCTACTTTCTTACCTCTAGCTACAACAAGTGTACCCTTGGTAACCTTCCAAGAGTCCGCTGTGAGAGTTACTGTGCAACCCTCATCACCCAAACTTCTAACAGAAATCAAGTTCCACTCTAGAACTGGGACGTGCATGACCTCCTTTAACACCCATGTGTTACCTGTCTGCAATTTTAGCTTCACTTTCCCTTTGCCAACAATCTGACAAGGCTTACCATCCCCTACACAAATTTTTCCAAAATCTCCCTGGATATACTCATGAAAAAATTCCCTATGTGGGGATGCATGAAAAGAGGCACCAGAATCTAAAACCCAAGATTCTACTTTATCCAAAGAACATACCAGAGCATTCTATGCAACGTACTCTACAACATCTGCTTCTTCTTCATGTCCTTCATGCCGATCTTTATCTGATCTGCAATCTCTCTTTATGTGCCCTTGCTTTCCACACTTCCAGCAGGTTATTCTGCCATACCTGGACTTAGATCTCCTGCCTGTCTTCGACCTTGATCTCCCACGCTCTATCTTTTCTCTTTGCCTTCCTCTACCTTCAACACTCAAAGCATCCCCTGATGACTCCCCTATGTTTTTCATGTGTATCTCTTCATTCAAGATCACGCTCACAACATCATCCACTTTTAAGACTTTTGAAGGAGACACAGTGTTAGAAACTGCCATTACCAAACCTTTCCAACTTTCAGGTAATGAACACAAGATTAAGAGAGCTCTTATTTCATCATCAAATACAATATTGACTGAACTTAACTGGTTTACTAAACCATGGAAATCACTAATATGGCTATGAACAGATCCACCTTCCAACATTTGCAAATTAAATAAACACTTCATAAGAAATACCTTATTCGAAGCTGAGGGTTTTTCATATAAATTTGCCAAAGATTCCATCAACTCCACTATTGTCTTACACTGTGATAAGCTGGAAATCACAGATGATGCAAGACTCAATCTAATAGATCCCAGAGCCTTCCGATCAAGAACTTCCCATTCTTCATCTTTCATATCTGAGGCTTTGCAACTAACCCCTCCCAACGGTAAGTACAAATCTTTTTGATATAGATAATCCTCAATCTGCATCCTCCACAATTGGTAGTTCTTGCCATTAAACTTTTCCATTCATAGCTGACTGTCTTCTGTCATTGCTCAACTCCCACTCAAACAGAAACCCTGTGAGTAACCTGTAATCAAAACACACTACCCAGATCTACACCAATCTGTTAGTATCCCAACCAAAAGCTCTGATACCACTTGTTAGGTATCAGCTTTTGAACCTACAACCAAGGCTCTGATACCACTTGGTATGAGAATAAATTTAGATTGGAAGGAATGAAAGCTTAATTTATCCGAAGAAGAGTACATCAAAAAGGTCTTGGAGAGGTTTAGTATGCAGGATGCTAAACCAGTTGGGACTCCTTTGGTAGGTCATTTTAAGTAATCAAAGGAGTAGTGTCCTAGGACAGAGGAGGAGATAATCCAAATGTCACATGAACCATACTCATCAACTATTGTTAGTTTCATGTATGTCATGGTGTGAACTAGGATAAATTAGAATATGCATGTACTAACAGAAGAATATAGACCCTAATGGGAATTGAGCTTATCTACCATAGGCAAGTTGGGGGTGAGCCATTTATAGCCAAGATGAGGGGTGTAGTTGTGAAAGGGAGTTTCAACATGCCACTTCTAGTCCTTGTACCAAGGATGAGTGGAGTATACTAAAAAAATTTGGAACATGGTGGGTGGCATGGTGTTAAAAATCTCTTGGTAGGATTTTTAAACAAAATTGGCTAACCAAAATTTGGTTTTCACCTCTTCTTAGGATAGACAAGAGTGAGATCACCTACAATAATATCCTTGACAGTATGGATGCCTCTATGAAACAAATTGAGAGCATTGATCTAAGGGACCTTAACCAATGGAACTTCATTGAAATTACTAACAGGTCACCACCATAGTTAGTGGGTGTTAATAGATAACCCATCTTGAAACCCTAAGCCATTCCATAGAATCCATGGCTTGATCTTTCCCCATACCTTCCAGATGATTTTCACCAAAAAGGACCCTATGATTTGAATGGGAGACTTGATGATAATCAAATTGGAGAAGTTGATCCCTTTCCAAGCTTTCTTTCCCTTAGGCAAGCCTGAAGAGATGCAGTGTCCGAACAACACCTTCCAAGCTTCTTTTCCCTTGATGGACCACACAATCCATTTGGCATATAAAGAAGATCCTTGTTGAGCTACATCAATGAACCCCATCACTCTGGCATCTCATGTGAGGCATCAATATTCTCAGGCCACCCTATGGAATCCTTTACCATGAGGGGAATTAGCCTGAAGGAAGTCCCTAAGTAATTTCTCCATCTTCTAGTAAGATTTATTAGAAGGCACCCAACATGAAGAGTAGTACACATGGGTAGTCGCAAGTAAATTCAAGCAAATTTGAAATTTTCTTTTTAATGAAAATGACTTAATCACTCAGTATTCCAATTTCTTAGTAATTATATATACAACATATTACCACAACAAAGGTGGCAAAGCATTAAAAGCAAATGGGATGCTAATAAATTTGAAGATTTCATCATGTTTGATCCACTTCTAACGATACTTAGCAGCCCATATTGGTGGAGGGAGGTATGATTGCCTGTAGAAATAAGTTTTTTCCATTAGATGCTAGAGCTAGAGGCTAGGTAGAAGGTGTTGAGACACTGCAAGGCACTATCCACGTGGACCTCATCCTCAATGAGAGTAAGGAAAGAATCATCAGAAAAGTGACCATTAAGCAATTGCATATCTTCATGTAGATTAATTACATTTGGAGGGAGATAAATTCCCATAACAAGGCCCATATCTTGGGAATTGTTAAGAATATATCAAAAACCCTCAACTGCAAGAACATACAAGGAAGGATCCAAAGGGCACCCTTGGTAAATAAATTGAAACAAACTAAATTTCTTAGAGGTGACTCCATTAATGGAGAGTATGGTTGAGGCACTACAAAAAGCATCTAGATGATTTCTATGAAGATGGGCTTGAATCCCAAGGTTCTAAGCATGGCCAAAATAAATGGCCATTTGATATGGTCATAAGCCTTTTTAAAAGTAATTTTAATGAACATAACTTGTTACTTAGACCTTTTATCCCAATCCATACCTTCCTAGACTATTATAATGTTGTCCAATATATATCAACTTATAATGAAACCTATTTGTTTAGGGTGCATGATGTAAGATAGTAGATTGTGCAATTAGAGCACTAGAGCCTTGGCAATGATTTTATAGATCAGGAGGGTGATGGGATACCAATTACAAATCAACTTGGGATCCCCCTACTTAGGTATGAATTTAATATTTCCTTTATTTAAAGGCTTCTTGGAAAACCTTATGCAAATCACTGCCCACAAGATCAAAAAGGGTTTTATAAAATTCATGGGGGAAACCATGAATGCCTGGAGCTTTGTCATTTGCCATGTGAGACATTTCTTCATGTAAATCATCGATAGTGAGGAGCCTATCACAATCCACCTATTGGTCAGGAGTGATTTTTCAAGGCACCACTATGAGACATTATTGAAGTGCAATTTCATGCTCAATCAAGGATGCTTGAGATTTTAATACTTGTTGATAATGGTAGACAAAGGCTTGAATAATATGTAGGGTCTTTGAGAGTCTGTTAATAATCTCAGAGATGACCTAGATTTGCTACTTCAAGTTCTTGGCTTGCAACATTTAAAAAAAACTCCTTTGAAGTTTTGTCTATGATCTTGAGCTAGTGGAGCATGTCTTTGAATTGAGCTCCTCAAGCATTGTATTTTTCTATAATTTAGATGAAATACTGAAAGGAGGATACTCTGACCTATAATATCTCATTGAAGGGATCCTTTTATGATGTTAAATCCACATGGCTTAGCTCTGAAGAAGTATTAGAGTAAGAATGTCTTCAAATTTTAGCAAGTTGGTGGCCATAGATTCTTAAAAAGCAATAGGTCCTTCTGATGGTGTCACCCCACCAATGAATCCAACTAGATTATTTGGATGGGCATGGATCCAAATTCCATACTCTTTGAATGTGTGCCACCATGGGCCCATGTTTGAGTAGAGAAGTGTTTAGAAAGAATTGAGTTATGTGGACTTTAGGTTTCATAAACTACCATGTCACTTGAAACTGAATAGAGGAGTGGTTGAAAAGCCCAAAATCTATTAGTTCCTATACCAAATGAGAAAAACCATTATCAAAGGAAAAGTACGATTGGGTGGAAATCATTGACCTATCTAAGTGTTTGGAATTTGAGTGGGTCCCTCCTTGATATTACTCTAGGTGTACCATACTCCATCTACAAGTTGAAAATTTGAATTAGGGTCATAAAATCCCCATTTAGTGAATGTATTGTTGGTTGAATATTTTGTCTATCAGCGTATTGATAAACAAAATAGGTCTGATCAGCCAAAGTAGGAAGAATGGTTGTCCAAACGTGCAGTTTTTACCACATCAGAAGGAAACTGATCTCTCCTCTCATCAAGGGGAGGTTCCCTATAGGTATGATATATATATATATATATATATATATATATATATGTGTATATGTATATATATATATATATATGTATATATATATATATATATATATATATATATATGTATATATATATATATATAAACAAAAAATAATACTCAAGGGTAGGACAAACCATCCATCTCTCTTTCTTTAGAGATGATGCGTGCAAATCAAAGGAGAAACTCAAGGAAAATGACATAAAGCACTCCTCTTCTTTCAGAAGTACTATTCAGCAAGCCACAAGAATACTCTAGGTAGTAACAGCAAAATGTAGCCAAACATGTAATAACCATCAAATCAAGATGCAACACAAAGTCTCCACCTGAATTGCTCAAGAGTAAGATACGAAGGATAATGAGAGCACAAAGTCTTCCCAAAGTCCTTTACATAGAAATGAAAAGAAAACACACTAAAAGGCAATTATGGGGGCACAAAGTCTCTCCACAGTTGAATCTTCAGGACACCTTCTTGACTAATTTCACTAATCTTGCTTGTTGAATTAAAAGAATAAAAAATATATCAAGGAAAAAGACATAAGAATAGTTTCCCCAACAACAAAGATGTCACAGGACAAAGTCTGAAAAGTCATTTGCTTTCTTATTCCAATAACAAAATATGATCAACAAACTGAGCTCAAATTCTTAGAAGTGCCTTTCAATTTGGGTAGAGTTTCATTCTGATTGTCAAAAAAGAGATCCATTTACAATAAAAGAGAGTCCCTTATATAGCCACTTCAAGAAGGACTCGAGAACAGTAACACATCATGTTGTATTGAAAACTGTTAGGAAGACAAGCTGGAAATTAGGGGTATCTATCCATTTGTTTTTCTCAATGCAGAGAAACAAGTCACACTATTGAAAGTTTGCAACTTTCAATGTCAACCTGGCAATCTGATCCTTCCTTCATCATTCCTCCTTTTTTGGTTAATTGAATCAAGTCCTGGATTCAATTTTCTATTTTGTCCTTGAGTCACTTTTTGTTGGCCTTGGCCTTAAAGCCTATGAATGCATTCGGATCTATAGTTTCAAAGGATTAATGGCTATTTTTTTGTCTTGAATTTGATGTCTTCAGGTGCATCACCCCTTGGTGCTTCTTTGGCTTTTTTGTTTCATGTCTTCCTGAAGGGAAGATGACCTTTTGGCTTCAGGGAAGTGTCCTTCAATTTGGCAGTCGAGAGTCCCTTGCAAGGGCACTAGCCATTCGGGGTCCCTTAGCGGCCTTTTCCTTAGCAGACTGTTTCTCAAGTTTTCCTGTAATAAATTCTTGTGGGTATTTTCTCGCAGATAAAAAGTCCATGAAAAATGTCCCATTTAAAATATTCATGAATTCCTTCAGGATTTCCTCCCGTAACTTCTCTGAATTCTTTCAGACTTTTTGTCCGAAGGAATTCCTTCGAACAAAAGTCTGAAATAATTATGACTTAGTCTTTTTCAATTGCCTTAAACAAAAAATCTGAAAGAATTTACCTTTGTGGCCTTCTTTGAAAATGACTCTTCTGAAGGGTACTGTTGTCAACCAAGTGCCCTCTATAAGGGCACTTGTCCTTCGAGAGGCTTCTTTGAACTAAGTCGATGATCCCTTTGATTGAACCAACTGAGTGAACCATTTGATTGAACCAAACATTGAAACAATCCATTAAACCGCTTCATTGAACCAAGTCGATGAACCGAGCTTTTTTGAACCACCTCATTGAACCAAGGCAATGAACCACTTGGTTGAACCAAATATTGAACCACTTGGTTCAACCAAGCATTGAACCAAGTCGATGAACCAAGCTTTGAACCAAAATGGTTCAAGCCGATGGTTCAATTGAATGAACCAAGCGGATTAACTAACCGTTGAACCATGTGTTTAAACCAACCGTTGAACCAAGTTTTGGTTCAACAGTTCAAATGAAGCCTTGAACCGACTGACGAACCGTTTGTTTGAACCAAAGGATGAACCAACTGAGTGAAATAAAGCATTGAACCGCTTGGTTGAACCAAGCCATTGAACCATTCATTTGATTGAACCCACCGTTGAACCAAGATGGTTCAACCTTTTGAATTTTGAACTTGTTGAACCTTTGAACCAAAGTGGTTCAATGGTTCAAGCTTTCTTTACTTAGATGCTTGTCAATGAAGATTTTTGATTGAACCAAGGTACTAAAACAATCCCAAAAATGACCAAGTGTTAGAAACTGATTTCTATGAACTCTACAGGCAGGTTCATTTCTACAGGTTCAAAGACTTCTGTAGGCAGGTTCGACCGCTGATGGTTCAATTGAATGAACCAAGCCTTTGAACCAAGCAGATGAACTAACTATTGAACCATGTGTTTGAACCAACCATTGAACCAAGTTTTGGGTCAACGGTTCAAACGAAGCCTTGAACCGACTGACGAACCATTTGTTTGAACCAAAGAATGAACTAACTGAGTGAAACAAAGTGTTGAACTGCTTGGTTGAACCAAGCCATTAAACCATTCCTTTTATTGAACCCACCTTTGAACCAAAGTGGTTCAATGGTTCAATGGTTTAAGCTTTCTTTACTTAGATGCTTGCTGATGAAGATTTTTGATTGAACCAAGGTACTGAAACAATCCCAAAAATGACCAAGTGTTAGAAACTAATTATTTTGGTTGAACCTGCCTACAGAAGTCTTTAAATGAACCTGCATGTAGAGTTCATAGAAATCAAGTCTATAGAAATCAACCTGTAAAACCCATTGAACTTGGCCTATAGAGTCCATAGATTTTCTCTTCCTGCTGAGTCTGTAGATTCAAGCCTGCAGAGTCCGTAGATTCAAGCCTGCAAAGTCTGTAGATTTCTGAGAAGCTTGAAAAATGAGGAATTTGAATGCCCAGGACAAATTTTGAAAAGGGAAGAGACAATTTTGGTCTGTAAAACCAAAATAGTTCAAATGTTGTCCCAAAAATGAGTGATATTTTTTGGGGGACAATAGCTAGCTCTAGTTGGGGAACTTTTGTCAATTGCAAAAAAAATTGAAAGGAGTAGAATCCAGAATGTCCAGTGTCTTCATGTGTACCATTGGGTTATGGAGTCATGCTACCCAGAAATGAAAGGCTCTAAAAATGAAAACAAACAAAACAAAATAGAATTAAAAACTATACAAATATACATATGTACAGATGGAATGATCTGATACTTCAAGAATTGAAGTATTTTAGATGCTGCTTCTTGAGAGATAGTGAAAATAGTGCTCTATTTTGATAAACTAGCAAGAAGGCATTTTGCCCCCAGCAACGGTGACGGGCGAATGGAGTTCTCCACCAAAAAACCAATTTTTTGTGTCTTCCCCTTGGCTCTTTCTTCTTCTTGTCCCATGGCAGGATGTGGTCTTCAAACTAAAAACCATAACTCCTTGCTCTCCCTATGAAGGGTTCCTTTGCCTAATTTTGATTTGCAACAACATGGTTCATTACCATAATTAGTTGTTCTTCTACTTTAGTCCAACATATGATTGAATTGTCCATATCAAACTTCTAACAAATTATCAGCTTAGCATCTCCTTTGATGTGGAGGAGTTTGATCTCTTCATCTTAAACACTCTTCAATCTGAGCAACAAAGATTTGCATCCAAATGTGTTGTTGGTGTTGTTGACTTGAAATTTACATGAAGGAAGAATATCTTATTGAGGAGATATCAACACAGTCCTAACTCCATCATTGGTGTAAAAATTGTTGCCATTGGATTTTAGGATCGAAGCATAATCAGAAGCTGATCTCTTATCAGATTTCTCTTCATTAGAGATGGAAGATCCTTCCTTACTTGTATTATGCCCTACCAATTCCCCTGAAGTCTTGTTTGGATCAATTCCTAGATTGTTAGCTACAAGAATTTCATCTATAGAAACATGAACATCCTCTATGGTAAAGAAATAATTACCCCTGCCTAAAGACTCAAACAGAATTTATGCTGCAGGGGTTGATGTTTGGATGACCACATATTTTGCCTCTTTTTCAAGGAGTAATCTCTTCATCACATCTTGGACAGGGATCCTTGCTTCAGACAGGTCCATGCTTAGTTCTCCTCCCACATCCTTGTAGAAATTTCATCTGAGCAAAATGCCATAGGATGTTGGGACGTCAGCCACCAAGATAGTCATCCTGATTTTCTTGTCTTGAAAGGTTGTCAATGCAAATTAGGCATCTTTAATTTGCCCTAGCAATGGTACTTGCTTGTTATCCATGGAGAAACATCTTCCAAAGGTTTTGGTCAATGTGAGACCTAAAGACTTAGCTACTTTAACAGGCATGACATTTTTAGATGCCCCAAAATCAATGATGCAATTGTTGAGCTGATAACCATTTATTAACAGGGAAACATAGAAAGGTTCTATTTTCTTAGGAGAAGCTGGAGGAGTAATGACAAGATTATTTAGAATGGGCATGTCAAATATTTTTTTAACCTCTTGTCTTGTAGGGACAGTTTGGTTCTTGACACATTAGACCAACTTATCCAATTGATCAGGATTGGACTACAAATATTCAAATTCAGACATTTGTATTTTTGTCTTTTTGACATGATCGATTATGTCAAATGGCTAAATTGAGCTAGGTACAGAGAAAGGTACTTTAATTTTCTGAGTTTTAGGAGGGATGGGAGGTGGGTTGGTTTGCAAAATGGGAGTAGAAGGTGAAGATGAAATTGATGTACTTACATTTTAGGTGATCACCAGATCCTTTGACTGAAAAGGTAGAGTGGTTCCACACTTAGCAATCGTGACTACTGGCTGCAGTTATTCTTCTATCTTCCCTTTATCAACTTGCTAGATTGATTGGTTCTTGGATCTGGTAAACATTGCATATGATCCATCAAAATCTTCTCCTTTGCTTCTAGGTTCATCCTGATAGTTCAAGAAACCAATGTGGGAGTCGTTAGCTGATTCTTCTTGATTGTCTTCAAGGAGATTAGCGTCATTTTCTTGATTCAATTAGGCTGGAAAGAGAATTATGATTCTACTTCAAGATATCCCATTGTTGAATTAGTTGGAGGAGCTTCTAGGGCAAGTTTCCCTTGTGGAGGAGGAAGGTGATTCTGTTGCCCTTGATTCCTAGCAGCATTGCCCTGATATCACTGATTTGGAAATGTCTTTCTTGGCATATATCTATATGAAGGAGCAGAAGACATTCCTTGCACCATTTTTTTTCAAGGCTAGCACTTCATTTGCCAACTTTTGCACCATTGGATCAGTGGTGCCTATAGATGCATATTCAAAAGATGATGAGGATCTATTTTTGTTTGGATCTCTTTTTATCTTCCCTGCTAAGATGAGATCATCTTCTACCTCAGTGGCTAAAAGTTGAGCTGCAGCAAGATCTATTTGACCAGCATGTCTCAAAAGAAAATTGACTTCAGGTAACTGAGAATTAATGAAAAAGCATTTGAGATTCTCAGTTGTAGGTTGAGCAATTACAAGAATTCTATTCCTCAATTTGTCAAATTTAGCTATGAAATCCCTCATAGGCTTACGAGGCTCTTTCTTCATCTATGTAAGTTGAGCCAGAAGTGCATGTGCATCTTCTACAAGTTTGAATCTGGCTTCAAACTTAGCTTTGAGAGTATTCCAATCAGTCACTGACCAAGCCTATAGATGATAAAACCAATCTACAGCAGCACCTTTTAATGTCTCCACAAAAATCTTGACTGCTACATCTTCAAATTCTACTCCAATTACTCCACAAGCTATGCTAAAGGCTACAATGTGTTCATCAGGATGAACTTTCCCATCACCATAGAATTTGGGGAAATTCTTCTTTGAACTACATGGAAGCTCATGTAGAGGTGGAGTATGATTGAGAGAACTAAAAGCATTACCCAAGGGGCCTTAAACTGCCATTGTAAGATTATGAAAAAGAGGGATGACAAATCTCATAGGGGTAATTATTGGCAAAGCTTTATCAACAGTAGAAGTAGATACTTCGTCTGGGAATGGAGATCTGAATTTAATAGGAGGAAAGCTCGTAGTTCATTGGAAACGAGATGGTGAAGGAAACATATCAAAATTACTTTGTTGTACTAACTCGAATATAGGGTCAATGATACCTTTAGCCCTTTGGCTTTGTGTATACCTTGAATCTGCCAGATTGTGAAATAGAAATGGAAAAGAATTAAGCTTGCTTTAGTTTGAAGCTTGAGGCTTTAAACTGTGCATTCTTTCCTGATTGGTGTGGAGGTGAATGGATAGATTATAAATGGATAATGGATATATATCTCCAGTGGAGTCGCCAAAAATTGTTGGTTGAATATTTTGTCTATCAGCATACTGATAAACAAAATAGGTCTGATCAGCCAAAGTAGGAAGACTGGTTGTCCAAATGTGCAATTTTTACCACATCAGAAGGAAACTGATCTCTCCTCTCATCAAGGGGAGGTTCCCTATAGGTATGATATATATATATATAGAAAAAAATACTCAAGGATAGGACAAACCATCCATCTCTCTTTCTTCAGAGATGATGCATGCAGATCAAAAGAGAAACTCAAGGAAAATGACAGAAAGCACTCCTCTTCTTTCAAAAGTACTATTCAGCAAGCCACAAGAATACTCCAGATAGTAACAGCAAAATGTAGCAAAAGATGTAATAACTAGCAAATCGAGATGCAGCACAAAGTCTCCACCTGAATTGCTCAAGAGTAAGATACGAAGGATAATGAGGGCACAAAGTCTTCCCAAAGTCCTTTACATAGAAATGAAAAGAAAACACACTGAAAGGCAATTATGGGGGCACAAAGTCTCTCCACAGTTGAATCTTCAGGACACCTTCCTGACTAATTTCACTAATCCTGCTTGTTGAATTCAAAGAATAGAAAATATATCAAGGAAAAAGACATAAGAACAGTTTTCCCAACAACAAAGATGTCACAGCACAAAGTCTGAAAAGTCATTTGCTTTCTTATTCCAATAACAAAATATGATCAACAAACTGAGCTCAAAGTCTCAAAAGTGCCTTTCAATTTGGGTAGAGTTTCATTCTGATTGTCAAAAAAGAGATCCATTTACAATAAAAGAGAGTCCCTTATATAGCCACTTCAAGAAGGACTCAGGAACAGTAACACATCATGTTGCATTGAAAACTGTTAGGAAGATAGGCTGGAAATTAGAGGCATCTATCCATTTGTTTTTCTCAATGCAGAGAAACAAGTCACGCTATTGAAAGTTTGTAACTTCCAATGTCCACCTGGCAATCTGATCCTTCATCATTCCTCCTTTTTTGGTTAATTGAATCGGATCCTAGATTCAATTTGTTGTTTTATCCTTTAGTCACTTTCTGCTGGACTTGGCCTTAAAGCCTGTGAATGCATTCAAATC
Source organism: Torreya grandis (assembly GCA_037957365.1). Lineage (NCBI taxonomy): Eukaryota > Viridiplantae > Streptophyta > Pinopsida > Cupressales > Taxaceae > Torreya > Torreya grandis. The sequence goes on from JARHVA010000409.1 coordinate 4,157,776, forward strand.
TTTAGTTTCAAAGGATCAATGGCTATTTCATTGTCTTGAATTTGATGTCTTCGGGCGCATCACCCCTTGGTTCTTCTTTGGCTTTTTTGTTTCATGTCTTCTCAAAGGAAAGATGACCTTTTAACTTCAGGGAAGTGTCCTTTAATTTGGCAGCTGAGAGTCCCCCACAAGGGCACCTACCCTTCGGGGTCCTTTGGTGGCCTTTTCCTTAGCAGACTGTTTCTCAGGTTTTCCTGTGGACAATTCCTGTGGATATTTTCCCACAGACAAAAAGTCTGTGGAAAATGTCACATTTAACATATCCATGAATTCCTTCAGGATTTCCTCTCGTGACTTCTCTGAATTCTTTCAGACTTTTTGTCTGAAGGAATTCCTTTAGAAAAAAGACCAAAAGAATTATGACTTAGTCTTTTTCAATTGACTTAAACAAAAAATCCAAAAGAATTTACCTTTACGGCCTTCTTTGAAAATGACCCTTTCGAAGGGTATTGTTATCGACCAAGTGCCCTCCGTAAGGGCACTTGTCCTTCAAAAGGCTTCTTTGAACTAAGTCAATGATCCCTTTTATTGAACCAATTGAGTGAACCGTTTGATTGAACCAATCCGTTGAACCACTTCATTGAACCAAGTCGATGAACTGAGCTTTGTTGAACCACTTCATTGAACCAAGGCAATGAACCGCTTGGTTGAACCAAACGTTGAACCACTTGGTTGAACCAAGCATTGAACTAAGTTGATGAACCAAGCTTTGAACCACAATGGTTCAAGTTGATGGTTTAATTGAATGAACCAAGTGGATGAACTAACCATTGAACCATGTGTTTGAACCAACTGCTGAACCAAGTTTTGGTTCAATGGTTTAAACAAAGCCTTGAACCAACTAACGAACCATTTGTTTAAACCAAAGGATGAACCAACTGAGTAAAACAAAGTGTTGAACCGCTTGGTTGAACCAAGCCATTGAACCATTCCTTTGACTGAACCCACCGTTGAACCAAGATGGTTCAACTTTTTGAATTTTGAACTTGTTGAACCTTTGAACCAAAGTGGTTCAATGGTTCAACAGTTCAAGCTTTCTTTGATTAGATGCTTGACGATGAAGATTTTTTATTGAACCAAGGTACTGAAATAATCCCAAAAATGACCAAGTGTTAGAAACTGATTCTTTTGGTCAAACCCACCTGCAGAAGTCTTTGAACCTGTAGAAATGAACCTGCCTGCAGAGTCTATAGAAATCAGGTCTATAGAAATCAACCTGTAAAACCCATTGAACTTAGTCTGCAGAGTCTGTAGATTTTCTCTTCCTATTGATTTTGTAGATTCAAGCCTACAGAGTCTGTAGATTCAAGCCTGCATAGTCTATAGATTTTTTAGAAGCTTGAAAAATGAGGAATTTGAATGCCCAGGACAAATTTTGAAAAGGGAAGAGACAATTTTGGTCTGTAGAACCAAAATAGTTCAAATGTTGTTCCAAAAATGAGTGATATTTTTTGGGGGACAACATGTATAATACCATGCCTCCCTTTTATTAACTGCCCAATCCATTATCAAGTGGCCCACTTTGTTATTGGGAGATACCACCATATTAAAGTCACCACATAAGACCCAATGGGAATTGGGGAGATCATCCATAATCCATTGCCATAAATGAGTATGCTCAAAAGTATCACTTAAGGCATAAATATTAATATAACTAAAAGAGTGGCTTTCAATACTAAAAATGGCTCATATTAATCAGTTGGTAGGGTCCATACCAAATTGCACTGTGTCTGCCACCTTAGAGAAATAAATGTGGTCACCCCTCCACGTCTTACTTCATGATTGCTATGCAAAATAATACTATCATGCTAGATGGAATTACTAATAGTTGTTAATAAAAAAATCTACCACCTTGACTTATTGTAGACAAAAAATGTCCATCTCAGGAAACTTCTTTTTGAAATAATGCACAACAAACTTATGTTTTGGGTCTGTAAGACCCTAAACTTTCCATGAAAATTAATTCATAGATGATGGGTGTTGAGGAACATTTCCTCCAAGTTTAGACCTTCCAAGGCATCATACCAATTTTGTAGAAAATGCCCACTATTGGCATTTAAAAAATCATCAAATTGATTCCTCACAGCATGGTCAACATGATACTCTCCTTCCTCTGCCCCATCTCTCCTTCGAAGAGGGTTGTGAGAGAATTTAGGTGCATCCAACCAAGCAGGAAGTGGAAGAGAGGTTGGTTGTGAGTCTAAAAATCTAGAGGAACTAGGTAAAGAAGCCTTGAGACCCTGGGACAAGACATTGGAATCTAGAGGGGTGTTGAATACCCTGGGTTTTTCAAATAATTTTAGGGCTTCAATCTAAGAAGGCTCTTTCTCAATAGGATCTTATTCTTATGAGCCATTGCTTAATGATAGCTTACCTCCTTTGGGAGTATCACTAGAACTCATGGCTTTGGTATGGACGTTCTTCTTTCCTATTGTATTCCATCCATCCTTAGTTGTATTTTTTTAGCTTTTGGAGAGGGCTTGGGGGGAGAGGATGAATGGTTGGACACATTGTTATGGGTCAAGTGGAGGAGATAATCCCTAATCTTATGGTTTGTAGCTTCGTAAAAAAAATAAGTGTTAGGAAAATTAATATACAGAACTCATTTTGAGTGTATCACATCAAAAACTTTAATTTATATAAACTCTTTGATGTCCCAGGAAAGGTCTACTTCTACACAAACCCACTATTGTGGTCTAGTAGAGTATTACTAGTTTTGTTCATGGCAAACCACCTAACATATGAAGGACACTATCTGGTGAATAAAGTACTAGAATGGGAGTGGAAGGCTTGGAAATTCAACCCAAATTAGGACTTTAATAATAGTGTGATATGAGACCACAAAGTCTCATGTCTAGGGGTAGAGAACCATGAGCGAGTTCATGACATATCAAGTGGTATACCTATTGAGGATTCCTTCTGCATGGGAGGGGTCAATAAAGTAGAACAGGAAAAAACTCTTGATCATATTTTGGATGGCCTCTAGCTTAATGCCATTAGCTATCCAGTGGGTTTTTACCCTTGATCAAAGCATACTTTCAGAGGGAATTCTCCCAATAAAATATCCTATCAAACAAAATTGCTCTAACCATTAACACATAGAATTAAATTCAAGAATAGGTAATATAACATCAGGTTTCAAAGCATTACCTCATGTTATACCTTCAAGAAAAACTTCCTTGGGTGCTTATAGGGGGTCATTGCTCGACACTCTATCATTCTTCTCCATATCTGAAATAGCCAAGATCGAATGGGAGAAGTCATTATAAAGGTTGGCCTCTCTTTAAGGTAAGAAACCCTAAAAGACAATAAATGCAAGTCCCATAGGCAAATAAATACCATGGTATGACAAGGTAGATAGACATAAAATCAAGGGATGACTCAATGGTGTGCATGGAGGAAACCCTAACAAAGAAAAAAACCCCACTCCTTATGTCAGACTTAGAGTATTATCCTGATCAACAAAGGATTGAAAAAAACTAACACTGTAGACCCCTGATGCAATAGATTTTAATTGTTTACATACTACTACATGATTATATATTTCACATTTTCTACATGTCTTCATTTGAGATCAATGACTTTTAGGTTACATCCCTCATCTCAAAATGAGGGTATCATAGTGGGATTACCTTGAGAATTCAATCCCTCGTGAGAAAAAAATTTAGATTTATGACAATATACAATTTTTAAAATTATAATATGGTTCAAAAAAATTAGATTATAGAGGCATATAACATGCATGTGCACTCATTCTTACAGTTACTTGAGTACACATTTGCATATACTTGATGCATATGCATAGGCATGTGAAAAATAGTTACAAGTTAAAAGTTTTCAAATAGTTACAAGTTAAATTAGAATTTTGTATCAATATAGTGTAGATACAGGGGGTATGATATTTATTCATGTTCATATTACTACATTGCAAATTTCAAATTTCACTTTTTGAAAGTTTTAAAGTTTTAAAGGTATAAAGTTTCAATAGAATCTAGATCTGTCTACAATAGTGTGATTCATCTCATTTTTAAATTAGGCCACATTAGAGTCTAGTGACACTCAACATCTATGGTTGCACTATAGCAATCCATATTTGGTGATTTCACCCCTTCTTCTAATACTACAATTATTGTAAAAATTACTCTACATATTTAGTTGAGGGTTGAAGCATACAATATTTTCAACTCAATGACTTTCAATAGCTTTCAAAAATTGATACTTGATCACTCTCAATTCACCATAGGTTCAATATTTCTCTAAATGCCTTAGCAAGGGGGAACATGCTTATCTAATTTCAAGTTAGAGGTTAATTATATTGCATACTCTTTCAAGTGTATTCTTTCCTTGATTTATTTTCAATTTCAAGTTTTGAGTTTCATATTTTTAATTTTCAGATATATATAATAATTACTTTCAATTGCATTGTTGGAGGTTTTGCATTGAGACATTTAGCACAATAAAGCTTCACATCAATATACAAAGTGTGTACACACACTTAGGTACACATCTCCTTTACTTTAGTAATTTCATTTCATTGTATCACTAGAATAAATGGGAAAAAAATTTATACACTCAAATTGAACCATTAAGTTTTTGACAATGTTTAATATTGATATCTTTATGTTACTTTACATATTTACCATTCCTTTAACTTTTAGTCTCTATGAGAGACTTCACTATTATAATTATTATCTTCAAAATATTGAAAATGTCATTCAGGCATCCCTATTCTACTCAAATATTTTTGTCATCCAATTTTCAATAGTTTCTATCCATTTGGTACAAATCTGCACTAGGTTGGATAGGGCCGTAGCATGACCTTGTCCACTCTAGTGCAGCTTTATATCATGTACTCTAACAAATACTTTTCAAAATTGATACATTTCATGTGATCCATCGTACACTTTTATAAAATTTGGTTAACATAAATATTTCAAATTTACCACTATATAAGCATATCAAGGCCACTCAAGGCACTGCCTAATAACTTGGTAATTTTACAAAAGCACTCTCTATATAACCTACTACACATTGAGAAAAACACCCTTATTCTTTGTAATTCAAGTTTTGATTTATTCTATCATTCATATGCCAAGTCTGAAGTTATTTTATTATAGTTCAAGGGTATTCATTATCAATCATTCAAATCAATTTACTAGTTGCATCCATATAGTGCAAGTATCAAAATTTACACACTCACTCTAGGAAAGATAACTACTTTAGCTCAAGGCCCTTTGTATATGTAGGCATCACTAAGATTATGTGGAGTTTTTTGATGATAGATCAGCTACTCCCCTTACTTTATTCCCCCTTTTGAATTTGATATCCATTTGATTTATGTGTAGGAACTAGGATTTATTATTACAGGTACTTCAATGTGACAACTCAACACCCAAAAATAATCAATAAACCACCTCTAATAGGTGTAAGTACATGAGGAGGAAAATTACCTACATAGTATACTCAGACATGACCATATTCAAATAGAAAAGGTCAGAGTGTGTCCATATCCAACCTAGTGCAACCCTATCCTGGTGCATTGTAGGATTCTTTTTTAGTGGGAACACACTTCAAAAATCATCCCACTTAGTTATACATTAGTGATCTACCTACACAATCAACACAACTTATATTTGAGCTAAGTTTGCATATTTCATTGAAATTTAATATTTATAGCTCATTTCAGATTCTATAATTTATTGTATTTTACATTTAGATTTTGTATAGTCTATAAATCTATATCAAATTCAAATAACTTAATGTTTATTTCATTTATTGTATTAAATCAAAATAAAACCATTAAACAATATTATTGATTCTATTCATACTTCAACACATCTGGTTACATATGTGATATCATCTTTAGGTATGGGGGCATCATAAGGTTTTTAACGAATTCATATGCATATTTTCCTCCTTTAATTACTACACATGGTCCATCACTAACCTCACCTAATGCAAACTCTCTTGAGAAAATTGTTATAGAACTACATGTTAGAGTGTTTCAATTAAATCATGTCTCTAGAGCTAGTCATTAAATGGATTCTCATACTTTTCCCCATAGTCCTTTGGCACATAAAATAACATCTTACATATTACTAGCAAGCTTTTTATCTCCTAAGTTACCACTCCAGGAAGGTAAAGGTGATCCTAAACAACATATTTGATCATTCCATACAACATGCTTGGATTATGCTTACAATGAAAAATTATTAACCAAGATCTGTCCACAAAGCCTTGAAAATAAAATGATTTGTAATGGTTTTAATATCTTTCACTTACATCAGTTAAAGCATTCAACCCTTTGGTAGATCAATTTTTGGCACATTTTTCTATCAACATTGGTGAAAAACTATCTTATGGGTAAATTTTCAGTGGCCTATTAAGTGGCACATGTAATTGGCTCACTTAGTGTGGCATTGATAAGTGGTGTAATATTAAATGCTCACTTATGCTATTTTTAAACCTATAAAAGTGTGACTAAGAACATTTAGTAAAATTAAGATAACCTAAGTTAACTTTATATTAGTGCATATAGAATATTGCACTAATGTTAACTTGGATCCATTAGCTTTTATGCAAAATGTTATTGATGATTATTGTCCTAGCCTTAACTCTCTTCTTATTTTGTACATCTTATATATTTAATTAGCCTCTCTCTTTGCATTTTTCTCCTATGACATCATCCTTTCTTTCTTCAATTAATGACATCTTTTCTGAATGAATAGCTTAGCTTCGAAATCAATTTTTACTATGGGATAGGTGATGTCACCTAATTTTGGAAACATCAATGGATTTTATTACCCTAGTGATCAGATGAACTGATGTGCAAACTTAATATTTTAGCCTTACATCACTGAATTTATCTTCACCCTTCACACTTATTTTCCTTATTGGATCCCAAATGTTGTTATGTTTTTTTGTCAACATTAACAATGAGAGATGAATATTATCATGACTATTTAGACATTGGCCCACTCTCTAATAGAAGGCTCAAGAAGATATTTTAGGTCTCAAATTTAGATACTCTTGTTATTATTTAAATAATGCTTTGAGAGGATACAGTTAGTGACATGGGATATTTTCACTAGCATGGCTCCATTGAGATGGATGTTTAGGTAGAGGTAGGTGGCCTTGTGAAATCTAAACACATTTATAACTAGATACTAAAACAATTCTAGTTCATATTGAGATCCATGTGCTCCCTCTCATTCATCCACAGTTGAGGAAGAAGAGGATCCATCTTTGTAATAGGAAATTATTGCTTTCTACCACAATAAACAAATTTTTCATGATAATTTTGAAGGTCTGGATGTGCATTATCATGACCTTTAGAAATATGTGAAGTATTTATGTGTGGTTCACTAGGATGACCTACTTTCACTCACCAATTTAATGCCTTTCCCTATTTATAATAATCTCAAGATGGAACCCAAGTTTTGCATTAGCATCCATAGGGAAAAGCTTTAGTGGTTGATGTTAGTTCTCTCTAAGTCTCTCTAGGATTAATATGCAAATTTATGTTCTTGTTAGATATTTTATTATGTCATAATATGTTATAATATTATTTGGTGTGAAAGTGATAAATGAGTTGTAATTGTAGATATGGATTACAAAGATTGTTAGATCAAACATTAGTCAAGAAAACCAAGAAAAATGCATAAAGAACTAACAATCTAAACCAAACTATTTAATGAGGTTTAAAAATGAAAATTAAGAGAAAATGAAAGAAAGCACATATCCATATCCTTCCCAAGATCATCCTATCACACAAATGTGACTCAAAACATGATTTTCCCCTTGATTTGTTGCTCAAGTCTTCAACAATGATGCAAGGCAAAGCTCCTCCATCATCTCTTGTACACCAACTAAACTAGGATCATGATATGAAATCAATGTTATGCCTATCTTGAATCTATACTATTGTAAATTAAGCATAATAAACAACACACACAAATGGCATGTGGAGATAATTCTTCATAATAAGTTTACACAAATGAAGCTTAATCAAAGTACTCTTGGCTCTCCTATTTATAGATTTTTTAAATTGATCAGGATCAACCATGACCATCCATCTCAAGATCAAAATGTTTGTCGATAAATTAATCTAATTATTTAAATAATATCTATAAATATCCTCATAAATATTTTGGAGGAAGGGGCATTAAAGAGGCATGGGAAGCCATAATCCTGATATTTTTTGCATTTATGGCTTATGGATGCCACCCCATAAATGACCTCATTTGATGATGAAGTTAACAGGAATCACTTTCCAATAAAGAAATATTCAATAACCTCCATGTAATTCTTACTCAATCTCATAATTTGGTTTAATTTAAATAAGTAAGATTAATCAAATTTTAAGCAATTCTTTAGAAATTGGTTATGCTTCATAAACAAACTGGTTAGAATGTCATATTATAGGGTTATAATTTGACTTGAGAAGAATTAAAATGCAATGTTAGTTGTGTATTGACCAATATCCCATTTAGGATGTTGTTGACATAAAATAACACATGCACATGTTGTGTGCTTCTCAATTAGAAGAAAAGAGTGATCCAAAGCACCAAAATGCATTTTCATCATTTTGACTCGAAATGATTTGATCAAAGTTAATAATAAAATAAAATTCATTGCCCCATTTAGGGATACATTAGCCTAAATCAACACTTGTAAATGACAATATCAAACTATTTAGCGTGTTTAAGTGATTTTGGCCCAATTTTTGTATTTTCACAAATTTTGAGTAAGATTGATAATTTCAACACAATGGTGTTAGGAATTAGATGTTTATATTTTACCCCTATTTGAGAAGCCATAGCAAGACATTCAGACAAAGAAACATATTTTCAAATAAAAGAGTTTTCAAGAAGAAATTTGAAGGAAATGACCCATGATGCCCCCTCTAGAGGACACTCAAGGATAAATAGAAGGATGAACTCTCAAAAGGAGAGAGAAAGTGAGATTAACCCATGGATGAGATTAAATCCATATGGAGCTAATGTTTACATGCATTAATTCCATCAGTGATCAAAATATATTTAGAGTAGAATGGGCCCCAAGGACAAGGGAGTGGGAAAGATACAATCCAAAAATATAAGTGACACACTTTAACACAACCAAAGGTAGGGTGCAAACTGCATGCTTATGGAATGATTGATCCTAAGACAAGTTGCACACTAAAATATTGCTAGAATGAGGGGAAAAGTCTGTATAGATTAGAATTAGAAGAAAAAGGATAATCTTGTCTTTAGAGAGAGGAAATAATAATGAGCTCTAGTAGAGCAGATTTGATCAGTTGATAAAGCAATTTAACCCCAGTAAGGCTGAATTATTTTAATGATAAAGAATGTTTTGCCCCTGTATGGTTGATTTATATTTGTGATTGGTTCAAATGTTGTTCCCATATAGGTAAAATTATCAAGCAATAGCTCAAGGATATAACCTATTACATAGATTAAAATTGAAGGGGTGTAAACATAGATGCAATGGTCTAATAACTAAATAATTCACAAGAAACTAGGCATACAAAGATGCACAAAGTGATAAAAGAAATGAAAAAAAGAATGATGATGGTCGAGTTGTCCCGAGATACATTATATATCCAAGCACTACCTACATAGTCCAAATGGACCTCAAGCGAATGTAGTTGACCCAAAATTTAGAGAGAATAGAATGACAGATGAATAAAATTAACCAGTATTCGATTAGACTCATAATATATGCCAAGAGATGCACGTCTTACATAGATTTGGGTGCAAGATAAGCCATCGGTACCTAGTTTCATTGGTACACTTGAGAGCTGATCATCAGAGTTACATCAATCTTGAGACTTGGATCCAAAGCACTAGATGCTTGTTATAGCAAAATGAAATTAGGCATCATAAGTATGAATAAATTATAATGACATGGCATTTCAATTGCACTGAGCTGATTCAACTGTGAATGCTTATAACTAAGGATAATGATAAGAACTACTAATACCAGAGTTAAAACCATTTACATATATAAAAACAAACAAAAATAAATAAAAATAAAACATAAATGAACCAAACGTAAAGTAAATATATGAACAATCAGGACTTAAGTAGGAATAATAATGTATAATAGCAAAACAAGAATAACTTAATAAACAACATGAAATCATGATATGAATAATCAAGCTCTATGTGACTATCAAGATGTACTTGGAAAGGAAAATAAAAGACCAAGAAGGAATAAGAAGAAACAAAGAAATAAAAATAAAATAAATGAAGAGACAAGAAAACACAACAAAACACTAATAAAAAATCAAATGAACACACACAAACAAAAACAATGCTAGCATGATTTTAAATTAATTATTCAAGTATGAGTAGTAGAGGCATTACTTTCTACCACAATGTAACAATAATAAGGACACAAAGTTACCCCCAGATGATAGGGAAACAACACAAAAAAAATGGGTGAAAAGAAGAAAAAGAAGGGGGTGGCCAAACTAATTCTAGATGTAAAAGATAAGTGGGCGTTGCCTATATAGTTCCATGGACATTAGGTCCAACATGAACTTCAGGTCAAATGTAGTTTTTCCAAGAAATGGGATAGAATAAAAGTGATGACCAGAAAAACTTGCTTAATGTTGTAGAATAAATGAGAAGAGGGGAATGACCTTAAAAAATGGCAAGCCAGTGGGACAAATGAGAATGGTCTTGCAAAATGGCATGCACCTGGGATAATTACTTTAAAAATGGCAAGAGTGTGGAGATAATAATATACAAAGATTAAATACAATGTTTTTGTTCTTTTATCAGTACTTTTCTATTATTTTTTTGTGTTTTTGGCATAAAATATGTACAAAATGTCTAAGGGAACTAATTAATCAAGGATATGTTCATCTGAGATTAGAAGTTCTAATAATATTTAAATTTGGTTGCAATAGCACATGCTAGTAAATCAGTGAGAGTGAGGATCCTAATAAGGTAATAATTCCTAAAAAACAATATCAAAATAATAAAATAGTACGCATCCTGAGGTAACTGTTAATAACCATCCAGGAAACAAAGATCCTAAGCTGAAGATGTTTATGTGTTCACTTATTTGTAGAAGAAGCTATAAAAGACTATCCATGTTGATCTGCTTAGTATAAATGGATTTGATTGTCTCCATAGTGTCTTTGAGTCATAATCAAGATCATAATTTGTCATGGGACAAAAGGTGTTTAGGTTACAATAGCCTAAGACATGAAAATATTGTGGTTCTCAAAGAGAATGGTCCAGAATGAATATGGTTCAAAAGAGGATGGTCCAGGATGGGATAAAATGAGGTGTTCAAGGAGAATAGTCCAGAATGAATATGGTCCAAAAGAGGATGGTCTAGGGTGGGATAAAATGTGTTCAGAGTGATAACGGTCCAAATCTTTCATTGTCTAGAGTTGTGAAAAGAATATGCTTCTCAAAAAAATGGTCCAAGGTAGGTCAAAATGAATATGGTCCATGAGAGGATGGTCCAGGGTATAATGGTAGGATAAAATAATTTATCACAAGTTGCCCCAAAGTAAGGGGTCTTGTAGATAATGGTTTGAAGCTATCAAGTGTCAAACCTCTTAAGGTACATAATCTTCATGGGCTCTGAAACTTCTTCACCATTTGGAGTAGCCAGCCAGTATGCCCTTGATCCATAGTTTTCCATGATAACATATGGTCCAAACCAATTGGGTTAAAACTTGCCCTTTTTATTACATTCAGTATTTATGTTTTTATGTTTTTCTTTCAAGACCAAATCACCAATCTCAAACTCCTAAGGGAGAATGCACATGTTTTATCTTCTCCGTAATCTATTATGATAAGCTTGCAAGTTTTTTGGGGCATCCAAATGCTTACCATCAATAATTTCTAGTTATTTCAACCTTGAAACTCTATATTCCTCATCATCTTCAATAGGCTCCAAATAAATTAACAATGAATTCAACGCAATCTCAATCAGGATGATAGCTTTTGTGCCATAAACAAGGGAATATAGAGTGGCTCTTATAGGGGTTCAATAACTGGTTCAATAAGCCCAAAGAGTAAAAAAGATTTTCAAGTGTTAATTATGGCTAGCATCCTTGACAATCTTCTTTAAAATGGATACAATAGTCTTATTTGATGCCTTGGCTTGTTTGTTTCCTTGCGGGTTATATGGTGTGGATTTATTGAGCTTGATTTTGAATTTTGAATAAAGGTCTTTAACATCTCTATTTACAAAGGATCCACCATTATCAGATATAATGTGAGATGGGATGCCATATTGATAGATGATATGGTAATGAATGAACTTGGCCATATGCTTCCTGGTAACATAAGTGAGAAGAATGACCTCAGTCCACTTAGTAAATCATTTGATAGCATTTAAAATATGTTTATGGCCATCTGAAGATGTTGGGTTTATTTTCCCAATGAAATTGAGACCCCAAGTAGAAAACAATCATGGTGTTGTGATCAGCTGTAGTGGAAAGGAAGGTGTGTGTATCAAATTCCCATGTTATTGATAAGGAACACACTTCCTTACATAATTTCAAGGATCCATCTCCATTTTTAGCCAATAATAGTCTATTATGAGGAGTTTCTTAACTAAGACTACACTATTAGTGTGGGCCCCACACATTCCTTCATGAACCTCCCTACGCACTAGCTTGGATTCTCTCAAAGATAAATAATGAAGTATCATTCCATCATAGCCTTTATAATAAAGCATGTTTCAAAGAAGGGTATAATGGGCTAGATGGTGAAGGAATAATTTATGTCAGTTATTGGATAAGTTAGGTGGAAAAAACATGATCATGAAAATAATTATAATAATGTTGATACCAAGGCAATTCAGGTGGGGGATTGCGACTAGTAATGGCACATACCCTTTCTGACTCCAGCATAATATGTGCAAGTTGTAGAATATTTTCAATCAAAAATTGATACTTTTTAGCACTACTATCAATCTCTATCATGGACCCAATTATTACCATTGCATTAACAAATCTGTTGTTGGCCCTTGGTACTTTTTCAAATTATAGAGACTTATAATGAACTTTGAGATTATCCACAATTTTCTTTTAGGGTACAATCTTGTCATCTCTAGTTTGATATTGATCAGTGGTCTAATTGATGATCAATTCAGAATCACCATAGACCATTAAATGTTGAATATCCCATTGTACTGCAAGATGCAGTCCTATAATAAGTGCCTCATACTCAGCCATATTGTTGGTACAATTAATTGATATGGAATGCTTTGGGAATCAGATCCCCTTATGGTGTAATCAATAATTTATCGTCTCTAGATCCACAAGACGTGAAGGAACCATCAAAATATAGCTTCCATTATTTATGTTCATTATGCACTTCTTCCACTATCATGATAGAATCAGTTAAAAAGTTGAATTTGAGTGGTTGAGTGTCTATAATAGGGGCCTCTACAAGTTGATCAGTAATAACCTACCCCTTGATAAATTTTTGATTCTAATACTCAACATTAAACTTGCTTAAGAGCATGACCCATTTGGCCATACAACCTATGAGAGTTGATTTGGATAATAAAAGCTTGAGAGGATCCACCTTAACGATGATAATTATTTTATTGTTCAGCATATAATGTCATAACTTTTGGGTAGCAAAAACCATAGCTAAACATGCCTTCTCAATAGGCATATAATTATGTTCATAAGACACCAGTGTACAACTTAATATACTACATGTTCTTTAACTTGCTCATCATGTTGGACCAAAAGTGTCCCTAGTGCATGCTCAGTTACTAAAATGTAATGAAGCAGTGGTTGTCCAAGTGTTGGCGGTCTCAAAATTGGCAGGTTGGCCAAATATGTCTTGAACTTTGTAAATTCTAATTAACAATCTTCATCCCATTGAAATTTTACCCCTTTATTCAAGAGATGAGTAAATGGGTGTAATTTATCAACTAGTTGAGAAATTAACCCATCGATAAAGTGGACCTTTCCTTGCAGGGTTCAGAGTTGTTTAAGATTTAAAGGTGGAGGCATTTCAACAATATCTTTAACCTTAGTAGGGTCAACTTTGATCCCTATTTGTGATAAAATAAACCCTAGCAATTTCCTTAAAGGCCAAAGACACACTTCTTAGGATTTAGGTGAACTTTATATTCACGAAGCCTCTCAAAGATTCTTCATAGAACATCAAGATCTCCAACACGTGTTCTTGATTTAGCTAGGATGTCATCAACATAGTCTTCAACAATATCATGCATCTTGTCATGGAAGATGACAGTCATGGAATGTTCATAAGTGGCTCCAGCGTTCTTCAATCTAAATGGCATGACTTGGTAACAAAATATTCTAAACATAGTCTTGTGTTGATCTTTTTGGGATATTTTGATCTAATTGTATCTATAAAATCCATCCATGAGGGACAACATCTCATACCTAGCAGTATAATCAGAAATCATGTCAATGTTGGGTAGAGGAAAGTCATTTTTAGGGCATGCTTTATTGATATCTCTAAAATTAGTAGAAATACATATGCCCTATGGCTTTTTATTGACTATAACTATATTTTATATCCATTCAAAATAGTCCATTTGTTGGATGAAGCCTTCTAATAATTACTCCGATTTGGATTTTAATAAAAAAATGATGCATGGATGCATCTTCCTCAATTTATATTTGACTGGTTTGGCATCTGGATGAATAACAAGTCAATGCACCACCAAGTGAGGGTCTAAGCCTGGCATGTCTGCATATGCCCATGCAAAAATGTTAATAAAATACATCAAAATGGATATAATGTGTTCACATTCTACTTTAGTAAGGGAAGCTCCAAGATAAACAATTTTGGGATCATCTTATGTTCCCAAGTTCACTTCAACAGTGTTTTCTACAAGAAATGTAAAATGATCTTCAAAAATAGTAGGTAATGTGTGATCATGATCATCTTCTTCTGCTAAAATTTTGTGTTGTTCCTCCCAAAGATCTGGATAATGTGATGAATTTGAATCCACTATCTCAAGTAATGGCCAAGTATCAAAAATCTCAAGAAACTCTAGAGCAAGACACTCAAAAATTTGTTTTTATTTTGAAGAAATGCTTGTACTAGCTATAGAGCTAGGACTTGATGGACCTTATGCATCCTTTAGGGATGAGCAAACTTTCCCATCCAAGAGTGCCTGAAATAATTTTTCACTCAAGGGCTTGTCTTTACCTTTACTTTTTCCCTTATCAACGAACACCTTAAAGAGGTTTTCACCTAAAAATATCAATGTTTTATCTTCATTATGACCAATAAAGTTTGCCTGCTCTCCAAAGTAGGTAGAAGGATCCAATGAAAAATCAAAGTCTTGTTTATGATCACCAATGGGCCATCCATCTCTAAGAACCATGTATTTTTTAATTTATTCTTCATTCTAAAACTCATCAAGGTGTATGACCAAATTTTTTTGGTCCCAATAAATGAGTTCAAGATGATAAAGGCATAGGAAACAATAAGGTGTTAAGGTCATAATGGCATTTGTTGGGGGTCAGGTGGAGGTAAATCCAAGAACAAACACACTTGTTCTAATTCCACCTGTTAGGATCTTGCTCCTCAGAAAGAGCACAGTATGATTACCAAATATAAGCAATTGAATATGCGAAAATAACCAGAAACACAAGTAACTAGAATTTACCAATAGCACAGAATATGAGAGACAATACACTATCTTGTATTAACACTATACAGAAAAGAATACAACAAAGAGCCGCCACACTCTTTCACCTTACAGAAGTTCGCCACACCTCAAGTGTTCAGTAATTCTTCTCACACACACTCTCCTACACAAAAACGGTCCCAACAACCAACTCACACACAGAATTGGTGTTCACCTCACCAACCAGTCAGTAATAACCCTGCCGGTACACCAAGCACTCTATAGCACTTCAAGCTGATCTCTCATGAACCTGCAACCTGCAATTCAAAGACCAAACTTACATGTAGATCCCCAATGAGCTTGCAACAACCTGCAACTCACAGATCTTACAACTAGAAGGAACTCTTCCTTTCTATCTCATGCTTATACAATACATGCCAATGGGTCTATAAATAGATCCCTAACTCAAACAATAACTTAGACTCTTAATTTAGACAATTGTCCTCGCAGCCCAAGACTCTAACTGGTCTCAACATGTAAACTCTTCGTTCACTTAACTAACTATCCGTGAAACGAGCAGTTCTGGAACACACAGATGATCGACATCGGTCCCTGCTTGTCTGGTTCTGCCGACGTCGGTCGACTGCCTACCGTCGCCGATGGCCTTCTGCACTGGTCTCTGCCGACGTCGGTCCTGCTGCCAACGCCGGTGCTCCTGGATCTCAGCAACCATTGTTCCACAGTTTGCAAAGGGTTGAAGCTTTTAGCTCCACAACCTAACAATCTCCCACTTAGAGATAAACAGCTACAACCTGTACCTATACCTGTACACTGTCTAATTTGTTCCCTTGGCTATGTATCCATCTTCAAAATCACCCTTGAAGACCAACCACCACAAAATCCGTGGTGCAAAACCTGTCATCCAAATTACCTACCACATCCGCATCTACAACCATGTAGAAAAGAGAACTTGACCCTGCATAGCATGTGCACCTGCTGCTGGTCCCACTGAACTGCCCTTTAGTATTACTTTCCCAGATTGACTCCAACTTGTGATAACTCCCATTGCTTGGGAAAACTCAGATTTAGTACATACCATGCACTCAACCTCATTATGTGAATCAAGACCCCTGTTCTGTGAACTGTCTAACCATCGGCGTGTTAACCGGTTTCACACAATCATCCTGAAACAAAGTCAACATATGACCTACCATGTCTCTAGAACACACTCATGCCAAAGAATCTTGCTGCTCCTAGATTCTCCATGACAAACACCTGAACTAGCTTTACCTTTAGTTCAGCAATACTTGTATATGTAACCCTGCAACAAGCACATCATACAGAAATAGGATAGTGTAGCTAATACTATCCAACCTGGTAAAGAGAAACACAATGATCAAACCTCCATTGCCCTGCAGCTAATACAAGATCAAATACCCTAATCTTCCATCTCACATATCCATTTTCACTCTTCTTTATCTTTAGCATCCATTCGTCTCTCAGTGCTTACTTCCAGCTGGCAACACTACCCAAAACACCAGTTTGGTTCTCCTCTAAGGAATCACATCCTCATTCATGCCTAGCTCCCACTGTTTCTTGGATCTACCTGTTCTGCTTCTTCAATAACTTCCTGGTCCTATGCCATAAGTGAGCAACAAGTAGTGTAAAGAAGGGAAATGACGAATTTAAGAACTTACTTACACCTTCAGTCCTCCATATGGGTGTTTGAGACTTCATGACAGCTTGCTATCCACCCAAAATTCGTCTCAGTGATCGATGCCGGTCACATCTCAGTCTACAGCCAACCGATGTCGGTTCCCTGCGACTGCCTCCCTGTCGACGTCGGTTTCCCTTGGCCAACACCGGTCTCTGTCTGCCCTGAGTCACTGACATCGGGCTGCACATAGCCGACGTCGATCCCTGTCTGGACGCCGACGCTGATTTTCCTGCTGACGTCGGTCTCTGTGTTTTTCTTGTGAGACCTGACTTTTTCCCGCGAGCTCCTTTTGGATCAAACCCTTGTCCAAATCACCCTTGCTCTGCTCAGAATTCTTCTGCACCTTGTGCTGAACTCTGTCCGTCACTTTCTCCTTGAAAACCAAGGCTTTTTTGTTCTTGTCACTAACATCGGATTCCTCGAGAAACCTCACCTTCTTCTTCTACATACAGAAACCACGATCCATGCCTTCCAAATCTGAAAGCATACTCTTTGACTCAAGAACCAGCATCTCCTTCTTATCTATGTGACCAAGCCTATTAAGCCACATTTTCGAATCTACAGCTGAAGTAGATAACCCAGAAAGAGAATCAGTAAAACAAGTAGATAGATAAAGCGTACCTACTTTCTTACCTCTAGCTATAACAAGTGTACCCTTGGTAACCTTCCAAGAGTCCGCTGTGAGAGTTACTGTAATTTCTCCATTCTTATGCCTTGCTATACTCCCACTCAAACAGCAACCCCTGTGAGTAACCTGTAATCAACAACACTTAACAGATCTGGCCCATCTGTTAGTCAAGCTCGCTCTGAGAACGTCCAACCTCGCTCTGATACCAATTGATAGGACCGAAACTCCCCAAAGCCCTGACACAACTTGTCAGATTTAAGAGCACACATGATTACCAATGTATAAGCAACTAAACATGCGGAATCCAGAAGAACAAATAACTATCAATGAGAAAACACACAGAACATGAGAGGCAATATACATTTATATTCAACTCTTTACAAAGGAATCTACAACAAAGAGGTGGCACTCTTTCTTCCACATCCTATGGGCTTACAGTAAACTTCCCTCCAGAGTAATCTTCTCTCATAGGTCACAACACACAGCTAACACAAGCTATTGTTCACCTCATTGCACATCTGTACAATCGAGTACACAACCGTACTCCAAGTAGATCTCTCCATGATCCTGCTGATGTATTGCTGTCACCTTGGATCTAACGTCCCCGCACTGATCTCTTTTTTGACCCTCGCATCCATACACCCCTGCAAATCAAACCTGATCTTACTTAAACACACATGGGGAATCCTACTTCATTCCACCATGGGAAGAACTCTCCAAGCTTCACATAGCTCTTCTCCAAATTCTCCACCTAACAATACAGCCCATGAGTCTCTCATATAGATCTCATGCATACACTAAAATTAGACGGGCGGCTCAAAGACTCAAACTGGTCTTCACATGCAAACTTTGCGTTCACTTAACTGACTGTTCGTCAACAGCAGTTCTGACTGCTACAGGTGACCGACGTCGGTCCCTGCCCTCCTGGAGGTGACCGACGCCGACCGATCTTCTGCCGATGTCGGTTTCCCTTCTGCGTCCCCTGACCAACGTCGGTGTGGCCTGCCGACGCCAGAGACTGCATACTATCAGAAACCTCCTCCTTCTGTTTGCAACAAGGTGAAGCTTTTAGCTCCACACCCTAACAGCATTTTGATCAAATAAATCTAAGTCAATAAGCTCATAGAAAAGACTATAATGGGATGCTACATCACTGCCAAGAGTCTCATCGATAATCAATTCAAAATAATGACTATTGAAATTCATGAGGTTACCCCCAGGTGGTATAAATCTGAGACCGTGATTCAAACTAGGTACTCCAATTGATAAAGGTTCTAGGATTCCTTGTGCTCGTGAGCCAAGGCCTTTTCCTATATAATAAAAATTATCCATGATTTGATTAGGTATTGGAAATTTTGGATTTTGAAAGCAATCAGCAATGCCATCAAAATATAACCAGTCTCATTCAGTGAAATCCTCTCGATCCTATTTTGGCAAAGTAGCGAGTACAAATACCATAAGTGGTTTTTGTTATTTTTTATTCTATTTCCAGATCAATTTGGGTTTGTTAGGGATTTTGAAAGGTTTGGGTTTACCAAAAAAATTAGGAGACTTTGGCAACTTAGAAATGTGAAAGGCATCCTTAATATGGTACATGGAAATGCCCACATCTTCTATAATACCCTGTTTTACAAGAGTTGTGGGAATGGATCAGCGGAAGTGGAAGCTAGGTCACTTGGGTTGATATAATTGGATGTAAGTGGATGTAAAACTATTTCCTTATTCTTATTTACAACAAATTTAGAACTTGGATAATATTTATAATTGTGTAACTCAGCCTCAAGATGTTTTTAATATTGATAAGGTTGTAGATCGACAGGAATAGTAACCTAGATCCCATCATGGGAAAACTTAAGGAACTAATGCAAGGTGGATGAAATAGCTTGTACTTCATGGATCTAAGGATGAACAAAAATTATGTTATAAGGTAGTTCAATATCCATAATATGTAATAATGTGTGGTGGTAAATAGACCCAATAATGATCGACAAATAAATGGTACCAAAAGATTCCCTCTTAGCATTATCGTAAGCCTCAATGGTGATCATCTCTAGCTAAATGTCCTTCGTAGTGTAGCCCAATACTATATCATTTTGAGGGGCACTATGTTCAACCCTAAACCATTATCTATAAAAACCCTCTTGATCTTATGGTTTTCAATGATGACCTTAATATACATTGGGATGTTATGGCTTGGACCTAGGGTGGACATGTCTTTTTGATCAAATATGAGCTATCAAAATGAAGAAAAATGTCCCACAAGGTTATGGAAATATTCATGATTTATATCTTTGGGAACAGTTGATTCTTGTAAAATTCTATTTAAAATAGTTTTATGTATTTTAGATGTACATAAGAGATCTAAAATGGACATCTATGCAAGGGTTTTACTTAGTTGGTCTGATGGACTATAAGGATTTTAAATTACATGAGGAGACAGTTTGGCCTTTGTTGTCACATTATTCACCTTTGGATCTAAAGGCATAATGTTTATATTGGGTTCAGTAGAAGAAGAGGGCAAAGGGCCCTGAAGGGTAACTTGTGAGTGTCTAGTTGTGATTTCACAACCTAGAGGTGGCAAAGAGTCATTATAATCATAAGATGAAAGCAAAGGGATTTGAAGGGTGACTCGTGGGCATCTAGTTTTATTACTATAATTTTGAGTCGACAAGGAGCCATTATAATTAGAGGATGAATGAGGTCCAAAAATAGTAACCCATGAAAATGGAGGTGCAATAAAATTATGTGAACTCGACATGACATTACTAGAGGGAGAGGGTGTTGACCCTATAAAGATGGGTCCAGTATTACAAGGAGTATGGGATGGTTCATGGGATTTAATACTGACAGTGGTAATGTGGTTGGTAGAAATGCATCCCACAGTGTTGTTATAGTCATAAGGCATGTTGTTTTAACCCAAGTTGTTAGAATGGGTATTATGATCATGATTATACTCATGCTGATTATGATTTTGACCTTGATGCTGATTTTGATTCTACTATTAATTCTATCCTTAGTTTTTATGGTTCCTTGGTGGTTGTTAATTATGGTGAGGAAATGGATCTTACTAGATTCCCATATCCTGATTAGTGTCATGTGGAGCAAGTTTGATCTCAACTTCACCACTCTGGATCAAATATTTAATAAGGTTTTGCAATTAGATGTAATGATATGCACCATGACCAATAACATGATGGAAGTTTCAAAATTCACTTTCCTTATACTAATCAGACTTGGTTGATGTGCAAGAAATGGAATTGGTACTAGCTATACAATTAAGTTAGTTGCTACAAGATTTTGGAACACCATATCAATGGGCTTTCCTAATTTGCTAAAGACTTTGAATTGATTATGGAATGTCCTCCATGGAGGAACTCTTTGAAAATTGGCTAGTGGATTAGGGGGAGCTAATTACACATTTGGAGCTAGTAAAGCCTACACCATTTGTATGTGTCTTGCCTCAGTTATTTCATTCCCTACCATGTTCTTGTTCTTGATTAAACCCTTAGGTTTCTCTTGCACAATCATTTTAACTAATGATTGGGCTTAATTTTATGTTTGACCATGCACGTAAATCTTGAAAAGGACTTTGGTAATAAGTGCCTTCTCAATCTGCACCCCTTTATCTATAATTTCTTTAAATGAGTTAGCACAAGCAACTCATAGATTGTACATGATTTTAGGGTGTAAGTTATAGGCAAATATGTCTGCCAACTATTTTTATGGCGAATTATGTTGAAAGCAACTGGATAATGCTCACCACCTTTGTAGATATGTTGTGAAGCTTTATCCATCATGTTGTTTGGCTTTGCATGAGTCAACAATAGTCAATTCATGTTTAATGTTGTATGAGAAATGGTTGATGAACTTTTCAAATAAGTCATTTCAATCCTCAACCAATCCCTTGGGTAACTTAAGTAGTTAATCTAGGGCTTTCCCCTCTAAACTTTGTAGAAAAAAATGAATCAAATAAACACTATTATATGCTACCCCTTGGCATAACATAAAGAATACCTGAATGTGTTCACAAGGGTCCCCCTTTCCTTTGTATTTGTCAAATTTGGGTGCCTCAACATGAGATGGAAAGGCGACTTAGATAATACTCAAATCAAATGGATATGGACATATCTGATCAAATTTTTACTTCTTGGTCTTGTTTCTTATCTCCAATCATGACACAATTTCTATCATAGAATTCCACTCTTGAATGTTTGGTGCATCTATGGGTGGAAAATAATTTTATTGGCATGGTATGTGCCCTTGTTTCATGGATTTATTAGGGATATACAACCTACAATCTGTGACTTTTTGTTTTGTTTCGCTCCTTGAGTTAAGTAATTGAGTCACTAATTCCTTAGAATTTGTTACCTTGAATTATATGTGTTTTGTTGATTTTGGGGGTTCCATGGTATATTTTCCAAAGTACGTGTTGGTTGAGATGAACTAGACAAATGGTTTTGTATGATTTCTTCAATGCGTAATGAATATTTTAGCCTTTAGTTTTGTGAAAGAACAAGAGGTTCTTGATGATTGAAAAATGTATGCTATGTGTCTAGCGAAGCATGTTGTGTAACCTCTTGGGATTTAGGTAGTTCGATTGAGACATTTAATCCATCATTCTTATGTTCTCAACTAGAGTTTGCATTGGTTCAACCATATTCCCTTCTTTCTTGGAAGCATCGTTGTGGATTGAAGTAGCAACTAAAGAGTTTGTCAAGTCTGTGATAAGTTGGTATGCATATCATTGACTTATCTTCTAGATCTTGTTGACAAGATCTTGATCATTAAGTTTTGAATCTATGAGTATTTCCTTTCCTTTGTTATAAGAAGGTATGTTTTTTTTTGTAATGTTCATGAAAGATTATTCTCATTATTGCTCTCCTTTTCTAACAAAATCATGTAATTATTCCATATTAAAGTCCAAGGGTAGCCTAACATTGGATTCAATCAACCTTAGGAGTGCTTCATCCTTCTCTTGGGGTTGATATTCCAAAAAGTCTTCCTCATATCCTAAAGTCATGGTAATTTCTTCAAAGACCACAAAATTGTCTTGACCATCATAAAAGTGTTCCTCATCATAGCTAGGGCCATAAGAGACCCCACTACGAGTGTACCTTTGAGTCATGTTTAGAAAGGATTTATTCTCTACATTTGACAAGATTTGGAAAATGTTTTACAAATGTTTAAACAAGGTATGGGTTTTGATCTTTTCTAAACAAATGACAAGGCAAAAAAGAGACTATAATAAAAAGGAGGTAGTGTAGTACCACATAATTAGAAGAATACGTTCATGAAATTACTCAACCTTGGGTAGGGTTGAAATTGTATAAATTAGAACAGAATATGATAACTCAAAGACCTAAGTGTAAACTAGTACACCAAACATAGGTTGAGAAATACATCAATACCATAAAAACTAATTCAACTTCAATGAGTTGCTACTAGGAAATTAGAATAAATCCCTTCAGATTAGGAAGGTGACGATGCAAACCATGAAACTCAAGATGTGCAAACATGCAAGAATTCCTAATTATAAAACTAAGACCAAACATGCAGCATAATGCCACCACATGGTAATAGGAGGTAGAATAAAATGTGTTCTAGAACTTAGATTGTAAGTGACACGGAAGATGACCTAAGTTCAAAATGATCAGATGATGATGAGTCTATAAATAACCTTCAATCCAAATGGGAAACTGAACCCAAGTTAACTCAAGTTAAGTGCAAACAGAAAAACAAATTAACATGTTAACCTAGAACTTAGAAAGATGCAATTCTAAATTTGAATTATCAATGAAAGACTTAAAGTTTTTTGGAAAATGATTTATACTCAAATGGGAAACATAACTATGTTGTTTAGACAATAAAAACATAATGTTTAAGATGAGGTTTATGAATAAGGCAAAGATAATTTAGATTTGACAAGCATAAATCCTCCTTATTCAAGAAATTGTGGACAACAAATGTATTGGTTATGACATGTTATTTATAAACAAGTTTTAGACTCAAATCAAGACCAAATAAGTAAAGACAAAGAAAATTATAACTAAGTAAATCATCATAAGCCCTAAACTGACAAGGTTACATCGTATTATTAAAATCCATCTATATATGTGCTCTTGGGAGGATTTTAATTGTTAATCCATAAATAAAAGTGCATGAAGTGGTAGGGTATTTTACACCCCCTTTCTTCCAAGATATTTTCCGGTGACATGGACCTTCAGGTTACTCACCCTACATCAACAATATGTTCATAGCAAGTGGGGTTATTCTAAAACTTAAATTTATGACCGTCTAGATGGTTCCAAGTGTGGCTAACATTAGAGATACCTCACATTAACTAGATCTACATCAATCAGCTTATTTCAAAAAGGTCTTGTCCTTTTCAAAACCACTACATCCATCAATTGCTTAGTGTAGTGTGATATCTAGATTAATCATATGTTCTAAGATAGATTGCCATTAATAGAGTTTCTTTAACTACTCAAGCAAATGTCATAGTCGATTGCCCTCAATTTGTATACCCCACCATGGAGTGGGTTTGAAGACAATGTCAGAGATAAAACCCTGGGTCAAAACTTCCCTAAATAACTCATGAATAGGTTATGAACTCCCCTCCACAAGCCAAATTGCATAAAATAAATGATCTAAATGAAAAGGCTTGAGAGGTTATTTTTAGATCACCCAAACCATACGGGTTCTGGGAAGAGCCTAGACAACTGCATTTTGACATCTTGGAAAAAGTCACAATCATAATGAAAAGGTACTTTTGATCACTCAAGTGCCCTAAATAAGATGGGGGGAGAGAATATACGCACTCATTGTTTTGCTCAAAGAACATACAAGTAATAATTGATCTAGCATAAAACAACACATTTTTGAAAAGATTACAACTTAAGTGAATGTTAGTTTTAAACACTAAATTTAAATTTTAAGTGAAATTCTTGGCCCCTTGGCCTTAGTTGAAAAAAAAAAATTGAAAAACTTCACAAAACAATTAAACAAACCATCTAAGTTCCTTTTAATCACCAAAGGGAAGGTTTAAGACTTTAATTCATGCTTAAAATTTTGATCACTTTTCCATGTGGGTCCTGCAAGGTCAGAGAGTTTCCCCCTAATTATAATCATAATTGATAATCAAACAAGCAATTTTTAAAAATTTACTCTCATGTTCTCTATTTTTTACACATAGAGACCAATGTCGATCAATAGTGATCGATGTGAGTCATAAACCTAATCGATGCTGATCAAAAATGATCGATAATGGTCACCTATGAACCCTTAGGCAAAAAAATATTTTGAAAAAAAACTTTTGTTAGCCTAAGTTAGAATAAAATCTTCAACATAAATTTCTAGATCATACAAATAAAGTTCAGACAGAGACTTAAAAACTCAAATTGACAACTGCATTGAATAAATCTCTAAAAATGCAAATTCTTAGTCATGTTTTTTCCTATAACCTAACATATGCTTATTAGCCTTGACCAATGTCGATTACATAAAATTGACATCGATCACTGTGTGACCTGTATATCAACAAAAAATGTTAAAAACATGAGAAAATGAAGCTAAAAAGTGATTATTAAATATTTTTAAAGACTTTTAAAGAAATATAAGATTGCTTAAGTGTCTTCCTTTATTTAATGGGCTACGTGGTCACATTAGGTGTGCCAAAATGTAGAGATGGATTACAAATATGGTTAGATCAAGCATTAGTCAATAAAACCAAGAAAAATGTATAAAAAACTAACAATATAGGCTAACCTATTCAATGAGGTTTGAAAATGAAAATTAAGAGAGAAATAAATAAATCATATATCCATGACCTTCCCAAGAGCAACCCATCACAAAATGTGGATCAAAACATGATTTTACCATTGATTTGGTGCTCAAGTCTTCAACAATGATATAAGGCAAAGATCCTCCATCATCTCTTGTGCACCAACTAAACTAGGCTCATGATATGAAATCAATGTTATGCCTATCTTGAAGCTATCTTATTTCAAATTAATCATAATAAACAACACACATAAATGGCATGTGGAGAGAATTATGCATATTCAGTTTACATAAATGAAGCTTAATCAAAGTGGTCTTGGCTCTTCTATTTATAGATTTTTCAAATTGATCAAGATCAACCATGACCGTCCATCTCAAGATCAAGATGTGTGGCCATGAATAAATCCAATTATGTATATAATATCTATAAATATCTTCATAAATATTTGGAAGGAAGGGGCATTCAAGAGGCATAGAAAGTCATAATCCTGATATTTGTTGTATTTATGGCTTATGGATGCCACCTCATAAATGACCTCATTTGATGATGCAGTTAATAGGAATCAATTTCCAATAAATAAATATTCAATAACTTCCATGGAATTCTTACTTAAGCTCATAATTTGGTTTAATTTTCCTAAGTAAGATTAATCAAATTTTAAGCAATTCTTTGGAAATTGGTTGTACTTCATTAATCAAATTGGTTAGAATGTTATATTACTAGGTCGTAATTTGATTGAAAAGGAATTAGAAGGTGATTTTAGTTACATACGGGCCAATATCCCATTTAAGATGTTGTCGACATAAAATAACACATGCACATGTCGTGTGTTTCTAAATTAGAAGAAAAGAGTGATCTAGAGCACCAAAATGTGTTTTTCTCATTTTGACTTGAAATGATTTGATCAAAGTTAATAATCACATAAAATGTGTTGTCCCATTTAGGGATACATTAGCCTAAATTGGCACTTATAAATGATAAGCTCAAACTATTTAGCGTGTTTGAGTGATTTTGGTCCAATTTGTGCATTTTCACAAATTTTGAGTAAGATTGACAATTTCAACACAATGATGTTAGGAATTGGATGTCTACAAGTAATAACAACTCATTTTTATATAGGTTTAAAAATAGGTATTTTAATGATTTTATTGGTTGTAATTGATAAGCCCTAACTTTGTGTTTGTAAGAGTTCATAAAACCTATATATATAATCATTTATTTTGAAGATAAGTAATTGAGTTTTGTGTTAAGCTTGTATCAAAATTATCATTGATATCAAAACATGTCGGATCATTCATGTGATAGATCATCAATTTTTTTTTAGAGGAAATCATAATTTTTATAATTACCCCGCCTGATATAATTCTCTTTTTTATTTTGTGTGTAGTATATATATTGTGATCTTCTTATATACCAGGAATTTTTTCTATTTGTCCCTGTTTATTATCACCCACATTGTGCCATCTTTTATGCTACCAATCTTCACTCACTGTGCCTCTATTCATGCAAGTCAAACTTATAACACTTTATGTATATATCTTCCAAATTCGTCATGCATAAAATAGCCTAAGACGTAGAGTGAAGGTCGGTTTGTCTCTTTAGGTTATTGTTATATTGTAGAATAATGTTATAAGTATATGTGCTTAAAGTTTGGTAGATTTTTTAACATTTATATATAAACTTTTGTTTATGGATCATAAACCTTTGCATCTTTTGTCTTCACACAATTATAGTTTTAGTTTGCTAATTTTACTAGTTTCATTTGTCATAAAGTGTAAATTTTTTGTTTAGTTTATTTGAGTCTATAGTGTTATTTGATTAATTTTTTAGGTATGTTTAGTTTGTGTTATATTTAGTATGTCAAGTCATGATGTGAAGTAAGCCTTAAATAGCACCAAGGTTTTACTTGAGATTAATTTCTTAATTTAGTTTATGGTTTTTCATTTTATAATTTATTATTAATAAACGTTGAATCGATTCAAGTGTCTTGTGTCTAGTGTCATCCTTTGTACAATAAAGAATGTATGTCATTAGTAAAAAAAGGTTAAAATATATATCTTTGTATGGACGCATGTTTTGGTGTTCCCGACGTCCTTGGAAACACGTATGCATCAAATAGACTAAAACCGATGGTGATTTCCACTAGTAGTGGTGGTCATCTATATTGTTTATAATCAAGTGGCAGTGACTATAAACAAAGGATACAAACATGACAGTGAGGTCTTAATCTTCAAATTCTATATTTTATATTGTGTGTGTATCAATATATTTCCCTATTATTAAAGTGGAGGAGGTTCATACCTCAGTTATTATAGGAAAAATGTATTCTTGATAAGGGTTTTAGGAGGGTCATTTCCACTATATTGGATTGGTTTGTTGATATTCCCCTAAATTGGTTAATCGGTCCCAGTTTATGGTAGATGTGTTCTTGAAATTAGTGTGTGCATCAAGAATGTGTTCACTTCAATTCTTGAGTAGTGTTTCTTCTCCCTATGTCTGCATTAAGGGGGGTATTGTTAGATATTTTAGTAATGCCATAATATGTTAGAATATTATTTGGTGTGTAAATGAGAAATGAGTTGTAATAACAACTCATTTATAGATAGGTTCGAAAATAAATATTATATGGATTGTATCGGTTGTAATTAATAAGCCTAACTCTATGTTTATAGGAGATCATCAAGCATATATATGTAATAATCAATTGAGTTTTGTGTTGAGCTCGTACTAAAATTATCAATGCCCCTGAATTTTTTCAACACTTTATGATAATTATTTTCTCTATCTATATATCATTATCATTTAAACCCTCATGTTGTTTCATGTTATAATATTGTCTAGCTTTGTTTTGTGGGATGGTTTTTTTGTTTACTCCTATGTTCTTGGTTTTATGGGCTTGTTCTATCTCTCTGAGCATTGTATTAAGATATATTATAGAGTTGGATATAACCTTTATACTATCCATATGATGCATATATATAAATATTTAAATATAGTCGGTTATGTTCTTTGTTGCTTGGCATGTTTGCTAGTTGAAACCTACAAACATGGATGGATGTTGTTCTTTCATTTTTTTAGTTTTTAGTCATATAGTAGGGGGGCACCGCAACCCCCATATGACCTATCAAAAAAACATTCAAAATAAGAATCGGCCCTATAGTTATTTTGTTGACAATTTCCTTACACCAATTGTGGAAATTATCGAGGAAAGACTATATAAGTTTTCGTGTCTAAGTAAGCCATTTTTGCAAGGTATGCTCAAATGGGACTTATATTTCTTAGGAGATGTCACCTTCATTCAACTGAATTGATTTAGAAAATTGGTTTTTACCTTACCAAAATATGTATCTGAGAGATTTTGTTCTAAAATATTTGATGTAGGTTGATAATATTGACTATGCTTATCAAACCAGTATGAAGAAAACTAATTTATGCCACGCCCCTTTTCTATTATGACATTACCTTAGTCAAGACAAGAAGAACTCAATTTTGGATAATAAATTGAAAGAGTTGCAGTTACAAGACAATAGTGAAAACTAGACCTATGACCCCTTGGGTTCATTTTCTAATTGGCTAAAGACCATAAAACTATTTGAAAAATTCATTCGTGAGCCCCAACCTAATACTAAAGATTGTAGGAATTTTAGTGAGTATGAAAACCATTAAATGTTTCATCAACAACTAGTAGAGATATTAAAATCCAAACCTGCTAAGCCTAAGTCATGGGAAATGTTTTATGTAAAGAAATTTGAGCTTGATCCTTCTGCTAAACTTTCCAACCATAGGAAAAATGATCTAATTAAAATGGGTTGGAGATCAAATAAGATCAATTCATGGTGCAAGTTTAGGCTCAACTTTGGATGAAAATCCAAGGGATATGATGTTATAACTAAAGATGAGCATTTTGATGAAATATATGATAGTGAGAAATCAAGGTCAAAAGGAATCTCAAATGATATAGAAGACCCTATCATAGAAATAGGCCCAAATAAACCATGGAATAAAACAAGACTTGATTCTAGGCACAAGTGAGGTTTTACCCTCCTAAATCACTCACAAGCAAAGTTTGATGTAGTGCTAACAATGGAAAATGCCATTGATAGTCCAATAGTAGAGCTACCAAATTTTGATGGAAAAACACAAAATTTGGGAAAGAGATGGAAAAACACAAAATTTGGGAAAGAGCAAGACTTTACCCAAAGATGAGTCCCAAACATCAAGAGGAGCATATGAATCTTAAGGGGGGCATTCATACCAACTCTACACTTAGTGGAACGACCTTGAAGTGTACTATAAAATATGATGTTGACCTAGAGGAAAAAAAATAAAAACAAGAGGAAACTTGAGGATCACCAAGATTCAAATTGATACAAGAAATATTAAAAGACCAAAGAAACAAAACAAAAAGATCAAGGTCCTTTAGGTGATCTCTCTGCAAATGTGCAAGTCAATGTTGGTACTACTTGTATTGTGAATCTGTAATGTCCCCAATTTAGCCCTATGCTCTTCTTTTGGATTTAACCTATTTTTGGGAACTCGTAGGTTAAGCAAAAGCTCGAATCAAGGTTTCCAAACTTCTTGGAGGACGTTTTCATCTTTTTGCCGAGCTTGCACTTGGAAATATTGAACTTGGATTGCAGATTCCTTCTGGGTTTTCTGAAAGCTTCACAGTGATATGTTTTACTTGGCACATAGAGCACTTTCAGGGACTTTCTATTTTTAGTAAGTTCAGGATTGGCACCGGAACGAGATTTTTAGAGTGGGGTTGGATTCATCTTGTCAAGACCTTTCCAACGAGCTATAGATCATTGGTTTCCAACATCATCTTGGTCTCTGTTTTAAAGTCCGTAAATTAAACATTATTATTTAATTTTGGACCTTGGTGCCTAGGCTCAACGACTTAATGTTGAGGTTAAAAAAAGAATTAAAGAGGATTATATTATTCTCCCTCTCATAGTTTATCCCATATACAAGAGGATTTTAGAGACTCCCAGTTGAAAAAGTATAAAAGGAGGAAGAGTGCTCTCATTTCATTATCTTTGGTCTACTACATTGTTATACTGCCGGATTGGCTCTGGAATCGCTTCGAGGAATGAAGGCCTCCTAGCTCGGGCATCACTTCGTGTTTGCAAGATAACATCTAGTGGTGATTCAGTCTTTGTGAGTTGCATTTAGTTGTGCATTGTTCTCAGCTTATTACATTGTTAGTTTTATTTGGCATATTAGTGTTTTCAGCATATTGCATTCTTGGTACAACAGATCCATATTTTAATCATAAATCAAAAAATACCAAAAACAGTGTTCTGGGTAATAGCTCATTGTCTTTGCTAGGCTTGGGCGCCACTATCCTCAAAATGGTAGAATTTATAGAATTTGCATTAATTTTTAAAAGGAAATTGCCCCTTTCAACTGGCTGTACATTTTAGATTTGCATTAAAATTTGTGCATTAATTATTGGTTGCATTTTTGAGTCTGTTTTGGGTGTTAGTTTGGGCACTATCATAAGGAAAGTATTGTGCATCAGAAATCAGTTCAATTGAACAAGTTTTTAGTGAGATATGAGCATCTGAGCAATTCCATAGGTTGTTGGTTATTTCTTTTAAGAGCAGATTTGTATCAGAAATCAAAAATTATTGTATTGCTCTTTGAATGAATTATTGTTTGGGCATGACTATCCAAGATATGGGTAGTACTCTATGATGTAATGCTAATCTTTTAGTTTCTTAAGACATTGGCAGGCGAATCCTTCTAATTTTGTAAAGCTGACAGTAGTACTGGTAGTCATTCTTTGCTTGTTCAAATCTGGCTGTAATTCTCAGTTTCAATTAAAGTCATTGTAATAGTTATAGCTCCGCCCTATGGTAGCTACTTTCCCTCTTTGGGTTAGCAAGCACATTCTGGGTGTTGAGTAGTTCCATCTTTTAGCATTTCTCTTTCAAGCATTGTTATTGTAATACTCCGCCATATGGTCGCCTCAACTCCATATTGGATTGGGTAGCATATACTTGGTGTTGTGTTCTTTAAGTACTGTTATTTTTATTACTCCACCATATGGTCGCCTCAACTCCATCTCGGATTGGGTAGCACATACTTGGTGTTGAGTTCTCTTTCAGCACTTGTAGTAGAAGACCCTCTGACCATATGCTCGCCATCATCGGCGCCATTCTTGGTTAGAGTTCATTCCAGTTCTGTTTCTGCATTTAGATCCTCTGACCAATGCTCACCATCATCGGTGCCATAATGGTTAGAGTTATTTCAGTACGTTTGGGTTTATCTTCTAACCTTAACGGGTACTTGATTGTAATGTTGTAACCTGATAATTGAAAATCAAAGAAAAAATTGGCTCGAATTATTTCAGTGGTATCAGAGCCAAGATCCTACCATCCTGTGCCCAACAAGGTTTTGTTGATAGTTGAATGATAGAGAAATCAATTTCTACACCAGAGGTCAGAACAGAGTTTAGCTCAGTTTAGAAGTGGTAGTTAAACATGGCTAACAGAGAAGAGATAAAGCTGGAACAAACACTTTTTGAGATCGAAAAAAGACTTGGCAAAGAATGTAAGTCAAGGGAAGACGAAAAGAATAATCTTCAAATATT
Organism: Torreya grandis; assembly: GCA_037957365.1. Classification (NCBI taxonomy): domain Eukaryota; kingdom Viridiplantae; phylum Streptophyta; class Pinopsida; order Cupressales; family Taxaceae; genus Torreya; species Torreya grandis. Next base: position 4,190,141 of record JARHVA010000409.1, read on the forward strand.
GGAACAATGTTTGAGACAGGTGGAGCAGTCACCTTCTGAATGGATGCAATTGGCATTGTCACTTGCAGTTCACCTTTTAGTTCAGCCCTATTGGCTGGGACATCCAAATGAAGAAATCAAGCTGCTGATTTCTTCTTGCTTCATGGAGTTGATGAGAATGATGGTCCCTATGACACCCTATGATGACGAAACAATGAAAATCATTTTGAATATGATTCTAGAAAGTTTCCAAGATCTTGATGAAACTGGAAGCAATTTATTTGCTAGAAGGGTTGCTATCTTAAAGACATTTTCAGATCTCTGGGTAAGTAACTTGCTATTCGCTTTGGAAATGCATGATCAGATTTATCACTTGTTCCATTATCTCTTATATCCACTTGGAGCGAACAAGAAGAGGATGTTATTGCAGCTGTGAAGAAAATCCTTATTCTCACCATTAATGAGTCAGATGAAATTCCACCAAATGTCCAATCTCTCCTCTTGGACACATATGAGTGTGAAGAAAAGGATTCTCCTATTACTTCTATGCTGATCAAGGAATTGTTTAATCAATGTGAGGAAAAATTGAAGCCACTTTTGAAGAAGTTAGAGCGTGATGAAGAAAAGATTAGTGGACATGATGTTGGAGATGATTTCAAAGAGCTCATACAAGGTCATGTTGAAGATTTGGTAATGAAGGATTTTCCTCTTATTGCTATCCCAACTTCCCAAGAAGTTTACAAAACATCAAGCATTGAAGATTTTTCATTTCATTATGATGGCGACATTGGGTTTGACCAGCAAACTAAACCTTTAGAAAGAAATGTTTTTGAAAATATCAGCTTAAGTGATTTGGGAGTTGACTTGTTCAAAGAGTCATCACTACGAGAAGAGCATGATAAGAATATTTCTCCTGACCATTTCAATCAAACTGTTAGCATGTGGGATCCAGGTGTGTTGGCTTCAAGATATGACAAAGAACCTGTGTGGGATAAGTTTCTTTTCGATCCTGATGAAGACCAAAATATTGTTTGCATTGCAAGCTATGAGGAGGCAGAAGGAGAAGTTTTTTATGAAGAAGCTTACTTCGAAAAGCTCCATGGTGATCCCTTCAAGTTGGTTGCAGCCACCAAGGGGGGTGTTGTTACTTCCGAAATGTTCAGAACGACATTCAATGATTCTTCATTCAAATTAGGGGCTGCCATAGCCTTTGAACAAGAAGACGGTGAGGTGGATGAAGAGCTAGAAGACCTCATGGCTCTTGAAGAAGAAAGGTTTAAAGTGTTTTTAGAACACACGGCTGATTCACTAATTCAAGAAGTTGATGGCAAGCTTAAAGTCAAAGAAAATGTGGAGTATGTTCCTCTCCATGACACTGAGCATTCTCCGTTAGTTGAGGATGAAAGACAAGAAGGTTGGAGCAACTTTGAGGGCAGCAAAGGCAAGAAACAAAGTTTTGAATTTCAGTTGCAGCCTGTCAGCAATTCACCATCTTCACATTCTTATGAGTGGGAAGATCAATTCAAGGTGTCCGTTAACAACGAAGTGCAAGCTCTATCCCTGTTTGATCGCACACATAGCTTGGTTGAAGAGCTTTATTGGAAGGCTCAGCTTGAAGAGAGACAAAGAGGAGTGAAAGATGAAGTTGCTCTACCCAATTTGCAACTTATCAGAGACTCATTGGAGACATTGAAGTCTGAGTACATGCACTTGATTGGAGATAGAGATCACGCCTTTGAAGTTGTAAAGAAGACCATTTGTGCTTTCCAAGAAAAGGAGAGTGTAGTTGATGAGCTCACTCTAGAGCTTGAATCAACAAGGGACAAGTTGAAAGAAACTCAGTTGGCTCTAACGGAGGTGGAAGACCAGTTTGTTGATTTCAAACTTTCCAAGGAGCAAGAGAATGCATATAATGCCAAAGAAATCAAGCAAGTAATAGGTGAGCTTGATAGTCTTCGAGAGGAGTTTGACCTCGAAGGTTTCACAAGAAAGACTGAAGTTGCAAATTCAGATTTGGATCAGCAAAATGGAAAGGAGGGCTTCCAAGTTTATGACAATCTTTTCTTTGATTTGCAAAAAGACTCATGTAGGGAAGAAACCAAGCAAGAGGTCGAGTATAAACCTCCGACTAATGGTGCTTTGTTATCACTCCATGAGAATATGCCAAGTTTATTGATTAGTAATGAATGCATGAGTGGGTTTGAGGATGAAGAGTCCATATGGGAAGTGTCGAAGCAAGGTATTTTCAACATCTATGACATCAAGGTGTTGATGAGACAAGTTGTGATAGCTGCTGGTAACTTCATTACAGCAACAAGGAGTGAAGATTTCAGACCTACTACTCATAAGCAATGGGAGAAAGGTGGACCTGAGCTTGGTGTTTGCACTATTGACGATCCATCCCTTGGGTGGAATGATGTTTGGGCTCATACTAGTCAGCTTTGGGAGTTGAATTTGAAGTCATTCTATGTTTCATACTCCAATGTTGTTGAAGCTTTCATGTTTAAGCTTCAAAGATTCACTAGAGGGGACACCAGTTTCGTGAGAATGCACTTGGTTCTCACTAGCACTTGGGTACGCATTGAGCTTTATTTGCATTGTGTTGAAAATCAAATTCAGTTGGGTATCCATGCTTGGGATTCTCAATTTGGGTTGATGGAATTTATGGATTGTGGAAAGAATAATTTTTGGTGGGACAGTGATCAAATTTTCAGACCTTTGGGTGATGTTATTTTCTTTACCAACCACTTGATGGACCTATTTGTTCATCAACCAATCGATTGGAGAGAAATTTTGAGTATGGGTTGGAGAGATAAATGGATGGTTGCTCATGGGAGTGATTATAGGCTTAGACAAAGGCAGATTTTGAGATATGAGTTTGTTGGTTGGAGATAGACCAGCCGCCTTACATGGGGAGTTACTCTCATTCAGGAGAACTGGTTCTTCACTTCTTGCCAAAAAGGTGGTAATTTTCAGTTGGACATTGCTCCAGTTTGTTTTCCAGCCACCTTGGAGGTGTCAACTTGCAACTCGATGCTCATCTCACAAGCTCACATTTGGGAGTTTGATTGGTGTTGCTGTTTTTCCTTGTGTAAGACTCTAGAATCAGATTGCACTATGTTGGTCCCAGCCTTGATCAACAACAATTATTTGTTCCTTCACACCTTTCCTACTCTCCAAATTCATCTTTTGAAGGTTTGTGATGTAAACTTTGACAGTTTACTCTCAGTGTGGGTTCCGGACAACGATTTTTCACATGCCTTGGTTCACCATTTTGAGGCTCTTGGAGTGGGAACTGTAAGAGTTTTCAGAAATCCTCATGGTTGCATCAGAAAAATTCAAGGGAGGCATAGTACATTCATGTGGAGTCATGAGTTTGAGTTTGATGAGCTCTTGCAAAGGATTACTTTTCTCTTTGCAAGAAGATTTGGAGAGGTCACATTTGCAGTTTTCGCTGTGTTGGATACCTTGGAGAGATATGCCAAGGATTACAATTTTGAGTTGAGTAGACTATCTTTTCCAATGCCTAGGTTTATGATAGACAATGACATTGATGATTTTGCTGACTCAGAGCATTTTGGCCACTATGGTTTCACTATTGTGATCAGAGTAGTGCAACATCAGGGTGGTGGGTCCTCCTTCAGACGAATATGGGACCCTGGGATTGTACTTGGTTTGGTTGGGTGCAGTTTGAGTTTTTCTAGAGTTGTGGTGGCATTGCTTGAGGACAAGCAATTTTGGGAAGGGCGGACTGTAATGTCCCCAATTTAGCCCTATGCTCTTCTTTTGGATTTAGCCTATTTTTGGGAACTCGTAGGTTAAGCAGAAGCTTGAATCAGGGTTTCCAAACTTCTTGAAGGATGTTTTCATCTTTTTGCGGAGCTTGCACTTGGAAATGTTGAACTTGGATTGCAGATTTCTTTTGGGTTTTCTGAAAGCTTCGCGGTGATATGTTTTTCTTGGCACACAGAGCACTTTCAGGGACTTTCTACGTTTAGTAAGTTTGAGATTGGCACCGGAACGAGATTTTTAGAGTGGGGTTGGATTCGTCTTGTCAAGACCTTTCCAACGAGCTATAGATCATTGGTTTCCAACATCATCTTAGTCTCCGTTTTAAAGTCCGTAAATTAAACATTATTATTTAATTTTGGACCTTGGTGCCTAGGCTCAACGACTTAATGTTGAGGTTGAAAAAAAGAATTAAAGAGGATTATATTATTTTCCCTCTCATGTTTTATCCCATATACAAGAGGATTTTAGAGACTCCTAGTTAGAAAAGTATAAAAAGAGGAAGAGTGCTCTCATTTCATTATCTTTGGTCTACTACATTGTTATACTGCCAGATTGGCTTTGGAATCGCTTCGAGGAATAAAGGCCTCCTAGCTCGGGCATCGCTTCGTGTTTGCAAGATAACATCTAGTGGTGATTCAGTCTTTGTGAGTTGCATTTAGTTGTGCATTGTTCTCAGCTTATTACATTGTTAGTTTTATTTGGCATATTAGTGTTTTCAGCGTATTACATTCTTGGTACAGTAGATCCGTATTTTAATCATAAATCAGAAAATACCTCATTGTCTTTGCTAGGCTTGGCGCCACTATCCTCAAAGTGGTAGAATTTATAGAATTTGCATTAATTTTTAAAAAGAAATCGCCCCTTTCAGCTAGCTGTATATTTTAGATTTGCATTAAAATTCATGCATTAATTATTGGTTGCATTTTTGGGTCTGTTTTGGGTGTTAGTTTGGGCGCTATCATAAAGAAAGTATTGTGCATCAAAAACCAGGTCAATTGAACAAGTTTTTAGTGAGATATGAGCATCTGAGCAATTCCATAGGTTGCTGGTTATTTCTTTTAAGAGCATATTTGTATCAAAAATCAGAAATTATTGTATTGCTCTTTGAATGAATTATTGTTTGGGCATGACTATCCAAGATATGGGTAGTACTCTATGATGTAATGCTAATCTTTCAACTTCTTAAGACATTGGCAGGGAAATCCTTCTTATTTTGTAAAGCTGACAGTTGTAATGGCAGTCATTCTTTGCTTGTTCAAATATGGTTGTAATTCTCAGTTTCAATTAAAGTCATTGTAATAGTTATAACTCCGCCCTATGGTAGCTACTTTCCCTCTTTGGGTTAGCAAGCACATTCTGGGTGTTGAGTAGTTCCATCTTTCAGCATTTCTCTTTCAAGCATTGTTATTGTAATACTCCGCCATATGGTCGCCTCAACTCCATATTGGATTGGGTAGCACATACTTGGTGTTGAGTTCTTTAAGTACTGTTAATTTTATTACTCTACCATATGGTCGCCTCAACTCCATCTCAGATTGGGTAGCACATACTTGGTGTTGAGTTATCTTTCAGCACTTGTAGTAGAAGACCCTCTGACCATATGCTCGCCATCATCGGTGCCATTCTTGGTTAGAGTTCATTCCAGTTTTGTTTCTGCATTTAGATCCTCTGACCAATGCTCGCCATCATCGGTGCCATACTGGTTAGAGTTATTTCAGTACGTTTGGGTTTATCTTCTAACCGTAACGGGTACTTGATTGTAATGTTGTAACCTGATAATTGAAAATCAAAGAAAAAATTGGCTCAGATTATTTCAAAATCCCTCTTCCTCCCCATTATTAATGCTTCCCCAATTATTATTCCAATGTTTCTATAATTTTTGTTCTAGTGTTTCCCAAGTCAATGTGTATATTTCTCTTTCATTTGTTACCAATCTTTGAGTGTCCCTATTCCTTCTTCCCCTATATACAATTTTTTTGGTGTTGGTATTTCCCTTCATCTTGTACATATTTTTTTTTCTTCTTTTTCTTTGTGTTCCACTGTTCCCCGCTAGTATGTGTTAACCTCTTCTATGCCACTACTTCCACCTCCCACTCAAGTAGGCCTCTCCATAACCCCCTTTTAGGTCCCAACATGCCCCTCATCTCCTACCACTCTCAACTCCATTGCAGGCCATGATCTTGATACCTACATCCACTAGTTTATTATATTCCAATTGTCTCCATTGATCACTACATTCTATCGCACACCATACACCTAGTAGATTCAACAATGAATCCTACTAGGCAATTGATGGGTCATACTATGGGTTTCTCATAGCAGTTTCAAGAGGTACAAAACCAGGGTTAACATATTTTATAAAAAAGGGAAACAAGTTGGCCTTATAGTCAACAACATCTAGATTGATGATCTAGTATGACCCAAAGAAAAAAAATCACCCAAACGATCCCTCAAAATTTCAATTAGGAAGATAAAATTCAAACCTTACAATATGATACTGCCTGCATAGTTATGGGATTCAAAGTGAGAACCTCATTGACAAGATTGAGTGAAGAATAAGTGAAACTATGATCAAGAATTAGAGAGATGCTTGGACTAAGATTAAGTCATTAGAATTGCAATTTACAAACCTAAAAATAGAGCCATAAATGGAAATACTAGACATCTTATGGGATGCTCGAAAAGAGAAGGTGAAGGATTTGGAGAAGTTGCTCAAAGGAGTACATGTTAAGTGTAGAGAACTAGAAGTAAAATCAAGGTCCCTTTGCCCTAATAAAAGGAGTTTGTAAGTCTTATTGGGGATAATATTACCTGCATGACTTCATGATTATCACAGGGCCTTAAGTTTATTGACTCGATAGTTGTAGACACCTAACAGTGGCCATCAATAACCTTTGACCAATCTTCAAACCAATTTCTACCAAAATGCACAATTTGGGCTAAAAACACTAAAACATGCTAAATGATTTGAATCTATCATATACAAGTGTTGATTTTGGCCAATGTATACCTAAATGTGGTAATGCATTTATGAGATAGCTAACTTTGATCAGATCATTTTGAGTCAAAATGATGATTTCACACCTGGATGCTCTGGATTGCTCTTTTCTATCAAATTTCTTGCACGAGACACGTTTCCTTATTATTTCATGTTAGCACCATCCTAAATAGGATAACGGATTCAACGCATCTAAAATCACCTTCCAATTCTAATCCAGTCAAATTTTGAGCTAATAATATGACATTTTGAACAATTTGATTAATTTGAGCACCAATTTCTATAATTTGCAACAAAATTGATAAATCACGTTTAAAACTAATTAATTTGAATCAAGAGCTTAAGTTAATTTTACATAAAACTTGTTGAATATTTCATTAATGAAAATTTATTATGAATATCTGCATCATCAGGTGACATCATCTATGAGGTGGCATCCATAAGCCATAAATTTTACAAATATCTGATTAAGCCCTCCCATGCCTCTTTAATGCCTCTTTATCCTAAATATTTATGAGGGCATTTATTGATTTTAACCTCTAAAATTGAATGGATTATTAGCCACACATCTTTATCTTGAGATAGATGGTTCAGGTTCATCATGATCAAATGAGAAAATCTATAAATAAAAGGCCTTACAACCATAATTAAAAAAAGCTTCTTTGGTGTAAAGTTATAATGCTAAAAAGCTCTCTCAATCCAAAGTTATCATGCCCAAATAGCTTCCAGCCACATCTGGATGTAGTGTTATTATGCCAAATTATTGAGCCAAGCCATCACAAACCAAAGGTGCCAAGGAGAGGAGTCAAGCAACTCCATTGATGAAGACTCTTTTATGCACAAGCTGAGCAAGCCACTATATGAATCATTTGGAAGCTCCAAGGAAGGTGAAGGAATGTTTATTTCATGTTTTAGTTATTGTTTTCATATGCATGTTTGTTACCAAGCTCCCCCTAGTGTCTAGGTCTAGAGATGTCATGTTTGTTAGTGTGTTCTTTTCATTTTGATTTCATTGTGAAACTAATCAGAGTAATTAATTTGAATTAAGATCTTAAGTTAATTTTCTATGGAACTTGTTGAATATTTCATTAATAGAAATTGATTTCTAATATCTGCATCATCAGGTGACATCAATCAATTTGGTCAATACCAGGGCCTCATCCTTTGGCTTGTGTGAGCAATCAAACTCCATAATGCCCCTTCATCATTCCAAGACCTAGTCCTTTGGCTTGTGTGAGCAATCAACCTCCACACTGCCCTATTATTATCATTTCAAGACTTCATCCTTTAGCTTGTGCGAGCAACCAAGGTCCACAATGTCATACCATTTCCATACTAGGATCTTGTCCTTTAGCTTGTGAAAGCAACCAAGCTCCAAAATGCCATTTCATCATTCCAGGACCTAGTCCTTTGGCTTGTGCAAATAACCAAGCCCCACACTACCTTATTGTTACCATCTCAGGACTTCATCCTTTGGCTTATGCAAGTAATCAAGCTCCACAACACCAATCGATACCCCAGCCAACCCAATCCAAACCTCATCCAATCCAATCAATCCCTCAACTAAGCCAATCATTCAAAGACCAAGTTGTGTTCAAAATTGGTATTTTCCAACTCATTGGAAACCAAGTCAAAGAGAACCAATCGATCCAAGATGTTTATGTTGAACCAATCATTTGTGATAATTCAACCTATGATGAATCACCTTTCAATCCTATACCTATTGTCAAGGAGTCTCGCTCTGACAAGACAATCTTTGTTGAGTCACTTCTTAATGATTATAGCCACCTTTGGGCAAATCATTATCTCAACCATATGCCAATTTTTCAAGAGCCTCCCTCTGACAAACTAGTCTTTGAGGAGTTTTCTCTTGACCTTTTTCCTATTGTTGAGGAGTCTCACTTTGACAAATCAATCTTTATGGAACCCACCATGCCATCATAGGCCGTTACTTATCCAATACCAAACATGCAACAAGACATCATTGTAATAGAGCACCCATTAGATGAAGAATCAAAACTAGAGTTAGGTTCTATTCTTGGATTGACATCAGATTTAGCATCAAAATTAGAATCAACATCAGTTTTACCATTGGATTCAGAGTCCCTTGAGTCAAAATCAGATTCAAAATCAGAATACATTCATGGTTGTTACAACATTGGTTATTCATGCCTTACAGCTCTGTTTGAATACATTTGTGAGCCTTCTATGGTTTTTTAAGATGATTACTTCAACATCAACACAAGTTCTAGTATCTTCAACGAGGATTGTGTTGCCTCATCCCATTCCATTACCACCAACCAACATAACCATATTATTGGCATTCCACCTCCCACAAGTATCGATTAGGACCAACAGAATCACACCTTATTGAACTACATCCATGGCAACATATTAGTTGAAGAACATCAAAGAGGCCAAGACCAAATTCATGCAGAAGAAAAACAATCCCCTAGTGAAACTTTTTCAGAGGCGCTAGGGGACAATCAAAGTTCAAACTCAACATCTTTTAGTGAAAACCTTTTCAAAGGCACTAGAAGATAATTAAAGTCAAAATTCAACGTTCCTTAGTAAAACCTTCTCAAAGGCGTTATGGAACAATCAAGACAACTTCATTGGTAGAAACCTCTTCGAAGCACCAATAGCTAAGCACAAAAATTCTTCAGCCTAATCAGATGGTAGCTACTCTCATGCCTAAACATCAGAAAATTTTGTTGGTCTTATCGAGAGAATATTCAGAAGTCTTTGGCCCCACCATATCCAAAGTTATGTTGAATCTGGAATTAGCAACATTGTGTGTGTCTAAAAATCCCAATCTTCATTTGTTTCCCCACCATCATTCATTCCATTATCCTCCACCATTCCATTTTCCAAACAAACCTATCATTCAACATTTATCCCTATTTACAATCCATGGCTGCACTTTCCTTTACAGAGGCTACAAAGATATCTTGTCTCAAATCTTGAAGTAAACATAATCAATGACCAACAAAGATCATAACAACATCATTAGCATCCAAATCTGCAACCGGTTCTTGACAGAGCATCTATTCAGTTGAGGTGTGGGATAGCAATTAACATGATTGAGTATTCTATTTGTATCATTTGTTGATCAAGATGTGCATCTCCACATCAACAAGAACAACAGAATTTAAAACCACACCTAGGCTAAACACATCCAACCCAATAACCAATCATCAGCCAAACATAAACATGTACCATACCATTTCCTTTACCATTCTTTTTTCCATTGTCACATACCCAGTGAATCACCTTACCACTTGGGGGCAACCCTCTCAACATTCTTCTTTATCATCCTACCATTTTACTAGCCTATCATTATCATATCACTTATTCATCCTATCATTCCAATCTATCAACCAAAACATGTTTTGATCCATCCTATCCTAGCCCATTTGACCTTGGTTCATCCATTAGTTTCACGTTTTCAACATGAAGAATTAGATCAGTTTTAGCAATTGTTTCAAGCATTCTAGATAGAGGTAGTATTTTGGAGCAGTATGATAGAAGTTTCCTAGTTGCATCCTTCATTTCTTGTTTCATTATCTTTCATTGTCATGTTATTAATTATAACTGCCTATGGGCAAATTAGTATCATTGACTCATGCCATTGTATCCTAGTTATAACTGTTTATGGGCAAACTAAGGGCAACAGTTATTTATCATGCCTTGACATACCAACTAGTCATTCATATGTCGTACTCTGCCATCATACCAACTATACCTATTTTGTTTGAATTGGCTGCTATACTAGTTAGATTCCTCCGCTATAAGATGGAACTATTATGACCTAGGGCCATTTTTAAGACTATGTGGGTCAACCTTGATTCACGTTGAGGTTAGCTCAGTCCCCCTTTGCCATCATGCTCTCATTATTTTGCAAGCATCCTTCCAAGTTTTCCATGTTCTTACCATTTTGCGAGCTTAGACCATGTAGTATCTCATAATTCCTAATGAGGGTGAGATACTCCAAAATTCTAAAAACATTCATAAAGTTTCAAAAATCCAAAAACATTTATCATGTCTAAGCTTAGTTAGTCATCCTCGAACTGCCCTACTGGGGCAAATCCATTATTAGGATGCCTTATTTTACTTTTGTTTGTTTGTTTGTTCACTTCCCTGTTTGTTTACTTTCAGCACTGTTGCTTTGATTCAGTTTATATGCATTCATTTGGTGATTCTTTGTGCATTATTCTTGAGTCCATCCATATTCATACGTTAACATTGTCATCGTAGTTTTTATCATTGGTGAATTGTTTTTTATTATTTATTGGGTCGAGAGTCAGTCCTTATGCATATTTTGACCAAGTCCTTGTAGTGTTCTATCATGATGCTTATTGTCACATGCTATAGCAAAAATCAGCTTCAAGAAGGTCTACAAGCAATGGAGCCACAGAAGTTTCTCCTTGGCACCTTGGCAAATCCTTCCACTCATCTTGATCAAATCAACCCATTAACCATTCTAGTTGTATCATTACTAATAAGGATGAGCATCTCCTCATTGGCAGGTATAACTGAATCATTTCTATTTATCAATAGTATTCTTCTATCCATCCCTTTTATCACTTTGTGCATCCTCATATGCTTGGTTTTTTGTGGTTTCTTTAGTCATTAGAGCATCGCATCTACGTTTGTGCCCACTCATATTTAATATGTGCAACAGGTTCTATCCTTGAGTCATGCTTGCTAATCCACCCTACAGGGGCACAACCATATCAAACATCATCTTTAGCCAATCCAAGTCCTCTTAATGATATAACCGCCTATGGGAAAATCATTATTTTGACTTTTATTCCTGATTATAGTTGCATTTGGTCAAATCAATGCATGCAAACATTTTCTCATTTGGATTAATCTCAACCATGGGTTAATTCCACCTTTCTTCTTACTTCTTTTTGAGGGACCGTCCATCCACATATGTGACAGCCACTCCCTCGAGGGGGCATCATCATTATAGGCTTCCCAAACACCATTTGGAGTTATAAATGGAAATACTATACATCTTATGGGATGCTCGAAAGGAGAAGGTGAAGGATTTGGAGAAGTTGCTCAAAGGAGTACATGTTAAGTGCAGAGAATTAAAGGAAAATCAAGGTCCCTTTGCCCTAATAAAAGGAGTTTGTAAGTCTTATTGGGACAATATTACCTACACAACTTCATGATTATCACAAGGCCTTAAGTTTATTGACTTGATAATATCCCAAAGCCAATTGGTCAGTGCTAAAGTTGATAAAGTTCTACAAGTTATAAACCCAAAGATATCCAATACATTGTCTTATATGAAGATGTTAAGCACCCCGAAAGATGGTAAGTTGATAAGTAAAGGTGGACAAGCTAGGGAGTTGCTCAAAAGGCCATTGATAGCATTGACAAATCGGAAGCAGAAAAAAGAAGTAGAACCCAATTGAATGTCCTATCTCATACCATTAGTGCCATGCAAAGCTATATTATACTCCTCATACAATAGGGTATCCCTTCTCCTTGGGTAAAAGATGGAAAGTTATTTCCCCACGTGGATTTTCTAAAATCAATGGAAAATAAGAAGAATGATGAATCTATCTTCTAGAAATGTCTTGATGCACCCACCCCATATGATGTCTCCAAGATCATCAAGCCATTGGCAAAACTAAAGCTGCAAATCTGACATGTAATGAAGGTAAAAGACTTCTCTTATGATTGCACTTTCAAATTATCAATATGTTACATAGTATTGCACATAATTAGATTGACAATAGAAGAAGGATTGATTTTTTAACAAAATGCTTTGATTGTTCCCCCTTGGACTCCCTATAACACAAACTCCAAGGAGCAAAAACATTATGATTCACTTGGAGAAAAGAGGCCATGGAACATGAAAGGAACAAAAGAAAGGTCATCAAGGCAAAGACCAAGGGGCATAGAACGCATTATCCAAGGAGCAAGTAAAGACTTTAAGTCAAATCAAGGAGATGAAGTAGACCATAGTAGCCAATTCAACAATATACTTCCACATGGGTCAAGTTGTGCATAGATATCCATTTTGAGTTGAAATGACTAAAAGAGAGAAAATTAAGAAAAAAAAAATCATATTTTGGGAAGATTGTCAGAAAAATCAACAAAGTACAAGGATATATGTTAGAGCAAAAAATTCATAAGTTGCTCCTTACAGCAAAATCAACAGGGAAAAGCTAGTGTTGTCTTTTCATTTGTAGGTTTGGGGAGATGAAAGTTGACTTAAAGAACAAATCTCCAAGACCATCACTCACAATACTATTTGCCATAACTCATGTCAAACTCCATTTATGGAAAAAAAAAAAAGTGGGAATAGTTGGTTGTATCCTAAAGCAAAAAGGTTCCCATTTTTTGAAACCTTAAACCTGTCAACTTTTAAGTGTATATTCTAACTCTTCTTTCCCCTAAGGTGCATGACTCATTATCTAATATAGATCGTAAAGAAATTTCCCTTTTTAAGTATGAAGTGACTCAATGAGTCTTTGATAAAGTTACAAGGGTACACAAACCCAATGAATTTTTATATTTAAAATCCCCTTGCTCGTTCATCTCAATCACAAGGTAACATTCTCAAAATGGAAAAGAATTACATAATGAAGAATAAATTATGCCTCTGTCTCATTTCATGTACAAGGAGGACTGCATTGTTGTTAGCGTGAAATAGGTTAGGGGGTTCAGGGAAAAAGATAAGCAAACATCAAGAATTATTCCTCCCCTTCTTTGTTGGTGAGGCTATCATAAAAATACACTTAGACACCAATGCCATCCTATAGGAGGATGACAACCCTTGCTAGGCTCTATCAAGCACACTAGGTGCCCCACAAGGCCAATCCCTAGCATGGTGGATATTCAAGAGTGAGCAGATGGAAGGTTTGCATGCTCCAACAAGACCCCCAGATGCCTTATGGGCAAATTTCCCTGGTGGATAGACACACAAGACCAATTTGGAGAAAAATCCTCACCTTCATGTAGGACCTCCAAATCCTTTAAAAGGAAAAATCCATAGAGGAAAGTTTGTCAAGGTAGGCTTATGTGTCAAAGACAGCGATTGCCCCAAATATTTTAGGTTGCATTAGGTGTATCGAGCACTCTACAAATCGATGCCTTTGTAGGATCCACCTTTAAGTGTCTAACTTGTAGAAGATCTCCACTCAAGTAAGTAGTAGTTGAGAGCCAAGACAGATATTGTTATTGGAACGCCATGGTATCGCAGTCCTCCCTCTCTGAAATCTTCTTCAATTTTCCTTCTCCCCTCTTTTTGTTATATAATTGATTACTTTATAAATCATGACTACTTGCCCAATGGATATGGTACAAGTTCTACATTTCTCTACTAAAGAAATCACTTAAAAGTTGTTGCAAATGTAGTGTAAAAACACTATGTCCTAGTTAATTTTTTAAATGAAGCCTACAAGGTTAATGCATTGTAATAAAGGTTCAAGGCCTCAATACATTCTTTAAAACAAAATGTGATGCCCCACAACTTTAACTCTGACATGCCATTGGACTAGCAAGAGTCGCTAAGTGTTCCAATCTAACAAAACAGATGAGCCAAGTTCACATTTTGAAGGTCAAAGTTAGACATATCCCCAATGATCTTTCATCACAACATGATCTAAAAACATCCACAGATCCCAATATTCTTTTCTAAAGGTGTAGGTTGCACCATTGACTGTGAGATACAAAGGTGAACCCACCCGTTTGGACCAATGGTGCACATCTTTACTCCTACCACTATTGGCCATGCCAAGAACTTATGCAAGCTAAAGATCTCTACAAAAGTAATGGTCCACAAACCTCCAACAACAACAAAGGAAGAATGCTAGTGTCCTCCACTATGTACAAATTCAAATGTTTTTCACATAGCCCATTGAACAACGCAATGTAAGGAAGTATATATGGCATTAAGTTCACCATTACGCGGGTGGTAGTTTAGTATGCCATATTTGGGGCCTGGAAGTAGTGCTCAATAATGGCACTAATAGCTTCCACAATAAATTGACAATTGTTTAGGGACATTACCATACCCATTTCATTTATGAGTATCAAAAGGCACGGAATCAAGTAAGTTGCATAGCAATTAATTTCCCTCTCCTCCTTAGTAGCATAAGATATAATAATCAAGGTAAGTTACATGGCAATTAATTTCCCTCTCCTCCATAGTTGCATAAGATATAATAAGCTCAGCTAAGCGAAGTATTGAATTTTCTTGGTGATAATTTTGCTCTTTGTTGTACAAATTATGGTAGGAATTACCATGTTTATTATCAATTAAACATTTCAAAATATTATGTGAATGGATAACTGCTTGGCATTCAATAAGAGATTTTGTAGTTATTCTTATCTCTATCTTTAAATGCATGATCATAATCAATATGTTGCAATCTTGAATTCATGTTACATTTGATTTTCATTGTGTCTGATCTATTTACATGCTGGATTCCAAAATTGTGTTGAATCATTCTGGTTTAAGGAAATCACGTCATCTATCTTGATGCATCACCTCAAAAAATAGTTCCAAAATTGTGTTGAATCATTCTGGTTTAAGGAAATCACGTCATCTATCTTGATGCATCACCTCAAAAAATAGTTGACATCTTGAGATTTCTTTCTACCCACTGACTCTTTTCCATATAGATTTGGCCATATTATCAGCAAAAACAGCCCAAATTTTTTATTTACATCTCACTCCGCAATATTACAGAGTTATCAATTTAGACTTAACCATAGTCTTCTCATATCCTCGCTCGCACTGGGATTTATATGCAAATAATATATTATTAAAGTATTTGTTGAAGCAAAGCACTTAAAAATAGACCTAAATAATATGTGATTATTACAGTACCCAGTTGTGAAGGATGAAAGACTTAGATCTAAATATTACCAATCCCAACACCATTTGGGCTGTCAACATCACCCTCCACACAACAAAACATGCACCATCATCATCAAAAAAACATGCACCATCATCAAAAAAGTCGGCCATTTTTTAAATACTTGGATAATGCTAGCATAGGCCTTATATGCGTTTCTATAGGAATCATATCAAACACATTATTTTTGTTCATTAAAAGACTGAATCAGAGCACCATACTGCCTAAAATCAGAATCAAGTGTGTCATTGCCTATACATCTGATAACATGAATATGAAGTTCAATTACATGTTATAATCTACGAGCTATTAACGTGTCAACCCTCACAGAATTGCTTGTACACACAATCAATTTTTGAACTCTGATAACAATCACAATGTCCTGAAACACTACAGAAAATAAATGAACTAGTCGTGCTCATGAAAAAATATTTGATTCCTCACACCCATATATGATGGCTGAGCATTTAATTTGTTGACATTTCTCCTCATGAAATGGCTTGCAAATGGGTTTGTACATTTGCAAACAGACTATTTACCATACATCCCTTAAGAAAGGGTTTAGATCAACAACAAAAAAATTTCATTACATTCGTTGCCGAATACAATAAACACAAGATCTCTTTTCTTTCAACCAGAGATTATTTAGGTCTAAACTGAACGTGGACACTCTCATACAGCTAACCATCAAGATAATTATGACAACATTACACAGCACACACCCAAGATGTTGCTCAATAGCAGAACCTTCTCTGCATAGAAGTCTCCGAGAGATATAATAATATAACAAACAATTGCAAGCCTTAGAGAGCAAACTTGTAAATCGTACACAGTCCATACTTATTACACGCTCCTATGCGCTCAAATTTGCCTACCAAACATCTTCCCTAACATGAAAATAAATTGAAAATACTCACCAAACAACCACACCACACCCGTGAGAGAAAAAAAATACACTTAATAGTCACACACGCTATTGTACACACTTCCCTACAAAATAAATAAATGAAACAATTCCACAAATACATCCTTGGATAAAAGAAAGGCTTTGACATTACTCCTCAGATGTGTTCTCAGTCACCTCTTTTGTGGGTGTACCCTTTGCAAGCTGGCTGAAGTTACCTTTCGCCCGAAAGAGCTGATGATGGTGATGCTTACAGTAAAGTCTGCCTTCATGTGCAACATAATTTGACGGGCTAATGACACAGCCACCATGGCTGCACTTAAAACAAGGTTTGTGGTATGCGGTGCCATCAACAGCAACCTGCAAATCAAAACCTTTAGCAGGTAGAAAAGTAACAGTATCACAAAGTGAATCACTGCATCCTAAGACTTCCAACTAGAGGTAAAAGTGCAGTGAATAACAGAAATTACCTTCTCAAGGGGATACACTGTCTTTCCACAGGCAACACATTTGTCTTGTGTACCAGAAAACAATGCAGAGATCCTAGTGGGTGTTTTAGTCTGTTGAATCACAAAAACACGAATAAGATAAACCTTTAAGCAGATGTTCAAGAAATTAAGCTTTTCACATTTCAACCAAACTAGCAAACATGGTATCTCTAATCACAAATGTAATCGAACAATCTCTTCCTGTGTTACAAGAAATTTGCTAGTTATTCGTATAATTTGCAAGCATTCAAAACCCACTGATCAACAGATCACTATCCATATGCATGCATGAATGTGCAAAAGTGCGTGCGAGACCAATTACATAAAAAATCTGAGGCAACAATAGAAGTGTTGGGTCCATCCATAGCTAATTATATTTTAAAAATTTGCTACCCAGCAAGTTCTAATAATACAACACACATGACATTTAGTTATATATACCAACAAGAAATATAAAGAGCCGACATTCTACAATCTAGGATGGTACCTCATTCTCAATGGACTTCTCATTTCTCAATTGTTTAGGGGTCCCTGAAAAGAAAAGATAGCCAGAAAAAGATAAGATTGTCTTCAATTAGTGTTGACATTGTGATGGCCATTCTCACTTTGAGAGAATCTAAACATGTTAACACAAACTCAAAAAGAACAAGTACATGAAAATTAACCTTCAAAACTTTTATCCAAACTTCCTGTTCTCTTGAAAAGCTGATCAAAGTGAGGCTTGCAATAGAGAACTCCTTCAAATGACGAGTAGTTACTAAGCTGCAACCAGGATTGAAGATTGAGATATTAGCTAGATCATATTTGTCAATGTGACGTAAGTAAAATAGATTATACTGAACAAGTGTAAACTGTGTTCGTCGTTAGATCCAGATTTGCATTAACAAATTATAAAAATACATCCCATCTTAGAGAAGTCAAAATAATCAAAAAGCTCATAGCATGTAATAACTTGGAAGCCAGCACTGATGTACCAAAAGCCTAATTTCTTACATATTTTTCATATCAAATGTGCCCCATGGAAACCAGGTTATCACACTGAGCTTTAAGAGATTAAATTCATCCGTTGCCTTTCCATCACAATTTCTGTTTAGGATTTAGACTCTAAAGAATTCAAATGACTTGCTAGAGCAAAAACAGTAATACCATCACATTAATCTAACTGTGCAAAATAGAGATTGGTTTCAGTGGATATATAGTCCTAGGGCTTGCTTGTTTAATATTTCTAAAGGTTCACATCCCCATCATTATCTATGAGAAAGCAGAATACCAAAAGGCATATATATGCGACATCCCTGTTGTAGATGCGTATGGCGTTAGGAACCTGTATCGCCATCGATACATTCTATATCAAGTTTCAACCAAGCTTCGTCATAAAACTTGGCATCGATACACACAGAAATACCATAATAAAAACTATGTTTCATTCTATTGACACGATGAGGATAGAGAAATAATGTACGTTCATGTGGGAAGGGAGAAGAGAATGAATGTCTATTAACTCTATACAGAGGTCCAAACAGTCTATAGAACCACTAGGTATGTGGCAGTTAACAGCAAAAGTTTTGCTTCATGTGGGACCTTCAATCCAATGTCCATAACTATAATTTGACGTTAAAATAGGACAATATTCAAGTAGCGTCTCTACTTATTAAACTGGATAACCCAAATAGATGTAGCAGCACATAACATCTGTGTTTATAAGATGAAATCTAAACAAAAGTAAGTGGTTCCCGAGAATTTAGTTAGAAAACACCAAAAACTTTAAATCTGTTGTTTTCATTACAAGGGCAATGTTAACATAAATTTATAATCACTTTCCAGCTACAACCAACAATTGCCGAGTCATCCAGGTTGCCCACAAATCAAAGCCAACTAAAGGCATTCCTAAAAGCCTAAAAACAATCTAAACGTAGATGTGAAAAAACTACTAGCAGAGTCATACACGTTGCCCACAAATCAAAGCCAACTAAATGCATTCCTGAAAGCCTAATAAAAATCTAGAAGTAGAAGTGCAAATAATATCCACAACAAACCACACAACATCACTCTAGCCAATCCCCCCAGAAACATTAGAACAAAAAAACATGAACTTTTCAGAACCCTAAGCAGTAAACTCAAAGACATAAAACATAGCAATTTGAGGAGATGCACACAATAGTCTTTATCTACAAAACATAAATGCATCCCCATATTGGTGCTGATTTGATGACCCCAACACTATAACACAAACCAAAATCCGATTTCCAACTATATAAAACCACCAAATAAAGAACTAAAAAAATCATAACATTAACCACAAAGCCATCATAAAAAAATCTACGAAAGAAATCATCATAGAATTTCAAGACCCAAAACTTAAAACTGGGAACTCCACAATCATCGGAATTGCCTTTACTCCCCAAACAAGAAAAATAGAAAACCAAAAACCTTAGCAATAAACTTAAACTCAAACAGAAAGTGGGTATGATATATAAATGAAGTGCCATCTAAAACTGATAACTGAATTTCAAAACCAGTCCCACCGAAAAGAATCCCAATAAAATTAAATTGCCAATGCAGCATAGCAAACAAATGAATCTAGCAAATTGATATTATTTTCCATAGAACAGCTAAGACTCAATCCTAGAACCTCCCAATAGCATGCTGGGGCACTCTACCACTGAGATATCAGCTCCTTTGCGGTCCAGAGGGTTGACTCTTCTTCCAACAATTTGCACATCGTATGGGACAACCCACCATCAATAATTGGCCAGCATCAATAATTGGGCATCAACCAAAGAATAAAACCACAGGGGTAAACGCACAAGTACTTGGACGGCACCGATAGTTGGGCATCAACCAAAATAATAAAACCATAAGCCAAAAACCACCAATAATTGGACAGCAGCAATAGTTGGGCATCAACCAAAGAATTAAAAACATAGGGGAAAACGCACCAATAATTGGACAGCACAGCAGTTGAGGATCAACCAAAGAATAAAACCCTGAATCTCATATGCAAAATGAATTTTTCTGCAAGTGAAAGCCTTAACTGCCATAACGTTGGTTTAATATCTTAGGTTTAAAGTTGCTTTGTTGGCTGTTGTCTAACTATAAGTGGTATCCCCCTAGCTCAAGTTAAAACACTGAAAATCAATTAATGCTGACAGGTTAATAGCCCCAAAGCATTAACTACCTATTAAACCAATCAAGAAGAAAATACCTGAAACCTTGGCGATGGCCTTAATTCGATCCTTAAACTTATCCAAAATTGAGTATAAGAAAAATAGTATTACACTACAATTATATTTTTTGACAAGTCGGGATAAGAAAACAGCTAAAACAAATAAAACCCACTTATAATCTGATACTCTGATGCCTACCCACATTAATCCCAAGGCAGGAAAAAAGCCCTAAACTCAACGTATGCTCGATTCTCATAAAATGGTGTCACGATAAAAATTACCCTTTACTAAATACTGCCAAAAGCTGACTACCCACATAAAACCCAAAGCAAATAAAAAAAGCAAAACCCTCGAAACCCTAATACCAACAATACTTTAAAAAAAAAAAACAGTAAACAGCAGCAGCATAGCATAAATACCTTCAATGTCCCCTTGCAGTGATGACAGCGAAAACATGCCTTGTGATAGACAGAATTATCTGCTGTCAATTGATCGACCAAGTAGACAGTCTTATCACATGCCTTGCATTTCTGTGTCGTACCAGCAAATGCCATGCCTGTTACTGTGAATATATCGCCTCGGGTACTTCCTTTTTGAAAAAAAAACGGAACAGAGAGTACACTTGGGCAATCTAATAAACACAAAACACCAAAATTATTGGTGGATTTTATTTTTGGTAAAAATCCCTCACCCGTGCTCTCTGCTCTGTCTGATTATAGCGATGTTTGTCTTGACCGGATTTCAAATGCGGATTAATTTTCTTACATGGCCTATTTTATTGCCTGTTAAGGGCTCCCTGTTTTTATTTTTTTTGGTTTTGGGAAAGCTCTACTTTGGTTTTATATTTAAGCCATTGGCCATTTTAAAAATAGATTTATATGTGGATGACTCTTCTTTTGAGTTGGCATACACTTGGCTTTTGAAAAATAATAATTGTTTTGAAGAAATTTTTCAATAAGACTTTATGGGCTTGGAATTATGGTTTTGTTGGCCCTTTTTGTATTAGGTTTATATATTGCGATTTAATAAGTATTGGGGTGATTTGTTTAAGTTTTTTTTTTTTTTTTTTGGTTGTTCGATGAGGATGATGGTGTAAAAAGTGTTGTTTAATTCTTGATATTAAATCGAAAAAATATTTTATACACCTAATCCATATAAAAATAAATTTTCAATTAAAAATGTATCAATACTCAAATCACATCCAATCTATATAATTTTAGAGATTTAAAATTTTCATTAATACGAAAACTAAAACAATCACTAAATTATTTCCACATATCCCTGATAAAACCCAATTTTTTTAACCTCCATCATTCGACGCTAAGGTTTTTCCTACCCTATTGAGCTCTAATCTCATGGTATAATGAAGTCATGAATTAATATTTTCTTAATTGGAGAATAGTGAACTCTTTGGCATTGGGTGTATGAATAAGTTGTTTCTTTCTAACATAACATTCGGAAGTAAGGGCATTTATTTCATAAAATTCATATGACTTATATGACCTATTCCTTAAATAGTGCTTCTAAGAAATTGATCTCTAGTCAACTCCTTCTCTAACAATGTTTGATATTCCTTAAATAGTGCCTCTAAGAAATTGATCTCTAGTCAACTCCTTATCCAACAATGTTTGATCTCTAGAAATTGATCTATTAAGTAAATAAACGCACATTATATATATACTAATTAAATTGAACCTAAATTAGTAATAATTGAACATGATAATGTTGAAAAGAATATTAATAAGTTGTAATTTTTAAATCTACAATATTCAGTTTTAAATATTATTGTTTTCAAATTTTTAAATTTAAATATTATTATAATCATTTATTGTTGTAAATTGCAACACACATGAATTGAGTGAATTATATGGAAATTTTAATGTTAAGATAAATACCATTAAATTTTAAACTTAAAATATTTAAATATAAAATATATTTATGAATTCTATCAAATTATTTATTTGAAAACAAATGCAGTCGATATGTTAAAAACAAACTCGAAACTTGTTATATTTTGGAATTTATTGTGTAATCTTTTTCTAGCCACAACTTATTAACATAAAATATTAATAAATTATTTGCCTTAAATTAATATTTCCAACAAATTGAAGTGCAACAAACCATATTATTTCATGCAAATCCATCAAATTGTAAACATATATGAAACAAAAAAACTATTAGGTCAAAAAAAATCTTGCCTTTTTATTCAACATAATTAGATTTGGTGCCTTAGAACTTTCTATCATAATTTTGCCATTGTTCTAACAAATAAACTGCCACGGTCTCTACAAGTGTGTTTCCTACACAATTGACACAGAAATGTCTGAACAATAACTACATTATTGAAATAATATAAGTATAATCCTCACATCTCTCCCATTGCTTCTCATAGATTCTCATTGCACAAATGAGATGGGGAGGGTAGTTCTTTTATAGGAAGAACATGCACTCATAAATATAATTTTTTGACCTATAATCCATCAATTCAAGTGGTTGGGTAAAACTGTTGCATGAGCATCTAGGTTCACGTGTAATTTCATATCAACCAAAAAAATATTAGTTTAGGAAAATTAGCATAGTGTTGCTTTGCGCAAGTGTTTTGTTATTTATATGTCTTTGTTTATAAGTTTGTAAAAATCATAAGTTATGTGCAAGCCTTCTTATGTTCTTTTGTGCCACATTTGAGTGCATGCCTATTTTGTGTAGTCTTTGAGTGCACATATATTTATTTTTTGTAATGTTTTATGCATTTGTAATTATTCTTCATCTAAATATGCTTACAAAGCTTTGCACAATTAGTGATGGCCTTTTGTGCAAACGTAGCTTTATAGAGATATGTGACGTAATTTTATAAGTCTTTGACATCTTCTAGAACATTATAGCTTTCATTTGGGTCATCATAGAATGGTTTCTTTTTGTACAAATAACAATGCTGGTGAGAGTTCTTGGAGGAGTTGATTCTTTGTTAGGGTGTGGAGCTAAAAGCTTCACCAAGGAACATACAAATCAGGTTCGGGTCTACACAGACGCCGACGTCGGTCAGGAGCGACCGACGTCGGTCACAGGCAGTTGGAGAGACGCCGACGTCGGCAGAATGGTCGGCCGACGGCGGTCACAGACAAGCAGCAGGAACCGACGTCGGTTACCTGCGTGTCCAGAAAGCTATTTCCGTGGACAGAAGCGAGTGTTTGCATGATAAGTTTGAGTTGTGAACTCAAGCACGCGTCTCTATTGTTAGCATTACTATTTTTGGAGCCCTTGTTCAAGAGGCTTAACTGTTTGTTGGTTGTACATGCTCAAGTCTCCTAATTCTATATGTAGAATTAGATCTTCTTAGCTTAGTAAGTGAGTAAGTAATTTGTAGTGAATTATTGGAATTCATTGTGTGTGAAGAACAGTACAGAATTGAATCAATCCAGGCTTGTTGGAGTTGATTGTTCTTGAGAGAGAGCTCTTGAAGAATTGAGATCTATTGAGAGATCTATACATCTAGGAGAGGTGTGGAAGAAAGAAGCTTTCTTCAATTGTATTCCTTTGTAAAGAGTTTTGTTAATACAAGTTTT
Organism: Torreya grandis; assembly: GCA_037957365.1. Taxonomy (NCBI): domain Eukaryota; kingdom Viridiplantae; phylum Streptophyta; class Pinopsida; order Cupressales; family Taxaceae; genus Torreya; species Torreya grandis. The sequence goes on from JARHVA010000409.1 coordinate 4,213,917, forward strand.
CAGGGTGTTTTCTTGTATCTCTTGTTCTTGATATTATCATTCTAATTACTTGTCAATCTGGTTTAATTCCGCATTTATTGCTATCATAGTTATAATCTATTGTTGGATTGATCACAAAACAAGTGGTATCAGAGCTCAGGTTCACTAACAGGTTGTTCAGATCTGTGTAGTGTGTTTGGATTACAGGTTGCTCACAGGTATTTCTGTTTGAGTGGGAGAAGCAATGGCAGATGAAAGTAAATTGAGAATGGAAAAGTTCAATGGCAAAAATTACCAACACTGGAGAATGCAGATAGAGGATTATCTGTATCAGAAAGATCTCTACTTACCGTTAGGAGTTATTGCAAAGAAGCCCAAGGACATGGAGGATGAAGAATGGGAAGTTCTTGACAGAAAGGCTCTGGGGTCTATAAGACTGAGTCTAGCATCCACTGTGATATCCAATTTATCACAGGCAAAGTCTACAGTAGAGTTGATGACTACATTAGCAAATCTGTATGAAAAACCCTCAGCTTCAAATAAGGTATATTTAATGAAGCAGTTATTTAATTTGCATATGAATGAAGGTGGATCTGTGTCTACTCATCTGAATGATTTCAATGGTATTGTGAATCAATTAAGTTCAGTGAATATAGTGTTTGATGATGAGATAAAGGCTCTTTTGATATTATGTTCTTTGCCTGAAAGTTGGCATGGCTTAGTAATGGCAGTTTCTAATACTGCATCTGCATCAAATATTTTGAAAGTAGAGGATGTTGTTAGTGTTATCTTGAATGAGGAAATACGTAGGAAAAGCACAGAAGAGGCATCTGGGAACGCTTTAAGTTTTGAGAGCAGGGGAAGGCAAAAAGAGAAGAGCAAGAAAGGCAGAGCAAGATCCAAGTCAAAGGGGAAAGGCAAATCTAAATCCAGAAATGGCAGGAAGCCACAATGCTGGAATTGTGGAAAGATGGGGCACATAAGCAGAGATTGTTGGTCAAAGCCTAAGGAGGACAACCAGCACGAAGGAAACGAAGAAGCCAAGATTGCAGGTATTGCACAGGATGCCTTAATTTTCTCTCTGCATAATAATATAGAATCTTGGGTATTAGATTCTGGTGCGTCTTTTCATGCTACTCCTAATAGGGAATATTTCAGTGACTATATCCAAGGAGATTTTGGAATAGTGTACTTAGGGGATGATGAGCCCTGTAAAATAATTGGCAAAGGCAAAGTGCAGCTGAAGATGCAAAATAGCAACACATGGGTGTTGAGAGATGTGATGCATGTTCCTAGTTTGAAGAGAAATTTGATCTCTGCAGGTAAGCTAGGTGATGAGGGTTGTACAGTAACTCTCACAGCAGAATCTTGGAAGGTAACCAAGGGTGCACTTGTTATGGCCAGAGGTAAGAGAGAAGGAACTCTCTATTTGTGTAATTGTGTTACTAACAAATCTCCTTCAGTTTTATCTACTTCAGATGTGGACGCTAAATTGTGGCACTCAAGGCTTGGCCACATGAGCGAGAAGGGGATGTCTATTCTTAAGTCTAAAGGTATGCTTTCAAATTTAAAAGGCATAGATCTAGAGTTTTGTGAGCACTGTGTATTTGGAAAATAGAAAAGGGTTAGTTTTCTCAAAACTGGGTCTACTAAGAAGAGGCACAAGTTGGAGCTTGTTCACACAGACGTGTGGGGACCGGCTCAGGTTGCTTCCATTGGAGGATCACAGTACTATGTATCATTCATAGATGATGCCACAAGGAAGGTATGGATCTACTGTATTAGAAGAAAATCTGATGTATTCAATACTTTTAAAGTTTGGAAAGCTATGGTTGAGAATGAAACAGGTAAAAGATTAAAGTGCCTGAGATCAGACAACGGTGGTGAGTTCTGCAGTCATAAGTTCAGAGATTATTGTTACATGCATGGAATCCATAGGCAAAGGACGGTTCCAAGGACACCTCAGCAGAATGGTATTGCTGAAAGGATGAACAGGACAATAATGGAGCGTGCAAGATGTATGAGATTGCATGCCGGTTTGCCCTTACAGTTATGGGCACAAGCTGTTGACACTGCAGTATACCTGATTAACAGAGGACCCTCTACAGCACTGGATGGTGGTATTCCAGAAGAGGCATGGACAGGTAAAAAGGTTGATCTCTCATATCTCAAAGTTTTTGGTTGTGAAGCCTTTGTGCATATAGATAAGGAAAATAGAAAGAAGCTTGATGCTAAGTCTATGAGATGCACGTTTATTGGCTATGGCTCAGATGATTTTGGTTACAGATTGTGGAATCTAGAAACTAGCAAGGTAATCAGGAGCCGTGATGTTGTTTTCAACGAAAGAGTGATGTATTGTGATCAGCTAAGGAAGTTGAATCAGCCTGAGCAGAGCAATAGTGAATTGGATGAGGTGAAAGTCCAAGGTGAGCTCACGGGAAAAAGAAATAATCACTTACAGGAAAACACAGAGACCGACGTCGGCAGGTTAGGAACCGGCGTCGGCAGCACAGAAACCAGCGCCGGCAATACAGAGACCGACGTCGGCCGTACAGGTACCGAGGTCGGTCAGGCAAAACCGACGTCGGCCAGTAACAGGTCTACAGGTGATCGAGGTCGGTCACTGTCAGAGAATTTGGGTGGACAGCGTGTTGAGAACGAGTCCAAGACACCCATCAGGAGGTCAGAAAGGGTGAGTAAGCCTCCAATTAGATATTCTCCTTCTTTATATTATTTATTGCTAACTGATGGTGGAGAACTAGAGAGTTTTGAAGAAGCAATACAGGTGGAGTCCAAGAGTGAGTGGGAGCGTGGCATGGTTGAGGAGTTGGAGTCCTTAAGAGAGAACCAAACATGGGATTTGGTTGAATTGCCAGCTGGTAAGAGAACACTTAAGAACAGATGGACCTACAGGTTGAAGGAAGGCGAGAATGGACAGATGAGATACAAGGCCAGATTAGTGGTAAAAGGATTTGCACAAAAGCCAGGTATTGACTTTGGCGAGATTTTTTCTCTAGTTGTAAAAATGACTTCAATAAGGGTTGTATTGTCTTTGGTTGCTTTTGAGGATTTGCATCTTGAGCAGCTAGATGTTAAGACAGCGTTTCTTCATGGAGATTTGGATGAGGAAATTTATATGGAACAGCCAGAAGGATTCGAGGTCAAGGGTAAGGAGAAGTTTGTGTGCAGGTTGAAGAAAAGCTTGTATGGCCTCAAGCAAGCTCCTAGGCAGTGGTACTTGAAATTTGACAGGTTTATGACAGAGCACGGCTACAGTAGGTGTCAATTAGACCATTGTGTGTATTTCAAGAGATTTGATAATGGTAGATATATTATTCTATTGTTGTATGTAGATGACATGCTGGTTGCAGGGTCTTACATGCAGGACATCTCAGAGCTTAAGGTAAAATTAGCTCAAACGTTTGTTATGAAGGATTTGGGAGCAGCAAAGAAAATCCTTGGCATGAGCATTAAGAGGGACAGGAAAAATCACAGGTTGATATTGTCTCAAGAAGATTATGTGGACAAGGTGTTGAAATGGTTCAATATGCAGGATGTTAAACCGGTAAGTACACCTTTGGCTGGACATTTCAAGTTAAGTAAAGAACAATGTCCCAATTTATATGAAGAGGTAGAGTACATGAGTAAGGTTCCATATTCTTCCGCGGTAGGAAGTTTGATGTATGCAATGGTATGTACTAGACCAGACATTGCCCAAGCAGTGGGAGTGGTAAGTAAGTATATGGCCAATCCAGGTAAGGAACATTGGAAAGCAGTTCAATGGATCCTTAGATATCTGAGAGGAACCAGTGGTAGACACTTGTGCTATGGAGGTTTAGATACTTCTCTACATGGCTATGTAGATTCAGATATGGCAGGGGATTTGGATGGCAGGAGAAGCACCACAGGTTATGTTTTTACTGTAGGTGGAACAACGGTTAGTTGGATATCTAAGTTGCAGAAGGTTGTAGCCTTGTCAACTACAGAAGCAGAATATATTGCAGCTACAGAAGCTAGCAAGGAGATGATATGGATGACACGGTTCATGGAAGAGCTTGGAAGGGAGCATGGAAGTTGCAGATTGTATAGTGACAGTCAGAGTGCAATCCATTTGGCTAAGAACTCAGCTTTTCACTCAAGAACCAAGCACATACAGCTAAGGTACCACTTCATACGACAGGTATTGGAAGATGGTGATTTGAAGCTGGAGAAAATCCATACAGATAGGAATCCTACTGATATGCTAACAAAGCCGGTTACTAAGGAGAAGTTGAATTTTCATTCAACTTCTATTGGTCTTCATGATTGAGTTGAAGATGGAGGAGCTAGAAGATGTTGCTGTACAGGTACTGGTGTAGCTGGTTTATCTCCAAGTGGGAGATTGTTAGGGTGTGGAGCTAAAAGCTTCACCAAGGAGCATACAAATCAGGTTCGGGTCTACACAGATGCCAGCATCGGTCAGGAGCGATCGACGTCAGTCACAGGCAGTTGGAGAGATGCCGACGTCGGCAGAATTGTCGGTTGACGACGGTCACAGACAAGCAGCAGGAACCGACGTCGGTTACCTGCGTGTCCAGAAAGCTATTTCCATGGACAGAAGCGAGTGTTTGCATGATAAGTTTGAGTTGTGAACTCAAGCACGCGTCTCTATTGTTAGCATTACTATTTTTGGAGCCCTTGTTCAAGAGGCTTAACTGTTTGTTGGTTGTACATGCTCAAGTCTCCTAATTCTATATGTAGAATTAGATCTTCTTAGCTTAGTAAGTGAGTAAGTAATTTGTAGTGAATTATTGGAATTCATTGTGTGTGAAGAACAGTACAGAATTGAATCAATCCAGGCTTGTTGGAGTTGATTGTTCTTGAGAGAGAGCTCTTGAGGAATTGAGATCTATTGAGAGATCTATACATCTAGGAGAGGTGTGGAAGAAAGAAGCTTTCTTCAATTGTATTCCTTTGTAAAGAGTTTTGTTAATACAAGTTTTCAGGGTGTTTTCTTGTATCTCTTGTTCTTGATATTATCATTCTAATTACTTGTCAATCTGGTTTAATTCCGCGTTTATTGCTATCATAGTTGTAATCTATTGTTGGATTGATCACCCAACATTCTTCACCATGCAAGTATCGTGATGATTTACGAGTCATTAGGAGAGATTATAGTAATGTGAATTAAGTTTTTTTATAGTTATGAAGATCATGGTGCTAGGGTTTTCATGTGCATTTTTTGTTACAAAGTCTCGCAACTTAGCCTGGTGAGGTTGCAACTTTCATGTGACTTGTCACTTATGTAGCTTGGTTTGGCCACATAAATTCTCATGATGTGCAATGGGAAGGATTCATTGCATATAACTCTTTAAGTCATGGGATGATCATAAATTTAATCGTGTTTATCATCCAACTCAATTGGTAGAATAATCAGTTGTCAAATATGAGTAATATGTGAAATGTTGAGACCTAGAAATTACTAGTTTTTATTCTATGTGATTAAAAAAACATGTTTTTGGTTTTAAAAGTAAGTTTTATTTACATATTTGTATTCCCCTAAAAAAAATAGACATGTTTAAAAATATGACATGTCATTTTGAGGTCGTATGCAAACGTTATGGTCATTTAAAGTAAGCAAACTAATTTTCTGGTCAATCTTGGGAGCCCATTGTTCATCTTTGGAGCCAGAACTGGTGACCTTCAGAGCCACATGTATTGAAGCATTTTTTATGTTGAGCTTCACTTTGGTAGTTCACTTGAGTTCTTGGCAGATTATAAGGCTGGGAAAAGACAAACACAAGTCTTAGAAAAGGCAGAGAGAATGAAAAAGTTACATGGGAAGACGAAAGGACATGAAGCGTTTGGCTTTAGTTTCTAAATATTGGAATTATTGAATGTCTAAGAGGTATTCATGTATATAAATATGAACCTATAGAGCTCATTTAATTGGAGAGGGGTCTAAGGAGACCATTAAGAGAGATCATAAACAACAACAAGTGTATTGAGATGTATTTTACTTGGATCCACATTGCATATGCACAAGTTTGAGTCTTTGTTCTTGTTTTCTCATTGTTGCTCAGATGTAGGTGATTGTTTTGAAGACTACACAACTAAAATAGGTTGAGTTTAGTAGCTTTTCATTTCTTGAGAATCAAATCTTCATCTTAATATTACATAGATCATTACAAATATGAAATCCCATGAGGTTATTTTCCTTATAAGCCCAAGAGGCGAAAACGCTTGTAAATTGCATAACATAGTGGAGATGAGGAAGCATGGCTTCACTTTTACTAGAGTTTTCTCAAATTTATTTTCTCCAAAGTATGTCTTGTGTATCTCTCTTTGTGATTAATGTGTTTGTTTCCTTTACTTACATGCTTAGATTTATTGCAACTAGGGTAATACACAAACATTTAATATAGCTCAAGATTCAACCCTAATGGTTAAATAACTTCACATTTGGTATTGCACTTTTATGCAAGCATATTAATTGTAGTCATGTATGGAGTAGTAGCATGTTCAGAGTGTAGAGGTATTCTTTTATATGTTGTATATGACAATCTTAAGAGTTGTAATACATATTAAAATAAAATTTTAGGTGTTTTTATGGCATAGAACTTGAGTGAAATACCTTGACTTGAAAGGGTTCATGTTAGTGAAACTTAGAGTGGAATATCCACCTAGTTTAAGGATTAAATTGGCATCACAATAGGTTATCCTTTTTTCTATAAAAGGCTTGCTAACATATTTTTGTAGATGTTATTTTTATTTGTGTTTTATTTTGGTGGTTGTTGTGGTGACCATTGTGGAGATGTTTCCCATTACCCAAATAAAAGTGCTAGTGGACAAATTGTTTTGATTCAGTAGCAACAAGGTGATTTAAATTTACACTATTTTTATTATTGATGCAAGACATTATGGGCTTCTGTGATGTGATGGTATTTACTAAAAGTCTTTGATGGACCAACCATCTAAGGGATAGGAAAAAGGTTGAGAATTCAACTTGGTAGAAATTACTCTTCCAAAGAAATAATGGTTAAGAGAGTTGTAAAGTATAGAGCAAGACATGTTAATCATGGATTTGATCATAGTTTCCTTGTGATAGTAGGGTCTGGTTGTACTTGAGCAAAGAAAATACTCTAAAGGTAACGCTATGAAGTTTAAGGAAGAATGTTTTTACTCGGATATGTCTCCTTTTCTTTTTATTTTAAAACGGATGTTTCTTTGAGCATTCCATGTGGAACAAAGAAAGTATTTATACCTTTTATTGTATATCCTTTCTCTTATTGGCCAAGAGGAGTGGGACAAAGTTATTTCTATAGATGAAGGAAAGAGCATCAAGAAAGGGAGAACAAGAAAATCTAAATGGCATTTGAAAGAGTGGGGTAAGGAGTCCTCACCACTTGAGTTTCTAAAATTATGGGATTGAAAACCTTCAAATTAGAGGGTTGAATATATATTAGAACTTGAAAAGGGTATTTTCTAAGAACTAATAAAATTGGAACTTGAGCATGGTTTTTTCCAAAACATGATCAGATTGGAACCTGAAATGGGTATTATCGAAGAGGATGATAAGATGGGTTTCTCACTTGGGTGATAGAAGGTAAATATCCATATTATTTTTATAGATTTTTTGGGATCCAAAAGATTTTAAATTTTTGTTGTGTGATCATAAATTTGATCATGTTTATCATCCAACTCAGTTGGTATAATAATCAACTGTCAAATATGAGTAATATGTGAAATGTTGAGACCTAGAAATTGTTAGTTTATGTTGTATAGGATATAACAACATATTTTTGGTTTCAAAAGTAAATTTTAATTACATGTTTTTATTTTCCTCAAAAAAATAGAAATGTTAGAAAAACTAGCATGTCGTTTTGAGGTTGTATGCAAAATTTATAGCCATTTGAAGTTGGCAGATTTGTTTTCTAGTCAATTCTAGAAGCTTGATTGTTCATATTCAAAGCCATAACTAGTGACCTCCAAATCTAAAATGGTGACCACTAGATCCATGTGTATTTAATAATTTTTTACTTTTAACTTCACTTTGGCAGTTCAGTTGAGTTCTTCACAGATTATAAGGCTGGGAAAAGATAAATATAAGTCTTAGAAAAGGTGGAGAGAATGAGAAAGTTGCATGGGAAGATGAAAGGACATGAAACATTTGGATTCAATTTCTAAATCTTGGAATTATTAAATATCTAATAGATATTCATGTGTATAAATATAAACTTATACATTTTATTCAATTGGACAAAGGTATGAGGAGACCACCATGATAGATTGAAAACAATAGCAAGTGCAGTGAGATGTATTTTATTTGGATCCACATTACGTATGTGCAGGTTTGAGTCTTTGTTCTTATTTTCTAATGTTGCTTAGATGTAGGTGACTATGTTTAAGACTACACAATTGAAAGAGGTTGAGTGTAGTAGTTTTTCCTTTCTTGAGAAGCAACTATTCAATTGAATATTGCAGAGTTCATTATGAGTATTAGAGCCCATGAGGTTATTTTTCTTGTAAGCCCAAGAGGCAAAAACATATTGTAAACTACATAACATAGTGGATATGAGGAAGTATGGCTTCACTCTTACTAGAGTTTTCTTAAATTGAGTTTCTCCAAGGTATTTCATGTGTATCTCTCTTTGTGGTCGATGTGTTTATTTCCTTTACTTTCATGTTTACATTCCTTGCAACTAGGTTAATACATAAACATTCAAAACAACTCAAGAATCAACCTTAATGGTTAAATAACTTCACATTTGGTATTTGTACTTCTATGCAAGCATGTTAATTATAGTCATGTATAGAGTAGTAACATGTTTAGAGTGTGGAGTTATTATTTTATATGTGTTATATGACAATCTTAAGAGATGGAAAATATATGAAATCAACATTTTAGGTGTTTTCTATGATATAGAACTTGAGGGAAATACCTTGACTTGAAATGGCTCATGTTGGTGAAATTTAGAGTAGAATATCCACCTAGTTTACAGATCATGGGAATATATTATGGATTCATTTAATATTTCCTATGATGTAATATGTCATGTTGCATTAAGTTATAACATGTTACGGTGACTTAGAATTGTATTATACATTTAGTGTATGTGGTGCATTAAGGTGTGTTTAATGATGTTAGTGGGTTTTTCAACATTATTGTAAGTAGTGGGTCTTGTGCATTTATAATCATGCCCCTATCTTTGAGCCAACTAGTCAAAATCTTAAGGATATAAAATTTAATCGTTGTTTTGAGATAGAGATGTACTTATAAATATCACAAGTTTCAATATAATATCTATAGATCTAATGTTGTAACACATCTCATTGTGAGACTACAGTTATTGTTTTATTTATTATGTGCATTGTAATTCTTTTGATTGAAATCAATAAATATATGAGTTATTATATTTTATTGCATTTTCCATTGTGAGTTATTAATGTTGTGTGGTCTAAGGTATCTCTTAATGAGACCCCTAACCACAACTACATCATTTGGTATCAAAGCAAGGTTATAGTCCTTGTAGGCTAGTGTTTATTTCCACATTTATGAGTGCGGGTATAAATTAGTTGTAACCATTTTCCAATGATGTTTTTAGGTAGAAGGTGTAAAAGATCTTGATTCCTAAGGAAATGACACAAAGAGGAGGTTTAGGAAGAATATAATGAGTGGTTGGAGCTCCAAGACTTGCAAACTTGGTAGGCTCAATTAGAGATATGCAACCCATCTAGAGGATATGGAGACTACAAAATGTCAAGGCATTAAGGTGGTGGTGTGTGGTAGGGTTAGAAATATAGAAATAGTTCAAGCACAAGGGTGATAAAATAATATATAGTAGGTCAATTAATCGAAAGCTCATATAAATAATATTATGAATTTATACAACTAAGATTACTAAATATAGTAAAGTACAGTTATTGAAAAATATTAAAATAAATAAGAATCAATAATACTTAGTTGGTTTAGATCTAGACTAAAAATAGGTGTAAAGTATGTAAGATAATTATTTTGGATTAGATTTTAGATTCTAGAAATTACACTTATGCAGTTACAAACACTATTGTTAGATCTAAACACTACAATCAATGCTAGTATTTGACTATGATGCAAGTGTATAGTATGGAATAATGACTAGATCTATATGAAACCAATTTCATTGTTCTAAATTATTTATCATCTTTATGTTGTTATATTTAGATCTGGGATACAGTTTTTCACTCTTCATTGATTGATCAAACCTTAGCTCTTCACCTTTCTTCACCCTTGGAATGAGTTTGTTAAAAAATAGGTTAGTGGGCTCAAGGTGTTGAGTTGCCTCAAAAAATGCTCTATCAATGGGCACTACCGACATAGCCAATACTCTAAGTAGGGTCTCAAACTTATATATTTTTCCCATATATGTGGAAAAATGTGTGTACAAGGGTACAATATACTATATGAAGATGCATGCAATGATGTAGCTTATAATTTGATAAATATCACTCATGGGTTATTCTTTGAATGTTTTAGACTTATAATATGACCATTTCATATGCTTGATATGAAAATAGGGATGAATATGTAAAAATAGATTGCTTACACAATTGATTGATTTAACTTTAGTAGGTGTTTGCTTAGTATTTGCTAGATGAAGAATGATAAGGCTTAGACTTGTATTTATACCACACCTTTTGAAAATATATCATGGTGGGGTTCAATAATAAAAATAAGTTAACCCATAGGCTTGAAATCATTTTTAATTTATATGAATTTTTTCAACTAGATACTAGATAAGGATTTGGACATTATCATCAGTGATAGTGTCCCTCTGTGGTTGGTAGTGTCGAGAAGGCTAGAAAATAGATATGGATCTCAAACTAATAGTGAATGGTGTTTATTAGATTTTAATCTTTTTGTGCAATAAAAAAGACTTGGGTCATCCAAATTATATAGGTCAAACTAAAAGATAAGCATTTAGGCACATTAAGATGGCACATGTGCTCTTTTCGACAACACGGAGGTCTAGAACTGAAGGGTAGAGCCCTGATTGATATTTTTCAAATATACAAGACTAAGCTGCTATAAATATTCAATTTTAGCATCTACATTTTCTCTCCCTTTAATCTAGTAATGCATAAGGATGAAATTATTATGTTAAAGGAAAGCAATGTGTATCTAGGTGTGTACAACACACCTTACCTTTGCTTGAGCCCACTTGGAGTGCTTTGTTGGTATATGACTTATAATCAAGAGCATGTTATAGTGTAAATAAATGTATATAATATGAAATTTAAAATAATTGAAATGTTTAAAAGTAAAGAGAGCAAGGAAAGAGTACACCTATGTGTTGATGTAACCATGTTGCCTCTTGATGTTTTGACTTTATAAATATGCTTCCTTATGAAGAATTAGAGTTGGAAGAGGTTCAGACTTGAACTTTGGAGAGCTAAGGAAGGAGATTGGAAGGTATTATGCCTCCAATCTAGTGCAAGGATGAGTTGTGACATGGCCATTGAGATCATTAGATCTCAATCGCACAACTGAAGTGTGAATATATATAATCTGGTGAGGGTGAGTGATTTAATCAATTCATTCTATAAATCTAATGATATTGGATGACTTAATCACTCTAACCTATAAATTTGGTAAGGTTGAATTATTTAATCATTTTAACCTATAAAATAAACCAACTACTATAGTAGAAAAGGCTCGATAATAGTACATTCTAGTGTAATCAATACATTTTGGTGAGTAATATAATAAGTATATTTTAAATTTTTTAGTACAATAACATGGCATATGCACCTCTACTATGTTTGAGTTGGAGTATATGTGTCATAAATATGAAAAAAATTATTTCAAATCTATGCAAAATCAATGCAATGTATAATATTTTAACCAAAGTGTAGATCTAATTTATAAAACTAAACTGGAGATTTTGTAAGTGTGGAGGTCATGCCTTGGTGACATGTCCCCATTGCAATCTAGAGATAATGAGTAAGTATGGATATCATGTTCTTATGACATGCTCCCACTAAAATCTATAAATATTGAGAAGGTATATAAGTGTGGAGATCATGTCTTTGTGACATACCCCTACTAAAATTCATAAACTATGAAAAATGTGGTCATGCTTAAATGTAATGCCCCCATTAATATGCCCCCTCCTTTTGAGGTGAGTGAAATAGAAGTTAGAAGGTACATTACCTCAAAAGGATAAGGTAGTTTTATAATTTGTGTATGAATCATGCAGTATATAAGGATACCATGTCAAAGTAGATATATCAATTAGGCTTGTAGTATACGATCACATCAAGTCCTAAGATGCATGATATAGATCATGGAAATGTATATAGAGTAACAATACTTTTTAGCAAATAATCCAGAACACGCACAAGAACACTCAATGTAATGCAAAATAATGGTCTAGGGAGACTTCATACGAGGGACATGTTTAAATGCCAGATAATCAAAAGGGACGACATATTTAAATGTTAAATCTACATATAATGACATATTCAAATGTCTAATCAACATACAATGGCATGAGGTCCAAAAAATAAGGAACATATTCAATTATTCCACAAGCAAGATAATAACAAGTAATGTAATACACTCAAAGAAGTGATGATATGAATAAATGAAGCATAAAAAACCAACATAAGAATATTATACTAGTCCCTACATATATGTGTTAGCAAAAAACATGATGTAACATATCATATCAAGTATACTATGAAATATATGAGCATGGATATAAACATGTGTAAGTGTTAGCATATAAGCTCAAACATGATAATTTAGCTATGATCATAAAGGATATGTTACCTGTATCAATCGTGATCAAAGAAAGTAGATGCCCCAAATATATTGTATGACATGAGTAGAGGAAATGTCTAACACATGGAATTGATAATGAGCTAGCCCATATTTAATTTTTTTTAACACACACACACACACACACACACACACACACACACACACACACACACACACACACACATATCACACTCTATATTTTATTGTTTCATTCAAACAATACATTGGCTATTATATAGCCATTGTAATAGCAAACCAACTTCCTATTAAATAGGAAGCCACAATAACAAATAACCTGGTAATAGTCATGGGTATAATAAGCTAACCACTAATCTATATATGTAATAAATAATAATCATATTAACCATATGGTAACTAATTAGCATTACACAATAATAAATATTATTTACCACATGGTAAATAACCTAAAAAATAATTTACCCAACATAAATACTAATCCCCAACATTCCCCCCTTAGTATTTATATGGGGAGAAAGTACATTCTATGAACTGAAAATAGAATCGTATGACAACACATACTTTTAGGTCTACATATTGTTGTCTAGATCTTATTACACATGATCACTTACATATGAGAGCTTATCTCACTTTCACTTCCAGTTGAACATATTCACCAGTCGACCATCTTCCAATGAAGTATGGCAGTCAGAGGATTATTGAGGTCAAATACCCTCTTATACAACTATTTACATGATCAATGATATCTACATTCTCCTCTTCTCCAACTTAGCATGGGAACGATTACAATGCTTTATTTTTACACACAACACAAACAATTAAAAAATTAAAATTTCCACCAAAACATAATACGACCTTGTCATTAGTGCCTAATGAGAGCTATTCTTTAGTCTCCTTCCTCTTATGCCTCCAACCTCTATTATGACATTACTTACTCAACAAATTTTGCTTTGATATTCAATAATAAACTCCCCTTCCCCCATAATTTTGACAATACATTTTTAGGATGCCAGGTTCTCTCAAAATTGCATCCTTTACATAGATGAGATTGACAATTGATGACATCGATTTATTTATTTTGAAAAAAAACCCTAAATCTTGGCTCTGTCAATAGTCTTGACACTAAATAAAGTATTTGACATAAAAAAACTCAAATTTTAGAGAAAATATAAAACCTAAACTAATATTAAAACCTAATTTTGACCATATAATAATATTAAAGAGAGACACTTTGATCTTGGAAGCTCACCTTAGAAAACTATGCATGGAATATAGGCAAAGGGTCCAACATTAAACTATATGTAGCACCATGTTACCTATCAAACTAAGAATAGAGATGGAATTACTTATTATTTTATCCACGTGGGTTGTTGAATCACTATGTCACATATCCAACTATGATGCAAAATTTACATGTTGTTCTCCATGAGTATTTATTTAAATACAATTGTATGATTCTATTTTCGATATTATGAATTTAAACTACTATATATAACAAATTGAACCCAAAAACACAATAACCTCAAGGGGGGAGATAATGGAAGTAAATAAATAATAATAAATAGATTCTTGTCATTACCTTACTCCTCTTATCCTCCCTCCAATATCTTCAAGTGAATTCTCAATGATTCTTGATTTTGCTTGTGGATATCATGGATTGAAAGATTATATTGGCATGGAGGTCTTATGGATTCAATAGTTGGCTTTTAGTTCATGTAGTTAGTTTAGCCATGGAGGAGTGGCTTATTTCAATAGGCCATGGAGGGCAGATCAATAGCCAATATTCAAAGTTGGGTTGGGAGGATCAATGGTGGAGGATTATCCAAGGAATTAAAAATTCCTTTGAAGCCTCTAAAATAGAGGCTTCTAAAGAGAAAGGGCTAAGTTGGAGAGGATTCTAGAATTGAAAAATTATAGAATCTATTTAAGGGCTAAATAAGATTAGTAAGCGATTAGGATAGGTGATTAGGGACTAGGGATGTAGGATAACCTATGAATAAGTTGGGTAGGTGGGTAGGTGGGTCATGAGAATTTAAAATTCTCAAATATTAGACAAGTGGGATTAGTTAGTAAATAATGGATAATTAGGTGGATTAATTAAGAAGTGGGGTAGGAATTGTTAGGGTGTGGAGCTAAAAGCTTCACCAAGGAGCATACAAATCAGGTTCGGGTCTACACAGACGCCGTCGTCGGTCAGGAGCGACCGACGTCGGTCACAGGTAGTGGGAGAGACGCCGACGTCGGCAGAAGGGTCGGCCGACGGCGGTCACAAACAAGCAGCAGGAACAGACGTCGGTTACCTGCGTGTCCAGAAAGCTATTTTCGTGGACAGAAGCGAGTGTTTGCATGATAAGTTTGAGTTGTGAACTCAAGCACGCGTCTCTATTGTTAGCATTACTATTTTTGGAGCCCTTGTTCAAGAGGCTTAACTGCTTGTTGGTCGTACATGCTCAAGTCTCCTAATTCTATATGTAGAATTAGATCTTCTTAGCTTAGTAAGCAATGTGTAAGTAATTTGTAGTGAATTATTGGAATTCATTGTGTGTGAAGAACAGTACAGAATTGAATCAATCCAGGCTTGTTGGAGTTGATTGTTCTTGAGAGAGAGCTCTTGAGGAATTGAGATCTATTGAGAGATCTATACATCTAGGAGAGGTGTGGAAGAAAGAAGCTTTCTTCAATTGTATTCCTTTGTAAAGAGTTTTGTTAATACAAGTTTTCAGGGTGTTTTCTTGTATCTCTTGTTCTTGATGTTATCATTCTAATTACTTGTCAATCTGGTTTAATTCCGCGTTTATTGCTATCATAGTTGTAATCTATTGTTGGATTGATCCCCCAACAAGTGGTATCAGAGCGCAGGTTCACTAACAGGTTGTTCAGATCTGTGTAGTGTGTATTGATTACAGGTTCTTACAGAGATTTCTGTTTGAGTGGGAGAAGCAATGGCAGATGAAAGTAAATTGAGAATGGAAAAGTTCAATGGCAAAAATTACCAACACTGGAGAATGCAGATAGAGGATTATCTGTATCAGAAAGATCTCTACTTACCGTTAGGAGGTATTGCAAAGAAGCCCAAAGACATGGAGGATGAAGAATGGGAAGTTCTTGACAGAAAGGCTCTAGGGTCTATAAGACTGAGTCTAGCATCCACTGTGATATCCAATTTATCACAGGCAAAGTCTATGGTAGAGTTGATGACTACGTTAGCAAATCTATATGAAAAACCCTCAGCTTCAAATAAGGTATATTTAATGAAGCAGTTATTTAATTTGCATATGAATGAAGGTGGATCTGTGTTTACTCATCTGAATGATTTCAATGGTATTGTGAATCAATTAAGTTCAGTGAATAGAGTGTTTGATGATGAGATAAAAGCTCTTTTGATATTATGTTCTTTGCTTGAAAGTTGGCATGGCTTAGTAATGGCAGTAAGTAATACTGCATCTGCATCAAATATTTTGAAAGTAGAGGATGTTGTTAGTGTTATCTTGAATGAGGAAATACGCAGGAAAAGCACAGAAGAGGCATCTGGGAATGCTTTAAGTTTTGAGAGCAGGGGAAGGCAAAAAGAGAAGAGCAAGAAAGGCAGAGCAAGATCCAAGTCAAAGGGGAAAGGCAGATCTAAATTCAGAAATGGCAGGAAACCACAATGCTGGAATTGTGGAAAGATGGGGCACATAAGCAGAGATTGTTGGTCAAAGCCTAAGGAGGACAACTAGCACGAAGGAAAGGAAGAAGCCAAGATTGCAGGTATTGCACAGGATGCTTTAATTTTCTCTCTCCATAATAATATAGAATCTTGGGTATTAGATTCTGGTGCGTCTTTTCATGCTACTCCTAACAGGGAATATTTTAGTGACTATATCCAAGGAGATTTTGGAATAGTGTACTTAGGGGATGATGAGCCCTGTAAAATAATTGGCAAAGGCAAAGTGCAGCTGAAGATGCAGAATAGCAACACATGGGTGTTGAGAGATGTGATGCATGTTCCTAGTTTGAAGAGAAATTTGATTTCTGCAGGTAAGCTAGGTGATGAGGGTTGTACAGTAACTCTCACAGCAGAATCTTGGAAGGTAACCAAGGGTGCACTTGTTATGGCCAGAGGTAAGAGAGAAGGTACTCTCTACTTGTGTAATTGTGTTACTAACAAATCTCCTTCAGTTTTATCTACTTCAGATGTGGACGCTAAATTGTGGCACTCAAGGCTTGGCCACATGAGCGAGAAGGGGATGTCTATTCTTAAGTCTAAAGGTATGCTTTCAAATTTAAAAGGCATAGATCTAGAGTTTTATGAGCACTGTGTATTTGGAAAACAGAAAAGGGTTAGTTTTCTCAAAACTGGGTCTACTAAGAAGAGGCACAAGTTGGAGCTTGTTCACACAGATGTGTGGGGACCGGCTCAGGTTGCTTCCATTGGAGGATCACAGTACTATGTATCATTCATAGATGATGCCACAAGGAAGGTATGGATCTACTGTATTAGAAGAAAATCTGATGTATTTAATACTTTTAAAGTTTGGAAAGCTATGGTTGACAATGAAACAGGTAAAAGATTAAAGTGCCTGAGATCAGACAACGGTGGTGAGTTCTGCAGTCATAAGTTCAGAGATTATTGTTACATGCATGGAATCCGTAGGCAAAGGACGGTTCCAAGGACACCTCAGCAGAATGGTATTGCTGAAAGGATGAACAGGACAATAATGGAGCGTGCAAGATGTATGAGATTGCATGCCGGTTTGCCCTTACAGTTCTGGGCACAAGCTGTTGACACTGCAGTGTACCTGATTAACAGAGGACCCTCTACAGCTCTGGATGGTGGTATTCCAAAAGAGGCATGGACAGGTAAAAAGGTTGATCTCTCATATCTCAAAGTTTTTGGTTGTGAAGCCTTTGTGCATATAGATAAGGAAAATAGAAAGAAGCTGGATGCTAAGTCTATGAGATGCACGTTTATTGGCTATGGCTCAGAGGATTTTGGTTACAGATTGTGGAATCTAGAAACTAACAAGGTAATCAGGAGCCGTGATGTTGTTTTCAACGAAAGAGTGATGTATTGTGATCAGCTAAGGAAGTTGAATCAACTTGAGCAGAACAATAGTGAATTGGATGAGGTGAAGGTCCAAGGTGAGCTCGCGGGAAAAAGAAATAATCACTTACAGGAAAACACAGAGACCGACGTCGGCAGGTTAGGAACCGGCGTCGGCAGAACAGAAACTGGCGTCGGCAATACAGAGACCGACGTCGGCCGTACAGGTACCGAGGTCGGTCATGCAGAACCGACGTCGGCCAGTAACAGGTCTACGGATGGCCGAGATAGGTCACTGTCAGAAAATTTGGGTGGACAGCGTGTTGAGAACGAGTCCAAGACACCCATCAGGAGGTCAAAACGGGTGAGTAAGCTTCCAATTAGATATTCTCCTTCTTTATATTATTTATTGCTAACTGATGGTGGAAAACCAGAGAGTTTTGAAGAAGCAATACAGGTGGAGTCCAAGAGTGAGTGGGAGCGTGGCATGGTTGAGGAGTTGGAGTCCTTAAGAGAGAACCAAACATGGGATTTGGTTGAATTGCCAGCTGGTAAGAGAACACTTAAGAACAGATGGACCTACAGGTTGAAGGAAGGCGAGAATGGACAGATGAGATACAAGGCCAGATTAGTGGTAAAAGGATTCGCACAAAAGCCAGGTATTGACTTTGGTGAGATTTTTTCTCCAGTTGTAAAAATGACTTCAATAAGGGTTGTATTGTCTTTGGTTGCTTTTGAGGATTTTCATCTTGAGCAGCTAGATGTTAAGACAGCGTTTCTTCATGGAGATTTGGATGAGGAAATTTATATGGAACAGCCAAAAGGATTCGAGGTCAAGGGTAAGGAGAAATTTGTGTGTAGGTTGAAGAAAAGCTTGTATGGCCTCAAGCAAGCTCCTAGGCAATGGTACTTAAAATTTGACAGGTTTATGACTGAGCACGGCTACAGTAGGTGTCAATCAGACCATTGTGTGTATTTCAAGAGATTTGATAACGGTAGATATATTATTCTATTGTTGTATGTAGATGACATGTTGGTTGCAGGGTCTCACATGCAGGATATCTCAGAGCTTAAGGTAAAATTAGCTCAAACGTTTGCTATGAAGGATTTGGGAGTAGCAAAGAAAATCCTTGGCATGAGCATTAGGAGAGACAGGAAAAATCACAGGTTGATATTGTCTCAAGAAGATTATGTGGACAAGGTGTTGAAACAGTTCAATATGTAGGATGCTAAACCGGTAAGCACACCTTTGGCTGGACATTTCAAGTTAAGTAAAGAACAATGTCCCAATTCATATGAAGAGGTAGAGTACATGAGTAAGGTTCCATATTCTTCCGCGGTAGGAAGTTTGATGTATGCAATGGTATGTACTAGACTAGATATTGCCCAAGCAGTGGGAGTGGTAAGTAAGTATATGGCCAATCTAGGTAAGGAACATTGGAAAGCAGTTCAATGGATCCTTAGATATCTGAGAGGAACCAGCGGTAGACACTTGTGCTATGGAGGTTCAGATACTTCTCTACATGGCTACGTAGATTCAGATATGGCAGGGGATTTGGATGGCAGGAGAAGCACCACAGGTTATGTTTTTACTGTAGGTGGAACAACGGTTAGTTGGATATCTAAGTTGCAGAAGGTTGTAGCCTTGTCAACTACAGAAGCAGAGTATATTGCAGCTACAGAAGCTAGCAAGGAGATGATATGGATGACATGGTTCATGGAAGAGCTTGGAAGGGAGCATGGAAGTTGCAGATTGTACAGTGACAGTCAGAGTGCAATCCATTTGGCTAAGAACTCAGCTTTTCACTCAAGGACCAAGCACATACAGCTAAGGTATCACTTCATACGACAGGTATTGGAAGATGGTGAGTTAAAGCTGGAGAAAATCCATACAGATAGGAATCCTGTTGATATGCTAACAAAGCCGGTTACTAAGGAGAAGTTGAATTTTCATTCAACTTCTATTGGTCTTCATGATTGAGTTGAAGATGGAGGAGCTAGAAGATGTTGTTGTACAGGTACTGGTGCAGCTGGTTTATCTCCAAGTGGGAGATTGTTAGGGTGTGGAGCTAAAAGCTTCACCAAGGAGCATACAAATCAGGTTCGGGTCTACACAGACACCGGCGTCGGTTAGGAGCGACCGACGTCGGTCACAGGTAGTGGGAGAGACGCCGACGTCGGCAGAAGGGTCGGTCGATGGCGGTCACAGACAAGCAGCAGGAACCGACGTCGGTTACCTGCGTGTCCAGAAAGCTATTTCCATGGATAGAAGCGAGTGTTTGCATGATAAGTTTGAGTTGTGAACTCAAGCACGCGTCTCTATTATTAGCATTACTATTTTTGGAGCCCTTGTTCAAGAGGCTTAACTGCTTGTTGGTCGTACATGCTCAAGTCTCCTAATTCTATATGTAGAATTAGATCTTCTTAGCTTAGTAAGCAATGTGTAAGTAATTTGTAGTGAATTATTGGAATTCATTGTGTGTGAAGAACAGTACAGAATTGAATCAATCCAGGCTTGTTGGAGTTGATTGTTCTTGAGAGAGAGCTCTTGAGGAATTGAGATCTATTGAGAGATCTATACATCTAGGAGAGGTGTGGAAGAAAGAAGCTTTCTTCAATTGTATTCCTTTGTAAAGAGTTTTGTTAATACAAGTTTTCAGGGTGTTTTCTTGTATCTCTTGTTCTTGATGTTATCATTCTAATTACTTGTCAATCTGGTTTAATTTCGCGTTTATTGCTATCATAGTTGTAATCTATTGTTGGATTGATCCCCCAACAGGAATAAAGTTAATGGATGAATAAGAATAAAGGGAGATGTTAGATAAGTGAATATAAGGATTAACAAGGACATTTTAGATAAAATTATATGGAATTAATGGTAATTATACATAATTAGTGATGTTAGTGATGATAAACAAAGTGATTGAATTTAGGTTTATATATTTTCCCCCTCTTTGAAAGGGCATTGCGAGTGGAGGAAGTGAAAAGAGTAATGGCCTTTCAAAAGAAAAACCATTTCATGGATGAAGTTATTAAATAATATTAGTGGATATGATGCCCCCTCGAGGGGACATTTAGAGAAGAATGAGGTAGATGGCCACTCAAAAAAAAAGAAATGAGTGGTGGGATACATTGGATAGATGAGGGGATTGGATGCTATATGTGAGATAGATAATGAAGCAGATGAACTCGACCTGAGCAGTGATTTAAAAATTGATGATGCCCCTGATAAAGACATATGCATAGGGAATGGAGACAACAATGTCATGGTTTTTGATAGATCTAAAGGGGGAATCAACCAAAACATGATGATGATAAAAAGGTTGCAAGCTTTTAACATATCCCAAGCAAGGGCACATGCATAGGAGAGCATTGGGCCAAAATAAGATTGATTTGATAAGATTAATGATGAGTGTAGCTCAGAGCTAAATTTGAGTGATATGATGAAGGGTATGAGAGAGAATAAATAATATGATTGAGTGACCAAAAAATAAAGGGGAAGAATTTGACATAATGCATCAAATTAATGAGCCACAATGTGATTGATAGAGATAATGCCCTTAGCAAGGACACATGCGAAGGAACAAGAGATGATAATATAATTATGGTCATGGTTATTCCCTAATCAAGGGAGGAACCATAAATTTTAAATGATGAATTGACCAATCAATGATAATAGATGATGGATGAAGAAAATATGAATGTTGCGACTTGTCAGGCCCAATTGACAGGTGCAAGCAATTGACAAAAAATATTGGAGAGATGATTATGGAGATCGTGATTGATCAATAGATTGATTGATCAATAAATTGATTGATTAATGGTTGATATTATATCCCAATTATTTTATTGATGCAAGACTAGATAAATATGGTGATGAATGATGGGGAAGATGAGAGGGTGGTTGAGCTAACCTCATGCACACCATGCAATTGAGCACTACCTACATAGTCTGAGTAGTTGAGCTGACCTCATGCACACCTTGTGACTCTTATATGGGTTATTGAATCTAATGCATCACATCACATGGCTTCATCATAGATCAAGTTCATTTCCTTGGGACCATGTGACATGTCCACTATTCATTTAGGTGATGACACTTCTACACAAGTTTTTGGAAGAGAGTCTATTAAAGTGAGTGGTAGAACATTTAATAATGTTCTAAGTATTTCCTCACTTTCAACTAATCTCAATCAGTCTCCTAGATTATTCACCTTGGTTTGGGCATGCACATTGATTTCACTTTAGATTTAATATATGTTAGAGAGTTACATAGTGATACTATATTGGCAATAGGATTGGCCGATCATCAGACTCGATTATATACCTTCTCATACTTTGTCCCTAACTCTCGTTTAAATTCTTCTTCATTGGAATCACTTGGACTTGATGAAATTTATGAGCTTAAACTCATATTTGATATTGAAGACTCTTATTATATCACAAATGACTATAATAGTGATGGGGACACACCTCCAAGATCTCTTTGTCACCTTTCAGATATTGAGGATTTATTTCTTGATTCACCTACTTTTTGTCCACTTCAGACATTACAAGGAGTAGGTATATTGATTCAAGATCCATCATACATTAGGTAGTCTACTACATAGTTACATGGCATTCCACATTCTTTCTTTGCCTCTACTTTTGATGCACCATCATTACATAGAGCAGTTAGCCCATATACTATGCATGAGGAGCATATTTACTTACACAAGGACCACACCTTGGTTAGACATCCATTAGGTACTTATACACATTCACTATTCTAGGGTGATCCATTCTTTACTACATCTGCTTCTAATCCACAATCATTCTAGAGAGCTCCTTTGCAGGATATAAGATAGCTACATGGAGTTGTAGCCTATAGTGGTCCTTTTTAGTCATCTCTTTTTCTTTATCTCTTTTGGGGGGTGTTTTCTCATATGGATTTTCTCCTTTTATCTAATTTATGAGAGTTTTTTTATACATGGGTACCTCAACATGCCTTGTTGTCAGGACCCATTTCTTATACCCACCTAAGTTGTGCTTATAGGGGGATTATGGGCCCACCACGCTTCTACCCACCTAAACTTTTTAAAGAGATGTTAGATAAGATTGGTCTGAATAGAATTGTGCATTTGAATCCATAGAAGGTTTTATGTCAAGTTTGGTGAATGAGAAATGTCTAGTAAGTTTAAAAATTAGGACATATAAGGATGCATTTTTGTGTAACATAACTCGTATGGATGTTTTTCATGTGTTATTAGGAAAGCCTTGGAAATTTAATAGAGGGGAACAACATGATAGTCATGAAAACACCTATACATTGGTGAAATATGGATTAACACATACACTAAATTTGTTGAAAGATAAGTGTGAAGAATTGGACATGATTCTAAAGGTTTTAATGATTTCGAGATAAGAGTTGTTGAAACAGGTGAAGGAGAGTGTATGTTATGTGTTAATCTCAAAGACAACATAAGTGAGAGTAGGCACAAAAACAAGAGAAGTAATTCCATGTAAATTGAAGGAGATATTGAGTGAGTTTGTAAAGATTATTTCTAATGATATACCAGATGGGTTGCCACCCATGAGGAATATATTTTATTACATGGATTTTATTCCAAGATCTATTTTATTGAAAAAAGTAGAATGTGTGATGCCAAAGGATAATGAAGAGGTGAAAAGATAAGTTTAGGAGCTTTTGCATAAAGGTTTGATCAAAAAGAGTTTGAGCCCATTCATAGTTCCAACAATACCAATGCCTAAGAATAATGGACAATGAAGAATTTTCACTAATTATAGATCCATCAACAAGATTAAAATTAAGTATAGAGTTACATTATCACACATGAATGATTTGATATATTGCTTACGAGGAGTGAGATACTTCATGAAGATTGACTTAAAGATTGGATATCACTAGATTCACATAAGGAAGGTGATGAGTGGAAGACAATGTTCAAAATTCAAGAGGGATTGTATGAATGGTTAGTCATGCCATTTTGAATAAGTCCTGCATCAATTAAATTCATGAGACTCATGAATTAAGCACTAAATCCATATTTAGGTAAGTTTGTCATAGTATATATGGATCACATATTAATTTTTAGTAAAACAAATGAAGAACACTTAGTGCATTTGAGACAAGCATTGTAGTAGTTGTGAGATGAAAATTTGAAAGTAAATTTGATGAAATGTAGCTTTATTAAAAAGGAGTTAGTTTACTTAAGAAATATCATTTCTAAATAAGGTTAGAAGATGGATCAATAAAAGGTGTGGAATTTTATTGAGTGGTCATCACCTAGGAGCACATTTGAAGTATGAATTTTTCATGGCCTTATGAGTTTTAATAGGAATTTTATTAGGAATTTCAGTGGGACATGTGCATCGATCACCAATGTGATGTGCAAATAGATAAAATCATTTTTGTTGAGCATAAAAGTAAAATATAGTTTATAATAATTGAATAAGAGCATCAAATTATTAAAAACACATACTAATTGATGTAAGTGAATCAAAAGCTCAAAAATAAGAAATACCATTAATAGAGCTCTTATAAGGTGCATGCTTATTTTATTACCCAGGGTGTATGATATAGGAATATTTTAGCTCACATGTAATCTTGAATCAACCAAAAATATGTTTTTTTAAGAAAATTGAAAAAGTGTTGTTTAATGTGTCTTATTGTACATGTCTTATTTGTAAGTTTGTACCAATCCTGAGTTATGTATAAACATTGTTATGCTATTTTATTCCAACTTTGAGTGCACACCTATATTACATAGTTTTGTACATCCTGCAAGTGCATATATATTTGTTGTTTGTAATGTTCTCACATTTGTTGTTGCATGCAATTTTAATTTTTTTTTGTCTTTTGTTCATCTAAATAAGTTTTTGAAGCATTATGCAAGAAGTGATATTGGTATTTTTTTAAAATTAGCCTTAAAAATGTATTTTAAGAAATTTCAGAAATCTATGACATATTATAGAACATCAAAGCTTTCATTTGGGTACCACATAGTTTTGTTCTTTTCCACATATGCAACAAAGTTGGTGAGAGTTAATGGAGGAGTTGATTCTTCACCATGCATGTACTATGATGATTTTCAAATCATTTGGAGATAATACAATAATGTGTAGTAAGGTTCTTAAAATATATGAAGATCATGGTGTGAGGATTTTCTAACACATTTTTTTGGTTGTGAAAATTGGGTGAGGTGGATGAAAATATCAAGAATGTCAATAGTCATGATTGGAGAACTATCACATGACTCCTAAAATATACCAAAGGCTCTCAAGATGGTATAAAAGCAAGATATATGCCTCAAAGTCTCATTATCGATGTTGGGAGAGTTGTTACATGGATCCAAAATTAGAATCAATAAAGCAAATAGATGTTGGGTCCACCATAATTTTCTCCACACTAAATTGGAAATGGTCAATCTGTCGAAGAGACATAAAAATGAGATTTTATTTAAGAAGGGAGCATTTTTAGGATGTAGGATTGGTGCACAAAATATATGGAGGAACAATAAAAAATATCATTAATATAATCCATAGAAATAATGTTTTTGAGATCACCACAATTTATCAGTAACCCATCTTAGATGAATGTGCATGGTCAAAATATACCCTTGCATATAATCTGGTGTCATGTGATCAAATAGTGCATGCAAAGAAGCATTGGAAAATCCATTAAAGACTTACAAATTATATTCCTATAAGATTTTACATATAATATAATAACTTACAAGTATAAAATGCTTTAATGAGTCTAAAGGATGCTTTAAATAACTCTCAAACTCTTGTGTTTGCTAGATGCTAATAAGAGGGTGCAATGAAGGTTCATGTCCATCATGCCTAAATTTAGTGTCTGAAAAAAGATACAATGAAAAAATAAAATTATTATATGTAATAGGGTTGTGTTGATTTATGTCCTTTGGAAGAGTGAAGTGAACAAAAAAAAGTGCATAATTCATTTTTAAAAAGTCCCAAATGAGAAGTAAAAGCACATGTTTGATAGCCAATTTCATGGTAAGCAGTCTGACAAGTAGGTTAGATGTATGACACAATGCCATGTTATTTATTTCAAACACATTTATAGAATAAACCATGTTTTAGAGAATATGGGAATCAAAATTATTAGTGTGCTTCTCAAATATGGAAAAAAATATACAACGTGATCAAGATAAGTGTGGACTACAACATGGGAAATCATATGTGGAGTGAGATCACAATACAAATCATGGTTTGGTAGATCACAATTCATGAGATCATCAAAGGGATGCATCATAGATTTGGAAGTATAAATAAGATATAGACCAGGTATAGTAGGTGTGTGGACCATATGATCATATTGATTTTGTAACAATGCAACAATATCCTTTAGAGTGCAAATGAGAAACTTATGTGTTACACGTTGTTATAAGAGGAACATGTTCATTAATTTTAGAGCCCTATTTTCCTCTAAAAACTTTAAAACATCTTCTTGAAGTGGGTGAACTTAAGAGAAGATCATGCCACTCTCAACTTGTAAGTAATTGTTTTCTTGTATTAGGGTTCACATATTAAGGCACAAAGCCATTGCAAGAAAAATAAGAATGCAAAGGAACTTATAAAGGTACATAGAAGGAGGATCACACAACAAAAGTTAAAAATAAACAAGAAAATCATGAATAAAAGGTCTTGGAATGAGTCTCTAAGTAATAAATCTAGATATGAAGAAAAGCTCGTGAAGGAGACTAAGCTCTAACCACAAGTGTGTTGAATATGTCCTCCAAAGAAAAAATAATTCAAGGCACAAACCATAAGTATGCTGAACAGTCATAAAAAATAATAAGGAACAAACTAAAAGTGTGTCAAATACAAGTTTTGACCCTCAAAAAAATATTTTTGGCACTTTATAATGAGTGAATTACAAAATAATGCCCTAAGCTGCTTATAATGATGTAGTTGAAAATATTATGCCCAGAGTTATAAATCCATGAAAATGAGAAATAAAAAAAAGTTGGTTTAAATACATAATGAAGAGATATGGACCAAAAATTTTGATTCTTCTTGGAAAAATATGCACTTTGAAAAAAACAACACTTGCAAAGGTGACTTCAGTGCAAATAATATTACTTAAGCATTTGGGCAATGTTTGACTAAAACAAAGGCCTCTAAAAAGCTAGAAAAGATAGATCTACAAGAGGTTTAGAAAACTCTAAAAATTACCACAATGAAAAAGTTAGAGTGAGCTTTGAAACTTGAAAAAAACTCAAAACTTGAAATAACACTCAAGATGTGAGCAAAAAAGCACATGTGCCTCTAAAAAATGCTCAATGGAGAGGAGTATTAAAGATGATAAACATCCAAGCACGAGGGTAAAAAATGTGAGTGTTCTTGGAAACATGAAAAAAGGTTTTATCATGAAGTTTCTAATGACTTGGTAAACTAGGCCCCACCCATCAGTCTTCTTAAAAAAAAAAACCATTGACACATCATTTTAGTGTAAAAATTTAGTAGGGGGATTGAACTCAAGACCTCCCAATAATATAATGTTCAAAATACTCTACTAACCACTATGCAAAGCAAGAATTTTAAGTAATTATATGACACACTTACATTTTGTTAATAAACATTAAGGTATTGTAAAGACAATGTGGGGAATGGTTGAAATTGTGAACTCTCTCCATGTCCAATGCCTTCACAAAATTTTAGAATTTTAGAAACCACTATATCATCCACCATTTTAATTTTAAGATTGACTATTATTTTTTTCATGAATATTTTTTAATTTTTTTATTGAAAAAATGTGATATATTTCATTAGATAAAACATAGTACATTATCTATAAGAAAAAAAGATGATATGAAAAAACATAAGAAAATAAAACTATAGAAAACAAATGGGTTCACAAATAAGCAAGGCTCAAGGCCAAACATAAAAAATCCAATAAAACAAGAAGCATTATTTTTTGGAGGAACATGTGACTCACTTAGCTCAAATTTACTCCTTTTCCTTATGTTATTTCTCCTTTGGCATGTGGATAGCTGAATGCATGGATTCATACCAAGGATATCAACTATTAACAACAAGCCAGTTAATGACAATAATAAGTCTCTCAGAGGGCTCTAAACTAATAGTTTGATTGTCCTAGGCCAAAGTGGCCACCTCTAAAACTTACTCCATAAATGTTTTCCTAAAATAGGTTGCAACCTCAATAAAATAATTCAAAGGCACCTTAATGGAGTTAAAATTACCTCAACATATTTTTTAATTTTTCATAGGTTTTGAAGAAGCTGAAATTCCATTATCTTCATCTCTAATTTAGTATTTAAAACTACAAAAGGGTAAAGACTCTTCATTCATTTTCTTCCAATTAGCTAAAATTCATCCTTTTCCTTTTGAGTAGCTATAGACATGGGGAAATATTAAGGTAAATGACTATGGCTGTGGCACATAAAACACTATAAAGGAAGGCTTATGTGTTCTAGGGGATTTTAAAACATCTCTCCCTCTAAAGATTTTAGCCATACCCTTCTTAGAAAATATTTGTTCATATCCATTTGATATAAATTTTGGCATAAGCAATCTGCCTCTTATTTTGAACACAATTTTTTAGCACAATTTTTATTGAATATTTTTTTTAAAAATTTGGAAGGTGGTGCTTGGACAATAGTTTTAGGGCATGTGGGTAGATGCTTCTAAAGAAATAATGTAGGTTGGTTGTAGATAGTTGTGGATGACAAATGA
Source organism: Torreya grandis (assembly GCA_037957365.1). Classification (NCBI taxonomy): domain Eukaryota; kingdom Viridiplantae; phylum Streptophyta; class Pinopsida; order Cupressales; family Taxaceae; genus Torreya; species Torreya grandis. Next base: position 4,242,407 of record JARHVA010000409.1, read on the forward strand.
GTCATTGAAGCTGGTGGTGTAGTCACCTAAGTGGAAGTTGGGGGTTTGAAAAAAATGCACATTTTTAATGATTCAATTTTAATTTATGTTAGTTTTAATGCCATTTTGTCAAGGTGGACATGGGTTGATTTATAATAGGGGCACAAACATGCTTGGGTCATAATGCTTGGGGTTAGAGAATTACATCCAATAGTGGTGGAGTTATAAAGAAGATACGATGGGATTTGAAATTAGATGCATAAGAAAATGAGAGAGCCATATGGGATGGTTAATTAAGTGGTGAACATGGCTGAGAGTGGTGATATTAGGCAGTGTATTTTATCTACATAACAAACATAAGGAAGGGAGACATGTGGAGGGACAATGGGGAAGAATAGTCAGAGGGGACATAAGATAGTCATGAAACACTAGGGGAGATATAGGGGATGGGTGGTCCTACAGTAGTGGTAGGGGGTGTAAACACTTAAATCTAGCCAGCGATAACCTCCAACTAGGCTTTTGACCAATTTCCACCAAAATGCACAATTTGGCTTAAAGACACTAAAATACATTAAATGATTTGAAATTGATATATACAAGTGCCAATTTTGGCCAGGGTATCACTAAATAAGGCAATGCAATTAATGGGATAGCTAACTTTGATCAGATCATTTCGAGTCAAAATGTCAATTTTGCACTTGGGTGCTCTAGATTGTTCTTTTCTATCAAATTTATTATTCAGAGCATGTGCCTTTGTTATTTTGTGTTGGAAACATCTTAAATGGGATAACATATCCAACACATTTGACATTGACTTCCAATTCCAATCCAGTCAAATTTTAGACCAATAATAAGGTATTCTGATCAATTTGTGCACAAAGTGCTTAATAATGCTTAAGAGTTAATTAATCCAAATCAAGGCCTAATTAATAATTTCATGGAAACTTATTGAAAACTTGTTTTTAAAAATGAATATTGAATATATGCATCATCAAGTGACCTCATTTCTTGGGAAGATATCCTTAGGCCATAAATGCCATAAATATCAGGATTATGGATCTCCCATGCCTCTTTATTACCTTCCATGCCTCATTAATGTCCCTTCTTCTGAATTCATAATGAAGATAATTATGGATTTTTATTACACAATTCAATTAATTCATGACCACACATCTCAATCTTGAGATGGATGATCATGGTTGATTTCGGTAATTATTGAAAATATATAAATAGAGAGGCCATGAACATAATTTTTAAACTTAATTTGTGAAAAGTTATAATGCAGGATTGATTCCAAAAGCTTCATGAAAACTAGTGTTACCATGCCAAATTGATTCCAAGCCAAGCCAAGCCAAAGCCAAAGGTTCTAAGGAAAGATGGAATTAGCCAAGCTCCCATTGCCAAGGGCTTTATGAGCACAAAATTGAGAAAGCCACTATTACAAAATAATTTAGAGCATCCAAGGAAGGTGAAGGAATTCTTGTTTTTCCTTTAATTTTTAGTTGTGTTTGTCATTTCTTTTTGTTACTAAGCTCACCCTAGTAACTATGCATGCAGATGTTAGTTTAGTGTGTTTTTGATTTGGTTTCATTGACTAACATGATACTAATCTCCTCTTCTAATTCAAATTTTTAGTTCACATAATGACACACCTAGTGGGATGATCTTCATGAGAGCGCAATCCATAAACTTTTTTGTGTTTCATAGTTTTGATTTATTTTTGTCATTTTTGCTTTGAGTAAAAACGACCAATAAAGAAGTCATAAATTTTTATTTAATTAATATTTTTGTCTAAATGTTTTTATGAATATATATGAATATGTCATGGATATTTATAAAAATTTCAAAAAAAAATTATTTATATTTTAGAAGTTATAGTTGTTTTAGTGACTATCACTTTCTATTTTTTATTTTTCTGGTAAAAACGGTTAGAACAAAGTTTATAATTTTTTTAAATTAACTATTTGGACTTAAATTTTTTTAGAGATGTGTGCCCTAGAATTATTTACAACCTCTAAAAATTTCTTAGCAAACTGATCCATATTTTAAAATTTATGTTAAAAATACTAACTACAGGTTTTTATATTTTATGTGTAGGATTTTATTTTTAGCTGTCTAATTTGTTGTTTACAAGTGTTCATATATTTCATATTATTATTTTTTAATATTATTTTTAGATTTATGTTAATATTTTCTAACCTAACACATTTTATTTTGGGGTGATGCCTTAGGGGTAGATAGGTAACCGATAAACTTCAACTTTATTAAAACATGTTTTAGACCATCTTTTGCATGCTTTTAAAATAAATTAGGAAAATTATTTTGGTGCTTAATGTAACATTTAGGTGATTAAGTAATTTTTTTTTTAAGCATTAATTTCAAATTTCACAATCTTAAGACCAAGGGGTCAAATGAACACCACCATATCTTTCATTTGAGCTTAAAATTGAACACACTTGTCAATTTTGTTTTCATTGTTTCAATTAGCATATTGTTTTCACAAAATACAAGGATGTTTCATGTATGCTCTTCCATTTTTTACCTTTAGGGAACCCTTGGAATCAAAAGTGCCATCCTTATTACAAAAATCCTAGTCCAAGGCATAAAAAGAATGTCGTTTAAAGCACTCTCCAAAAACTCACAAAAGTATTGGGTGACCTTGACAATGACCCTAAAGTCTTTCTATTTTATGCTTTCTTTATTTCATGTAAACTTGGCTTGTGAGGGAGATGTCATTACCTCCCATGAGTTCTTTAGGGAAGCTTTGACTTGGGGTTTCATCTCTTGGCATTGACTTCACTTACTCCTTTTGAGTTGCACACAAGATGTATCTACATTTGGACATCGCACTACACTGAGTGAACAGTAGGATGTAGTAGTTGTGAAACGATTAGACCTTTTTACAACTAGCCAATGTCACGGTCACCCAATTTTTGCGCTTTTATTTTGAATTATTTGACGTGAAATTCATTGTGTAATTGATTCCCCTAGAAACATTTGAAAGCTTGTTAGTTTAGTCAACCCCAAATTGCTATACCCTTGCTAAGATTTGGACAATTATACTTAGTGTATTTTTGTCATTTTTGCTTGGTATGTTTTGAGACTAAAACTTGTTTGTTTATTCATAAGCCATGTCAAAACAATGTATTTGAGTTGAGGAGGGTAGTGTTATGCTGCCCAAATCATGTCAAAACATTTTGACCCTTTTGAGTCTTTGAAACATAATATAGATCACATCATTCGAGCATGCTTACGCTATTAGGTTGCTCAATTTGTTTCAAGACTAGTTTACCTTGTATCAAAATCATTGTTTCAAACCATTTTATGTATACCATTTAGACCTTTGTCTTATGCTGTCATGTTGTCTAATCTTTTCTAGCTTGTTTGGTCAAATCTTAGTTTTCACCATTGAGTTTTCAATTAGCCTTGTTAAGTTTGGATTCAAACATTGATTGATTTCTATTTAGGCATTAATTCGTGGGGCTAATATATAGATCTTTCTCTTTTAGTTGCACAACTTCAATTAATCGATTACCCAAATTTGAAAACTATTGATTATTTGTTTGTTTAGTACCTATCCTTATCATTGTTTGTGCCTTTATTTGAAAAAACATAGTCTTTATTCAAAGAGCCTTTTGTCTTATGCCTTATGCCAACTGATCATGTTTATTTTTAATTCTATGTGTCAGGTTTATGTCAAAGTTATTTTCAAACTTGTTAGATTAAATCAAATCACATGATACCTTTGTTTCAAGTCTAGCTTTTGATACCATTTGGCCAAAAGCCCTAACATATGCATGTTTGTTTGAGCTTAGCTTTTGACTCTACAACTTTTCCCTTTCCTAGTTTAGACCTTGTTTGGAACACTTTGACCTAGGCCTTTGTCATGTCAGTTTTTATTCAGAAGCTTGACCTTTTGTGCGTATGATATTTGACATTAGACATTTGATGTTAGACTATTTTATGCCAAGTCTTAGCACAAAATATTTTGGAGATATAGCTCCACTTTTAGACCATATTGGAGATACAGCTCCACCCCTTCGATCAAGTTAGACCAAGTTTGAACCATTTGTCATTTGGACAAATTTTTATAGTTTTTAAAACTCTAAACATTTTTATTTTGGAGCTTTCATCATTTATGCAGATATGGATAACTACACTTATGGTGAAGTCACGTACAATCCAATTTATGATAGAATGGCTGCACAAAATCCCACTAGGAACCTCTATAGAGAAAGATTTTCTAAGGAGTTTTATTATTCTTCCTACAATACTCCATATGGAGAACATAGTTAAAATCCACAAAATCCAAATCGAGACCTTGATTGGCATGAAAAGGCTTGTGAGGAGGAATTTGAAGACCCAACTACAAATAATTTTGTTTGGAATACGGATCCATACCCTATTTACAATAATCAATACATGGAACACAATCGAGAACCAACTCACAACTGGGATGATATGGTTTATGAAGAAGATTTGGATGCTTTGGCTTATATAGGCAATCAGGTTCCATAATACCCCTTCATCATTCTAGGACCTAGTCCTTTGACTTATGTGAGCAATCAAACTCCATACTACCCTATCATTACCATTTTAAGACTTTGTCCTTTGGCTCATGCGAGTAATCATGCTCTTCAATGCCCTCCCACTATCTAACCACAAGCCATTCCTCATCTAGAACCAATCCCATCCAAACCTCAATCGATCTAATCTTTCAAAGACCAAGCTGTGTTTAAAATTGATATTTTCCAACTCATTAGAAACCAAAGCCTAGACAAACAACCAATCTAAGATGTTTTTGTTGAACCAACCACTTGTGATAAGTCAACCTGTGATGAATCACCTATTGATCTTATACTAGTTGTCGAGGAGTCTCACACTGATGATCCAATCTTTGTCGAGTCACTTCTTAATGATTATAATTATTTTTGGGTAAATCATTGCCTCAATCATGTGCCTATTTTTCAAGAGCCTCCTATTGACAAGCCAGTCTCTAAGGAGTTGTTTCTTGATCTTTTTCCCATCCTAGAGGAGTCCCACTTTGACAAACTAGTTTTTATGGAGCCCATTATGTCATCATAGGCTGTTACTTATCCAAAACCAAATATTCAATAAGACATAATTGTAATAGAGTACCCATTAGATGAAGAATCAGAGTTACAGTCAAGTTTTATTCTTGAACTGACATTGGATTTACCATTAGAATCTAAATCAACATTAGTCTTAACATTGGATTCAAAGTCCCCTGAGTTAGAATCAAATTCAGAAGAAGAATATGTTCATGGTTGTTACAACATTGGTTACACATGCCTTGCAAGTCAATTTTAATACATTTGTGATCTTTTTACGATTTTTTAAGATGATTACATCAGCTTCGACACAATTTATCCTAGTATCTTCTACAAGGATTATGCAGCCTCTCCCCATTCTATTATTAACAACCAAAATAACCATATAATTAACATTCCATCTCCCACAAGTGTCAATTGGGATCTATAGAATCACACTTTGTTGAATTGCATTCATGGTGACATAGCAGTTGAAGAAGAGCAAGGAGGCAAAGACCACATTCATATAGTAGAAGAACACTCTCCTAGTGAAACTTTTTTAGAGGTGTTAGGGGACAATCAAAGTTAGAACTTAGCATCTTCTAGTGAAGCTTTTTAAAAAGTGCTAGAAGATAATCAAAGTCAAAAGTCAACATTCCTTAGTGAAACATTCTCAGAGATGCTACGGGACAATCAAGACAACTTCATTGGTAAAAACCTTATCGAGGCACTGATAGCTGAGCAAAAAAGTTCTTCATTGCTTGATGAAGATAAAATCAAAGATCAAATCAAAATAACTTCTTTTCTATAGCCTAATCAGATGGTAACTACACTCAAGCCCAAATAATAGAAAAATCTAATGGTCCTATCGAGAGAATAAGTCTTTGGCCTTGCCAAAACCAAAACCATGTTGAATCCGACATCAACAACATTACATGTGACTGAACATCTTGATCTTCATTTGTTTTCCAACCTTTCCATATTCTATTATCATCTACCATTCCATTTCATATTCAAACCTACCATCTATTATTTGTATTTATTTACCATCCATGGCTACACTTTCCTTTGTAGAGGATACAAAGATACCTTGTATTGATATTTGAAAGAATTAGAATTAATGACTAATGAAGATCACAAAAGCATTCTCAGAATCCAAATCTGAATTGAGTTCTTGATAGAGTAGCTTTATAGACAAGGTGTGGGCTAGAAATTAACATGATCAAGTATTCTATTTGTATCATTTATTGATTAGGACATGCATCTCCCCATCAACAAGAACAACAGAATCAAAAAGCACACCTAGGCTAAAAACATGTACCCTACCATTTCATTGCCATGCCATTGCCATTGTTACATATCCTTTTACCATTATTGCATATCCCAACCAATCACCTTCTCACTTGGGGGAAACCCTCTTACCATTTTTTTAATCTATCAAAAACCATCATTATCCTTAGAGCAAGACTATACCATCCTATCATTCCATTCCTATTAGACTAAAGCCTATATTTAGTCATCCTACCCAATCCTATTTTGATCTTGGCTACTTTGGTTCTTTTATTTTTTATGAGAGGATTATGATCAAGTTTCAATAATCAATCTAATATGTGTTTCAATGATAGTCTATGAAAGAGTGTGACAATTGATCTGGTAAGATATCTTTTAATTTTCTATCCTATATCAAGCTTGTTTATGTGAACTTGATTATAACTACCTATGGGCAAATCAATGTCTCACTAGTCTTGCTACTAATTATAACCAACTATGGGAAAATTAGTATAATTGACCTATTCCATCGTATCCTAGTTATAACCACTTATGGGCAAACTAAGGGCAACACTTGTTTACCATGCATTGATGCATCACCTTGCCATTGATATTTTCATTTGACTGGCCATTTTCTAGATTTGAGAACTTGTTGGGACCTAGGTGGTTTTTCCTCACCTTTTGTGTGGATGGAATCACTATAACTTGAGGTCATTTTAGGACTATGTGGGTCATGCTCAATTCATGTTGAGGTCACCTCAGTCCCCCTTTCCATATGCTCTCACCATTTTGTGAGCAACCTAAACCAAATGATCTCACCATTTTACGAGTAGGTGTCTTATCATTCTCTAACGAGTTAAGATACCTCAAAATGCTAAAAACATTTGTAATATTTCAAAATCCAAAAATATTTGTCCTGTCTAAGCCTACTCAGTTATCCTCGATCTGCCTTACTAGGGCATTGTCATTGTTAGGATGCTTTCTTTTAATTTTGTTTTTAGGATTTCTATTTATTTGTTTCTTTCAAGTTGTTTGCTTATTTTGTTTATTTATTTTTCCATTTGTGTGTTTGTTTATTCACTTGCCTATTTATTTGCTTTCAACACTATTGCCTCGACTCAATCTATATGCATTCATGGGTGATTCCTCGAGCATATTATTCTTGAATCTATCTATATTCATATGTAAACATTGACATCATGGTTTTTATCATTGGTGCATTGTTTTTGAGTGTTTATTGGATTAAGAGTCAGTCTTTATGCATATTTTAGCAAAGTCTTCATGGTGTTCTATCATGAAGCCTACCATCACATGCTACAACAAAAATTGGCTTCAAGAAGGTCTACAATCAATGGAGCCATAGAAGTTTCTTCTTGGCACCTCGGCAAATCCTCCCATCCCACCCTTGATCAAATCAACCTATTAACCATTATAGTTGTACCATTACTAATAAGGACAAACATCTCCTCATTGGCAGGTACAACTGAATCATTCACACTAATCAATCTTATTCTTCTATTCATCTATTTCATCACTTTGCACCCACTCATCTTTAATCTATATTCTAGGTTGTATCCTTGGGTTATGCTTGCTAATCAACCCTAACTGGGGCACAATCATCTTTAGCCAATCTAGGTCCTCTTAATGATTATAATCACCTATGGGTAAATCATTATTTTGACTTTTATTTCTAATTATAACCACCTTTGGCCAAATCAGTAATCTTTTTACATCAATGCATGCAAGTATTTTCTTGTTTGGATTAATCTCAACCACAGATTAATTCGACCTTTCTTCTTGTTTCTTTTTGAGGGATCACCCATCAATAAATGTGATGACCGCTCCCTTGAGGGGGTATCATCATAGGCTTCCTAAAACCATTTGGAGCTTTATTCTTCAACTATCATCTTCTTTTTGGGATACAAACCATTTATCATTATTTGAGAAGACATTGCTTTGCCTACAGTTTGCAATGCCTTCCCAAATAGGGGCAAACTGTAAACATCTAAATTTGGCCATCGATAAATTTCAACCAGGCTTTTGACCAATTTCCACCAAAATACACAATTTGGCTTAAAAACACTAAAATACATTAAATGAGTTGAAATTGATATATTAAAGTACCAATTTTATTTAGGGTATCATTAAATGGGGCAATGCAATTTATGGGCTAGCTAACTTTGATCATATCATTTTGAGTCAAAATACCAATTTTGCACCTGGGTACTCTAGATTGCTCTTTTCTATCAAATTTCTTGTATGGGACATGTGCCTTTGTTATTTTGTGTTGGCAACATCCTAAATGGGATAATATATCCAACACATCTGGCATTGACTTCCAATTCTAATTGAGTCAAATTTTGGACCAATAATAAGGCATTCTGATCAATTTGAGTAATTTGTGCATAAAGTGCTTAATCATATTTAATATTTAATTAATCCAAATCAAGGCTTAATTAATAATTCCATGGGAAATTATTGAAAACTTATTTTTAAAAATGAATATTGAATATTTAGAACATCAGGTGACCTCATTTCTTGGGAAGACATCCCTAGGCCATAAATGCCACAAATATCATGATTATGGGTCTTCCATGCCTCTTTATTACCTCCCATGTCTCATTAATGTCCCTTCTTCCAAAGTCATGATGAAGATAATTATGGATTTTAATTACATAATTAAATTAATCCATGACCACACATCTCAATCTTGAAATGGATGGTCATGGTTGATTCTGGTCATTCTTAAAAATCTATAAATAGAGAGGCCATGAACATCATTTTTAAGCTTAATTTGTGCAAAGTTATAATTCAAGATTGACTCCAAAAGCTTCATGAAAACTAGTGTTACCATGATAAATTGATTCCAAGCCAAGCCAAGCCAAATCCAAAGGTGTCAAAGAGAGATGGAGGTAGCCAAGCTTCCATTGCCAAGGACTTCATTAGCACAAAACCGAGCAAGCCACTACTACAAAAGCATTTAGAGCATCCAATGAAGGTGAAGGAATTCTTGTTTTTCCTTTACATTTTAGTTGTGTTTGTCAGTTGTTTTTGTTACTAAGCTCACCCTAGTAACTAGGCATGAAAATATTAGTTTATTGTATTTTTGATTTGGTTTCATTCACTAACGCGATACTAATCTCCTCTTCTTAGTCAAATTCCTAGTTCACATGGGGAAGGTGACAAGGAGGCCATTGAGATGTGGCTGGGAAGGACGGTAGCAAGAGAATGATGGGAGGTCATTTGGGAGGATGGGTTTTGTTTTTTATTATATATATATATATATATATATATATATATTTTTAAAAAAAAAAAAAAAAAAAAAAGCTAATAGTACTTAAAAAATGAAAAAAATAAATAATTAATAAGAAAATCTTTAAAAACTATTTTTTTTTTTTAAAATAAAAATTAACCAAATAATTATAAGCCTTTTTATAATAATAAAAAAAGCTAAAATAATTAAGAAGAGGCTTTTTTACTTTAAAAAATAATTAAATCACTATTCTTGAAAAAACTAAAATTAATAGGCCTGAAAAAAAAATGATTTTGATTTAATGACTTGAAAATACATTAAAACACTTAAAAAAGAAAAAAATTTCTTTTTAAAAAACTTATTATATATTTTTAGAAAAAATCTAAAATATTTAAAAAAATCCTTTTAATTTTTTAAAAAAGAAGCCCTCTCTAAAAAAATCTTGGTTAAGGGTTACATTTTTGGTTTAGGGTTTAGGGTAAATGTTTTAAGGTTTAGGGTTTATGGTTTGGGGTTTAGGATTTATGATTTAGGGTTTGGGATTTAGGACTTAGGGTTTTGGGTTTAGAGATAGGGTTCCATGTTTTAGGTTTAGGATTTATGATTTAGGGTTTGGGGTTTTAATGTTGAGTTAGAGGAGGAACATGTTCATGGATTTGAGGGCCCCATTTTCCTCTACAAACTTTACATCTTCATGAAGTGGGGAAAATTCATAGAAGATCATGCCACTCTCAACTTGTAAGTAATTTTTTCTTGTATTAGGGTGTGTATATTAAGGCACAAGGCCATTGCAATACAAATAAGAAGGAAAAGGAACTTAGAAAGTTGCTTAGAAGGAGACACACACCAAAAGAGTGCCAAATAAACAATAAATTCATGAATAAGGGGCCTTGGAAGGAGTCTCTAATTAATAAATTGAGACACAAATAAAGGGTCACAAAGGAGACAAGGCACTAACCACAAATGTGCCAAAGATGTCCTCCAAAGAAAAAAATCAAGGTAAAAACCACAAGGGTGCCAAATAGATCATAAAAAATAATATGGAACAAACTACAAGTGTGTCAAATATAAGTTATTGACCCTCGAACAATATTTTTGGCACTTTATAATAAGTGTATTCCAAAATAATCCCCTGAGCTACTAATAATGATGCATTTAAAAATGTTATGCCCATAATTACAAAGCCATGAAAATGGGAAATCAAAAAAAGTTGGTTTCACTACATGTTGAAGAGATATGGACTATATATTTTGATTCTTCTTGAAAAAATATGCACTTTAAAAAACAAAAACACCTAAAAAGGTGACTTGAGTGCAAATAAAATTACCTGTGAAGTTGGGAAATGTTTGACTATGATAAAGGCCTCAAAAAAGATTATAAAAATCTAGATCTATAAGAAGTTTAGAAAAATCTTAAATTTACCACAATAAATAGGTCAAAGTGAGCTCTAAAACTTGAAAAAAACTATCACAACTCCAAATAACACTCAAGAGGTGAGCAAAAAGGCACATGTCTCTAACAAATGCTTAATGGAGAGGTGTCTTGAAGAATTCTAAACATGTAAGTACAAGGGCAAAAAATGTGAGTGTTCTTGAAAACATGAAAACAGGTTTTATCATGGAGTTTTTGGCTTCTTTTAAAACTAGGCCCACCCATCTATCTTTTTCTTCAAAAAACCATTTACAAGTCATTTTAGTGTTAAAATTTAGTATGGGGCTTGAACTCAAGACTTCCCAATAATATAACACTCATAATATTCTACTAACCACTATGCAAATCAAGACTTTTAAGTAATTACATGACACATTTACATTTTGTTAAGAAACATTTGTTAAGGTATTGTAAAGACAAGGTGGGGAAGGGTCGAACTTGTGAAATATCCCCATGTCCAATGCCTTCACAAAATTTTAGAAACCACTATGTCATCCATCATTTCAATTTTAAGATCGACTATTGTTTTTTTTCATACACACACACACACACACACACACACACACACACACACACATTTATTGAAAAAATGTGATATATTTAATTAGATAAAACATATTACTTTTTTGATTAACAAAAGGCAAATGATATGAAAAAAATCATAATAAAACAAAACTATAGAAAACAAATAGGTTCACAAATAATCAAGGCTCAAGGCTAAACATAAAAAAAAAAAAAAAAAAACAAGATGTATCATTTTTTAGAGGAAAACGTGACTCATTTAGCTCAAATTTACTCCTTTTCCTTACGTTATTACTCCTTTGTCATGTAGATACTTGAGTGCACGAAGTCATACCAAGGATCCTAACTATTACCAACAAGCTATTCAATGATAATAACAAGTCTCTATGAGGGCTCCAAACTAATAGTTTGATTGTTCTAGGCCAAAGTGGCCTCCTTTAAAACCTTCTCCATAAGTGTTTTCTCAGCAAAGATTACGTCCTCAAAAAATTAGTTCAATGGCTCCTTAATGGAATTGAAAATCACCCCAACGTATTTTTTTACTTTTCAGAGGTTTTGAATAATCCAAAATGACATTATCTTCATCTCTAATTTAGTATTGAAAACTATAAAAGGGTCAAGGCTCAAGCCAACTTCATATTTTTCCTTGCCTTAAACTTTGGGGTTAAGTGAATCTTCCTTCATTTTATTCCGATTAGATAAAATTCATCCTTTTTCTTTTGAGGAGTTGTGGACATGGGGAAATCCTGAGCTAAATGACCATGGTTGTGGCACATCAAACAATGTAGAGAAAGGCTCATGTATTATATGGGTCTTTCAAATGTCTCTCCCTCTATAGATTTTAACCACACCCTTTTCTTAAAATGTTTACTCACATCTATTTGAATATAAATTTTGGCATAAACAATATGCCTCTTACTTTGAACATGATTTTTTTGCACAAGTTTTGTTGAATAATTTCAAAAATGTTAGATAATGGTTGTGGGGCACATGGGTAGATGCTACTAAAGAAATAATGTAAGCTAGTTGTAGAAGGTTATGGACGATAAATGAGTCATCAAAGTTGGTGGCACAGTCACGTGGGTGGAAGTTGGAGGTTTGAAAAAATAACGCACATTTCCAATTATTCAATTTTAATCTATGTTAATGTCAATGCCATTTTTTTTACAAGGTGGTCATGGGTTGATTTATAGTAGGGACACATGCATGTTTGGATTATAATGCCTAGGATTAGAGTATTATATCTAATGGTGGTGGAGTTACAAAGCATAGGTGATGGAATTTGAAGGTAGACACATAAGTAAATGAGAGAGCCATAGGGGATTGTTAACTCAATGGTGCACATGGATGAGAGTAGAGAGGTAAAGCAATGGCCTTTGTGCACACAAAAAACACAAGGATGGGAGGCAAGTGGAGGGACACTAGGGAAGAATAGTCAGAGGGGACATGAGATAGTTGTGGTGCACCAGGGGAGATATAGGGGATGGGTGGTCCATTGTTGGTGTTAGGGGGAAGGTGACAAGGAGGCCATTGAGCTATGGCTAGGAAGGACATAAGCAAGGGAGTGGTGGGAGGTCATTGGGGAGGATGTGTTTTATTTTTTACATATTTTTAATTTTATATTTTAAAAAGCTAAAAGTACTTAAAAAAATAAATAATTAATAACATAAACTTTAAAAACCATATATATTTTAAATAACAAACAACAAAAGCATTAGAAGCCTATAATTTTTATAATAATAAAACAAAGGCTAAATTAATTACAAAGAGACTTTTTTACTTTAAAAAATTAATTAAACCACTAAACTTGAAAAAACTGAAATGCTTGAAAAAAAATTTATTTTGATTTTATGACTTGAAAATAAATTAAAACACTTAAAAAATTAAAATGATTTAATTTTAAAAAAAAAGTATAATTTTTTAAAGAATAAAATAAAAAAATAAAAAAAATACTTTTACTTTTTTTTAAAAAATAAGCCCTCTCTAAAAAAAATTTATTTCCACCTTCCCCCTCATCGCTGTCCCCCCATCCCTCACAATAGAAACACCCCAAAAATCAAAACTAATCGTAAATGATTAAAAAGTGTGTCCCCTCTTCAAAAAAAAATGTTTATTTATTTTTAAAGGAAAACCCCCCCCCCCCCCCAAAAAAAAAAATTCTCACAAATTTGAATAAAACCCCAAACAAATTTTTCCAATTTTTGAAATACCCTTAAACTTGAACAAGTTCTCTTAAGTTTTTTAATAGAAACTTTAAATTTGTAAAGAATACCTCTTATAAATTAGATTAGAAGATACCCATAGAAATACCTTAACAACATTTGAAAATCTAAAAAATTCAAGAAAAAATGACAAGAAGAAACAAGCACAAAATTTGAAGATGCATGCGTTCTTCATGGCAGGGCCTTCAAAGGCTATGGAGCTTATAACATAAGTGCTCTAATACCATATATAAATTTGAGCATTGTTTTGATGAATAAACTGCCATGATCTCTATAAATGGTTGATACACACAATTGACACAAAAAAGACTCTAAAGAATAATTGTATTATTGACATAATACAAGTATAATCCTCACATGTTTCCCATGGCTTTTTATAGCTCCTCAAATTATTTTATAAGAAGAGTATGCCCTTATAAATATAGTTAGTTTGCCTAAAATCTTTTAATTCAAGTGGTTAGGTAGAACCCATGTGGTCAAATGTTTTATGTGGAGCAGGTAACCAACATGTCCCATGTGGTTGTGCAACTTGGAATTTTTAGAAATGCATGTTTCATATCTCAAATTGTATTATTTCTAACCAAAATAAGCAAATTCTAACTTGTAAAATGTGTGTAGTGTAACCTTTCAAGAAAATGCAAGGATAATAACATTGAACCCTCTAATAACTAATCCATAATTTTTCAAATCCAAAATACAATTATGAAGATGAAACACTAATTAATACTTGAGAAAAGCTACCACAACTAGAAATGTAGGCGAGACAAAGCTAAAAGTGTTGTAATTTAGAAATCACTTCAATTACATTATTCGTCCCAAGAAAATAAATTTAGGATAAAAGTAATTTAGAAATCACTTCAATTACATTATTTGTTTAATTAATGGAGTGAAAAATAAGTAATTTTAATTGCATTGGCTGAAAATCATATCAATGGAATAGGGAAAAAAATTATCCAAAACATTAAAATTCACCAATAATTAGTAAGCAAACATTCTTCTATGAAATTTTTAGAGGAGGAAAAAACATTATCCTTTTTCATCCTCTCCCCATGTTTGATCCACCCCACCAAAATAAGGGAAATAAAATATTATTTTTTTACCAAAAATAAGCAAATCTTCTTGAGGGTGAAAAATGGCGCAGTTAAATATATTTGGACAACACCACCCTTGCTTTGATACCATGTCAGGGTCAGTAGGATTGATTATAGATTGTCATGTAAATACTTTAAATGGTAATGCATATGTACAACATTTAAACAATGAATTTAATGTAGTACAAAAAGAAGAATAACACAGCACAATACAAGGGTTTTATGTGAGAAAACTTGTATAGGTAAAAAACTTATGAAGAAAATCATAATCTAATTTATTGAGAAATATTACAGAATTTAGTATCTCCTATTTTTTATCACTTCTTCCCTCTCACAAATCTTTACAATAACTCTCGAGGAGGTGAAACCTCACACATATACTTCGATAATTAATTACATTAAAATGTATTTCCTTCTAATGCATTCCACAATGTGCAAAAACTCTTTATAAAGTGAAGTGAATGGTTGTACCTTTTCACATGTAAATAATTATACCCCTAAAATGGTCATATTAGTTTTATTTTAATGTACTTAATAAATAATCTTTTTACTTTATAATTTAAATAGCTTTAAGTTATTTAATGCAAAATATTAATATGTGTACACAAGTATGTGACTCATAAATATTAATGCTCCAACAAAGATATCATGAGATAAAAATAATTACAATGGGCTTCACTGGTCTAAAATTAAAACTCCATAAAAGATATAGAAATACCCATAGTTAAAACTCATGTCAGAAACCAACAAGTAGAATTTTTCCTTGCAAATTTATCAAAATGCAAAAAAAGGTGTAATAGTTCATGTTGGGTAATGTTAGGTAATGTACAATTTTCAACAACAATAATCAAGATCAAGGGATATTAATAAATGAATTTAATTTTAGATAAATAAAAAAAAAATGAAAAGTTTTCAAATTAGTCTCTCTTTTACTTAAAATTGATTTTTCTCTAATAATAAGGTAAAAACCATTGCATAAGACAAATTTTATTTCAAATAGTAAATATAATCACACATACATATTTGAATATTCTAATTAAATAGATAATTGAACTTTCACAAATTTGAATAAGAAGGTAATTTAAGTTTCACAATTTTAAATAAGAAGGTAGAAATTAAAAAAATAAATTAAATTATGGCTTAATTTTTTACTTTAGAGAGATGACACAGTTATGAAAAGTGATCATGTGAGTGAGATAGATAAAAGTTAGAAATTTAGAACCTTGGAGAAGACATATATATTGGGTAGACTTTTCAGTCACTATTCACAACAACAAGTTTATCTTGGAAGATGATTTTTTGTATGAAAATGTGTTATCTAATTATAAAAAGTTTTTTGGTTTATATTTTTTTATTTAATGAACAAAAATCTCTAGATTAATCTATTTGTTGATTTTTACCTAGCTTACCACCATGAGATGTTAATCCAAAAAGAGAAAATGGATAAGTAGTTGGGTTGAGTAGCTACAAAGTGGGGTTATAAGCTACATATCTCATATGATAGAATTAGACCCTTTTTAGTTCGTTTAATGTGTATATGATGTATTTTAGGAAGGGATTCAACATCATGTCTATAGGTGCAGATGAAACTATATACAATATCACTTAAACTCTATTTTGGCAGAAGTAGGTTGATCGCAAAAGTCTTAGAGAAGATATAAAAACAATTTTGGCTCAATGTGTAAGATGCATGATAAACAATGGTGCTTATCTCTTGATGAATCTTAATATAATAAACTTGAGAGACTCATCTTATAATATTTTTGAATGAGGATGCGAGATTGGTAAATGACTAAGGGTAACTTTGTATCTTTGTATACATAGGTTTCTTTAAGGCACATCTACACTTAACCAACCCTAAAAGATAAAAATATGTGACATTTAGGCATAGGAGACCCATAAGTTAAGGAAGTGGTTTGCATAGACTGACTAGGACATATTGAAATACATTTAAATAGTAAATTAGACATTTTGGGAGCAACCATGGTCATATGAAGATAAATGAATAGTTGATAAGTAGATTCTTAAACATTTTACATCAAATGGATAGATTGTCATGGGTTGAAATTGAATAAAAAGTTAAAATATTAAGATGGTCTATATTAGGGGATGATTATATTGGGATAAACATAAGGGACAAATGTACCTAAGATTTATTAATGCATGTACATTGATAAAGTCTAATAAAATATGGAAAATACACAGTTGAAAAGGTGCTTATACCAAATTTAGGTGTTTACATAATGTTCCTCCTTTGATGTGCATATGATGGTGATGCATGTGTGTATTAAAGTAAAATGGTATATAATTTTAAGCACATACATTGAATTACCATAGGAAGAGGAATATTTTTATCTTGTGTCCAACACTTTATTGTAAAATATGGTGTACATGTCAACAATAGCCAATTGTCAATAAGTAATAACAACTCATGGTAAATATTATTTTAAAAATTAAAGTTTTTCTATATTTAAACTTGAAAGAGAGCATAGGAATGTTAACACATGTTTGATATTTACCAAGGTGTCATAATAAAATTCTTATATCACTAAACTTTTGACAAACACTATAACATATCTAACACTTCTCTGGGAGTTTGTAGTGCCCACTTCTCATGGTACTAAACTTTTGAAAAAAGATGAAACATAGCCAACGTTTCTATAAAAGGTTCGAGTGCCTAATTCACTTATTAATTAGGGAAGTGGATAAGTTTTCTATTTAAGAGAGACTTTAGTTTTTTATAAGAACCATTGCTTAACAACCTTTAGTACTATGGTGACACTTGAAAAATGCTCATGTTTGACTTTCACTTAAGTAGTAAATACTCTAAAATAGTTTTGGTGTATGTATGCCTTAATTTTAAGGTGAGGTTTGTGGACTTGTGCCTGAAATCACTCATCTCAAAAGAAAAATTTAACATCATATGCTAGGAAAATAATATAGCTGAAGCACCAATATCTTATAAATATATGTTTGTAAAATAGTAGATATAATGACTCCATGAGAGTCTCATGTGGAAATACCTATTATGGTACATTATAAGTATTTCTTATGTTATGACCCATTGGCATCATCATGTATGTGCCACTCATTAGGGTACAATTGTCCTTATAATATGATAGGGAGATATGGATAACTAAGATACCCCAAGCTATCTCTCAATGAAAAAGTTTGGTGATAATCATGCCATGTCGTGTAGTAGTGCATAGAGAATATAGACATAATTCAAGGATTAATCCATGAGATTAAAATGGTTGTTAATGCATAGTATGATAGGGAAAACTAGGATTTCTCCAATGTGAATGATAGGGACATCTAGGATGCTCCAAAGTATCAAATTTTTATAAAAGAGATAATGGCATGTAATGCTCAGTGCTCAATATGTGTAAATCTAGGAGTGTTAATGAAAGTTGTACTCATATGAGGCTCTGTAGTCATAATATATCATTCAATGAGGATGGTGTGTTGATATGGGGGGACACATACCCCATTAAATAATTATATAATATATAGATGGGTGCCCATTTTGATAACCATACATAACAAATAATTGCATGATAAGGTCCATATGTGGATCCATTATCTAAGGAGTATGAATATGCACATGAGAATTTGAAATAATCCTAATATATTTAAATACTAAAGAGTATAAAGATAAGGCTATAAACATATCATGTGTGAAAACCATTCATATGACAAGACATATGTAATATTAAGATTTTTATAGTCAATGTAGGCTTATAAGACTCAAGGGTTTGATAGTCTCCATATGTAGAATATATGGAAATAAGGCTCGTAGAGAGATATATGTGGATATGGATCCCCCATAGGCATATGCAATTATAAGTATTATCAATTAGGCACATGTGTTGTCTATGATACCACATAGGAGGATATATGTGTAAATGTGGCCAACAAGGCTCTTAGGACATAATTTATAAGTATGATTCCCCCATAGGTAGATGTATGTAAGGATGTGATTAATAAAACACATGGATGGGTATTATCCCCCCATGGGAAAATGTATATAAGGATATGATCAATATTTCCTATAGTATATGTGACTAAAATGATGGTGAAGTTGTTTTGGTCTTCATAGGATATGACAAACGACTAGTTGCTAAGGATGGTTGAAATGTGATGCCTCTAGTTAGGTATGTATGGGTCATATACCAATGTGTAAGATAATTACCCTTATATAGTGAGTATTCCAATCATTATATGTGAAAATGTGAATTGGGCTTAGGGAATAAGGACCTCACCAGTGTAATAATGCAAAACATATATAGGAATATGGTTCTAAAAGTGAGAGAGTCTTAATATGGTCTAAGGAATGGTAATGTGATATGCCCTTGTGGACCTAGAAGAGATGTATAGGATGTATAATCACGTGATTAAATCTTGATGTATTCTCAAATGTAATAAGGTCACGTCCTTTCTCGCCCCCCCAAACTGGCAAGTTATGGATAATAGGCTCAAAAGTAAGAGAGTAAAATAGTATTATACCATGTCTACTTAAGTGTATAAGATATGTAGGATAAGATTGATGAGATATGTGTGGAATTATTTATCATTAGTATCAAGGAAATATATGTCTCATGTATGAAAATGTGTTTATAATAACTTAGGTATAAGAATGAGATCTAAATCATAGTCATAGAAGTATGGATGGTATAATAATAAAAATATAGTCAAGTTTTAATCAAGGCATGTGATATAGTGTGCAATCATCCATGTAACAAATAATATGTAATAATAACATGTATTAATCTATGTAAGCACTCAATATAGATGTAATCCATATAAGTAATATCAAGATATGTGTAATCTATGTAAGTTGGATTTATATAGAAATAAAAAATCTAAAAATATGTCACCATGTAAAAATTTATTGTATGAAAATACCCCCTTAAGTAGGGAATGAATGAGTCCATAACCATATATAACCTAGATATCTTTCACCTCACCCACTCAAAGTACACCATGAGAAACACGTGTGAAAACACATGAATATATAATAAAAACATCTAGCATAGGAAAATAGGCATGATATGTATCATATGACTAATATGAAAAAATAATTTTTTATACTTTTTGAAAGTTTTTATATTTTTTAATTTTATATATGCTTTTGTATGTTTTGAATGTTTTTAATTAAGACATACAATTTAGTGACCACACACATGTTGATGAACCCACAAGTTAATGAGGCAAAAAGTAAAGGAAAAAAAGTAATGGATGAGACTCACAAGATATGATGAAAATAGGATCATCTATAGACAAGGACAAATAAACAAGCATAGACATCCACACATAAGCAAGGACTCACATATAATGGTTAATGTAATATTTAATAATTATAATGTAAATATATATGTATATAAGATCTAGGTATTAGTAAGATATTTAATCAATGTAAATAACTCACTACAATAAATGGGTATCAAAGAAAAATATAATTATGCCCCCAAGGAAAAGCATACCACCAATAAGAATTAACCCTAGGGTTTGGGAAAATTAATAGCCATGTAGCATCTATAAGTCCAACTTCATGTAACATGTATATATACATAACATTTACTCAAATAAATACTATGAGAAACATATGTGTAATGCATGTGTATGGAAACCTCTAGTATAGTTCAATATGTAATCATGTATAAACAAATATATTTGGTATTTTGCATTTTTAAATGTTTTATCATTTTTAATAAAAGGTTTCTCCTTGGTGGGCTATGTATAACTCATATAAATATCAAGTGTGATGATCATAGTGTGACAAGGTGTAGAAAGGTGCATGGGGTTTAAGGGCCCATCAATGTAATAATGTAAGGCACATATGCATTTTGTCTCCAAATCATAAAATAATGTCAATGACATCCAATAATAGATATGGAGGTCTATATGGTATGGTACCAAGGTGTAATATATAGGAAATTTTGGTGAAAAGGTATGTATTATAATATATAAGCATCCAATAACATGTATGATGTGTATCATGGTAATGTAGGGAGATATTCTAGACCCTAAGTTTTAGCATTTGATACTTGACAATTTTAGATTTGACCTACCTTCACCCTACATGACTTGTGCATACATACATGACTGTTATTGGCCATTATCTCACACCCACATGTTTTTCATGGGTCTAATCCTCCAAATTTACCATCAGTCACTTATAAAAACTCCCCAATCTATGTCAAACTATTCAATTATCATATTCAAACATCACTAGTTTATAATATCAATATTTATACCTCTTGGACACTTCTGATAGACTTAAATGGTACATGAATTATAGTATTATCTAAACATAATGATTTCATCCCATCCAAAAAATGAGAACATTTATAATTCAAATCATTCTTATGTGTCATCCCATAGGTGTCAGATATCAATGGCATGAGAAAGAACCTAAATACTCCCTTATAAATAAAAAGTATGTCTAAGCCTATTACCCATCTAAAAAGCATCTATCAATCCTACATAAAAACTTACATATTCAAAGGGACTACCCTATTTTTTTAACTTATCAATCATTCACAAGTATTAGGTTTTATCCAAGTTTGAAACATCTCAAAGCCAATCCAAATTGTCATTTTCTAAGTGTCAAAAAATAGATCACAGTTTGCATGCATTGAATGAACACTATTACACACGTACACCTAATGAGGAGAATGAAATGTAGTTTGAATTTATTCTTAAAAGTTTTGAATATGTATTAATTTATCGTACATTCAATGAGGAGTGGATAAGGTTAGCTCAACCCACCTTATTTCCCCCCTTTTAGGCCAAAACCTAGTGTTAAAAGTGGGCCAAGGATTTCAAGAGAAAGAAATATATTTTTGGGTATTGAGTGCATATGCAAACCTTAGGAGTGAAAAAATATATGGAAGAGAAGTAGTTATAACATCTTTTACCAAAATAGAGAAGCAATATTTATCCATATGAAGCTATCAAGTTCAATCACTAGCATTAAATGGTATAAACTAGATGTTGACATTACTAGCTAGGCATGCCTAGAACTCTTTTTTTATTATATGAGTGAATCATATTAAAATTAATTGGATTTACTAATACCTACATTAATCATCAGACATGAAAATTATAATAAACATTAATTGGCTTATCCATCTTAGTAATTTCCATAGTTAACATTGTCAATGTTTAAATGAATTTTAGATGCTTCATTGTAATATGTAAATAATCTGAATAATACATAAAGTTATACACTTATTAGGGTTGATCTAATCTAAAATAGGGTAAAACATATCAATAAACTTGTATATTATCTAAAACATAGCTAAACCCTAGGTTTTTTACCTTAGGGTTTCAAACTTCTTTCTAAGGTTTTAAAATTTGGTCTTAGGGTTTTAGACCTAATTTCTAATTTCCCTTTTCCTATGTGAAAATTTTAAATTTTTATCTTCATGCCTAGGGTTCCACATTAATTTTCCTATTAAGGCTCCATCTATTAGGCTTGTGGCTTGTCCTCCTACTTATTTGAATCATATCTAATGTAAAGCGTCTCTATTTTCAAAAACTAGCATAGTTTTTTGTTAGCTATATTGGTTAGATCAAAAACCTTTTTTTGGTTCATCCAAAGTCTATATGAATTTTCTAGAATTAGGGTTTTACTAGTTTTAGTAAATTTAGTGTATAGGGTGAAGGGTGTATTTATTGTCAAAATAATTTATGGGTTTCATTTTTCTATTGTTTTTTATCAACAAACTCTTTGTGTTTCCAAAATATTTTCATGAATTTCTTGGGGTAGTTGGTTCTTTAATTGACCCTTACCATGCCACATTTTTTGTTATATATACCTTTAGAGTTTTATGCCTTTTTGAGTATTTTAGATTTATTTTTTAGGACCAATTTTCTAATCTAATTTCTAATATTCCCTAAATTCATATAAATTAATCATGGCCATAATGGATAACCAAAGTTAATATTTTCTCATACACGCTATGATTGTAATCCGTAAATATTATTTTCATTTAATATGCAATATCTTTCACAACCATGTAATTAAATGGGTCAAATTTTTATGTAACAACATTAAGGCTAAAATTAATCATGAAGGATATTTAACCTTCATTAGTACTGTCAAAGTGGCCATAATTGAGAATCAATCAGATAGGGTCAAATGAACAAGGTTGAGTCTATATGGAGTAGTGAAATATGAAGAATAACTCACCAGAGGAAGAAGCTTGTCTTCACAACAAAAAGTTGTATTAACATTCATTCACCAAAAATTATATAGAAAGGTACATCATATAGTGAGGAATTAGGTCACCCAAAAAGGTAATTAACTCAACTCACAATTATAAAATGACTTACAAGTACATTTACCCTAATGACCTATTATGAACCTAGGTAAGACAATTAGACCATGTAAGTAAAACCACATAGTGGGAAAATGAATACACTAACACCCCCTTAAGCATATCTTAGGTGGATAAAATAATTGTGTCTCAACATAGAGGCTTGATGAGATACCCAAGTACATAGATATGATCCCCTAGATGAGGAAGAATACAGAGCTGACCGAACCCCAAGAAGAGCCCATAAAAGAAGATACTTGATCTCAATGAAGGGTTTGGTGAATATATCATCAATTTGCTTTGTTTTCTAGATGTAGTAGAGATCAATGACTCTCATGGATGAGATTGTAAATATAATGCATGTGAATCTTGATATGTTTGGTCTATTGATGGAGGATCAGATTCTTGCAAATCTAGATTATGTTTTAGTTATCATAAAAGATGACTGTTGGTCATGAAAATTGGATGCCAAACATAATAAGAATCCATTGAAGCCAAATAGCCTCAGTGATAGCATTAATAACTCCTCTATCTTTTGCCATAGTAAGAAATAAAGCAATAATATTCTTTTGCCATAGTAAGAAATAAATCAATAATATTCTAATTCTTAATTGACCAGCTAATTTGGCCTAAATTAAGGGAGAAATTATAACTTGAAGTAGACTAATAATTATGAATATATCTAGCCCAATTTAAGTCTTTATAACCAATCAAGTTTATTTCAATTCTTGATACATAGTGAATCTTGAAACTATGAATACCCTAAATGTAGTTTTGAATTAGCTTAGCTACTTTCTAGTGTAACTCATGTGGTTCTTCCATAAATATAGAGACCATGCATACTGCATATGAAATATCAGGTCTAGTGTGTGTAAGATAGATGAGACTAGTAGCGAGTTGTCGATATGAAGTAGCCTCAACCAAAGGAGATAAAAAATTAGCCTCAAGCTTCACATAAGGTAAAAAAAGGAGTCAAAGCTAGATTATAGACAACCATGTTAAACCATGAAAGTAAATCAAGAACATACGTGGATTGTGTACTAGTGATCCCATATTTAGACTAAGGAATTTCATTCCTGAGAAAGTAATGCAACAATACTAAGTTAGTCATTGAAACCTATCAAACAAAGTAATTTTCACTACTATGATGGTGGATGAAGAACTCCCTATGATCAATAGGTCATCCATGTAGAGAACCAAAATCAACAGTGAAACATCTTATCATAAAATGTATACATTCAACTCAGAATAACATCTAGTGAACCCAAACAAAATAATAAAGGAGACCATCTTGTCATACCAAGCTCAAGGAGCTTATTTGAGGCCATAAATATATTTTCAAAGTTTGAAAATTGAGGAATCTTTCATAAATACTTATGGTTTCTCCATGTATATTTTTGCTTTGAAGGAACCATGAAGAAAGCACTCTTCACATCCATTTAATGAACATCCCAATGATGTGTTACAAAAATGGTGAGAGTGAGTCAGATTGAGTTCATTTTTGAAACTAGGGTAAACGTCTTGGTATAGTCAATTCCAAGTACCTGATAAGAAACCTTTGCTACAAAATGTGCTTTAAACTTATATACAGACCCATCTATGACAAATTTTGTTTGGTAAATCCACCTACATCTAATTTTTTTCTTCCCTTAAAAAGAGGAACTAAATCTTAGGTGTTGTTCCTCTACATATAACCATATTCCTCTTCCATAGCAGTATCCCACTCAGAAGTGCCTAATGCCTCATGAACTGATTGTGGATAAGAATTAGATATAATGAAATTATGTGGGGCATCCTTGAATTGTGAATGGATTCATTTGGTGTCTGATGGATCTCTAACCCATTGGCCATCACTTTGCAGTGTTTAACTAACCCAAAGAGGAATAGTGCTCAAAAATTTAGGAGGATATTACTTATCCTCAAAATATATTTTGGGAGGAGGATGTGAAACCTTGTCACTACTCTCATCATCAAAACTAGAATAATTTAGATCATCAAGAAGTTGATTAGGAAGATCTAAATCATCAAAACCATCATCAAATCCTAGTACATCCAAGTAAAGGGGAGGAGTGTCATGTGCGAAGTCTTGAGTATCTTCTTGAAATTAACACTCCTTTCAATGAATAACTCATGAGTGGTGGAATGGAGAAGCCTATATCTATTAACACCCTTAATATATCCAATTAAGATGCAAAGCTAACTTCAAGGTTCTATTTCTTTATGTTTATTATTTAGAATGCAATCCATAACAATAAATCTAAACACTCAAAATTTCTTCACTATGCATTTATGACCACTCTAAGATTCAAAAAGAGTGACTCCCTTCAATGCTTTATGAGGAAAATAGTTATAGATATAACATGCATAATTGATGGACTCGACCCAATGTTGAGGTGCAAAAGACCTAAAATGTAGCATATAATTGGCCATTTCCTTTAAGGACCTCTTCATGCACTCTAAAACACCATTATGCTAAGGACTATATGGAACTATACATTATATTTCAATCTCTATTAATGTACAAAATTGTTCAAAATATTTATTGACATACTCCCCACCATTAATGATGTGTAAAATCTTGATGGCTTTACTTGAATATTTTTATACAAGCACCTTGAAGTCCTGAAAATGATCAAACACCTCTAATTTTTTGCTTAATAAAATACACCCAAGTATGCCATGAAAATTCATCGATGAAAGTAAACATGTATTTAATCTTATTGAATGAATATTTTTGAAATAGACTAGTAATGTCACTATGGACAATCTCAAATATCTATTTATCTCGGTGTGATTTGCCCTTGTCATACTTCTCCTTAGGATGTATACTAAGTATGTAATCATGGAAAACTCAGTCATAAAACTTGACTCATGGCAAACCTAAAAACATGTCTTGATGATTGAGTAGCTCTATGGAGTGATAGTTGATGTGGTTGAATTATTCATGCCATAATTTACTCACTCCATCTAAATGAGTGAGAAATCCAGTAGAGGTTTGATCATGAGCAAAATGTGATAAAACATACAATCATGATTGGTGATCAACTTTCATAAATGCAACAATGGAGTCACTATTTGTTTCCATAATAATCACTAAATTGGGTGTGAACTCAAATTTATTGCCTAAACCAATGTGAGTGATCTGATAGATAGATATGAGATTAGTGGATAAAGAGGGAACACATAGAATATTATGAAATGTCCCATCATTCACTTAAACATATCCACTCCCACTAACTTTAGTATAATTATCATTACCCAACAAGATGAAAGGTATAAAATAAGGCTCCAAGGATGAGAACATGTCCTATGACGAATCCATATGGTATGATGCAACATAATCAATAACCCATCTGGGACAATAGGACATAACTACAACAAGTGCTTTGTCATTATCTTTGCTCCTCTTACTATCTTTGCAATTAAAAGACTCTTGTGTTTAATAAATTTTATTGAAATACTAAGAAACACTGATGTTGTGCTTCTCGAGCATCCTAGTCATTTGTTCAATCAGCTTCTTCATACATTTGGATTCATCATGCCCATCTTTATTGTAGTAGTCATAAGTGATTTACTCTTTCTTGGGTTTCCCATTTGAAGAGGAAGACTCTTTTGATGCTTTGGATTTGGACTTAGCATCAAATTTATGACCCTTTATTTGTTTTGGGTTCTTATTGTTTTATTTCTTCTCCTTACTACCATAATCCTTTTGTTTGCCATGACTGACAATTAAGACATATGATTTAAATGACTTCAGTGTACCCATTTGAGTGAGCTTGTCTTGCTCTTGAGTTAAGTCAGCAACAAAGTTATCCAAGGATGGAATGGGCCATGTAGCTCCAAGGGCACACTTCATGGCATGGAAGGTATAAATGAAGATAGAATAGTTAGAACCCAATTTGGCAAGGATGGAAAGAATCAATTGATCATTCTTTTTGTCAATACCACATAGTTTTAAGTAGATCCTAAGTGATTTGAACTTTATAAATAAGTTTTATACCATATCAAAATCACTTGGGTTCAAAATGATGAAATCATTATCTAACTAATGACCTCTCATTATGTCTTGCTTCCCTAATGTTTTTCCCAATATAGTCTAGACTTCATTAGGAGTAGTATCAGATTCAATATAAAGAGCACATTGGGAGACTTAGACAAGCATAGAAGACCATAAGCTTCATCACTTATATTGTAATACTTCGCCTTATATACCTTAGGTGTCAGTTATTTTTATATACCCATCATCATTTGGTGTAATCCTTTGCTCCTTAGGATGATTTTCACTTGTGATAGTTGAACGATGTAAGAATTAGAATAAAACTCAGATCCATGGTGTAGAAGGAAGTATGTATTGAACTATTTGTGCTAAAAGATTAGAAATATACAACCCAGTTGAATATATATAGGTTCAAATTTATAAGTCATGAGAATATTACCAATGTATAGATCTTGAAAAAACTTGCACTTTTAAAAAAATGGCACCTAAAAAGGAGCAATAGGCTAAAATTCATGTGCATTTCAAGTTATAAATGGCAAAGGCAATCTCCACTTTGTAAATTTTAAAATTTTTTGGGTGTCCAAAATTTTGGATTGGATGATAGAGTTAATCCCCCACTAATAAGAATCAAATTTTAAGCACCCTTCATGTTACCATGCCATATGACCAAGGGGATAAGACCTTTTTTGAGTGCCCCCTCTCTCACTTTGATTTATGTGATTGATGTAGGAGTGACATCATCTAAAAAATGCCTCTTTTTAAAAAATGAATAGTGTCACTTTTCACTATCTTAAATTTTACAGTCTCTAGGACATCACATGCAAGTGGAGATGATGGGTGGAACTGGATATCTACTCATGCAAGTGGTAGAATTTGAGGGGTGTTCAAGTAATCATCAGAACCCATGATATGTTTTAGTAGGCATCTAAACCTAAGACATGTTTGAGTAGCCATTAGAACTTGACAGGTATTTGAGTAGGCATTAAAACCCAATAAGTGTTTGAGCAGGCCTTATAACCTAACAATTTTTTGAGTAGGTATCAAAACCTGACATGTGTTTGAACATGCATTAAAACATATAGGTGTTTGAACGTGTGTCAAAACCTATTAGGTGCTCATGTAAGGGTCAATACCTAACATGGGACTGTGTAGGGGTTAGAATCTAATAGGTGTGCATGCACTCACCCAAATGTTCTCCCAGACTTGTTTGTCCATCGAGAAAAATATCCCAACTATCAAAACCACCTATGAGAGGTGGAAATTTTATTGAATTGGAAAAACATCAAAAAATGTAGATTATGTATGGTTTATCCAAAATAGGAAAGAGACCCACTTGGTTTATTGACAAACCTAGAAAAACCCAAAAATAATTTATTCTCAAAGGCATCAGACATATGTATTTTTTCAAAATTAAAAAAAATTGTCTTGAAATCCTCTAAAAATGGCCAAAAATGGATTGTTACAAAACTAGGTCATGTTTATAGCCATTCCTATGTTTTTTTCACCTTCTAAATCTAATGAAATTGTATTTTTTTCACTTAAAATTTTTGAGTATGAATATGTGCATGAATTTATTATAAACCCCACCAAACCCTAGAAAATTGAAATCAATGAAAATCTAAAACAAGCAAGAATGCAAGATCTCATAATAGAATCAATGGATTCATCTATCAACATAGATTTGATACCATGTTAGAATGGGCCATAATCGAGGATAAAATGGGTAGGGTAGAATGCACGAGGTTGAATCTATATGGAGTAGTGGAATCCAAAGAATGACACACAAGAATAAGAAACTTGTCATCACAACAAAAAGTTGCATTAACATTCATTGGCCAAAAAGTACATTATATAATGAGGAATTAGGTTACCTAAAAAGGGAATTAATTCAACTAATAATTATAAAATGACTTAAAGTACATTTCCCCTAATGATCTATTATTAACCGAAGCAAGCTAATTAGACCATGTATGTAAAACCACATAGTGGAAAAAAACCTACACTAACAAGTACCCCAGGTGTGATTTATTTCATCCCTCTTCAAGGTTTTGATAGCTACCATCCCACTCCCATTATTCATCCTAGGATTATATTTGATTCTATGGTAAATGTTATTCCTAACCCAAGAGATAGGGTAAACCATCCTATAGTAAAAATAGAGGTCGTCAGAATGTTACTCCTTGTCCCCATCCACCTCCCATGAATCCTATTGATATATTTTGTATGCATACTGAATCAAAATTATTTAGGGTTTGTGATGATATAGGGTTTGTGACGATCAAGCTAAATCTAAATAACTTAAAGGATGGTTTCTAAGGAAACCTTTTCAAATCATATGGTTATGATGATGGAGTCCATAAATGATTTACAAAATCAAAACCAAGATTTAAGTCTAAAGGTTACATCACTTGAGGATAAGATACAACATCTAAATAATCCTCAAGATACTAGTGTAAATTAAATCTTTAGCTTGCCATTAAATGACTTTTTGCCTTAAAATATGTCATCACAAATATGGATTATAAAACAAAATATATCTCCAATAAATGGCTTAAATAGTTTGCATAAGGTTAATAGAGTCTTAGTGAAACTCTAAGGGATATGATTCAACATAAGTTATTCACATTACCTTCTACTTGTCTTATGAAGTGATCCAATTACTATCGTTCTTATCATCTAATGGGTGGAATCATATAGATAATTGTTAGGCTTTGAAGGAAAAAAAAATATATATTATTAATAGTGTTGATCCTACATTAGATGAATCCATTACGACACTAAATTCAAGAAAACCTTATATAAATAAGCAACCTTCTCAAATTGTGGCTACATATTCTGAGGAATAATTGGACATGGAATAATTGTAAAATGAATAGCTATTATAAGAAAAGTTACAAAAGGAACAATTATGAAAATAAAAATTACATTAGAAATTAAAAAAAGGAACAATTATCAAAATAAAAGTAACAAAAGGAACAATTATAAAAGGAAAAGTCACAAAAAGAACAATTGGAAAGGGAAAAGTTACAACAAGAAAAGATGAAACCACAAAATTTTCAAAAAGAAAGATTGCAAAAAGAGGCACAGGCTAAGAAAAAGAACATACTTAAGAAAGGGTTTCTTGAGGAAGGATATTTAAATCAAGAACAAAAAGAGGAAATCATTTTTTCAAATAATAATCAATAAAATACATCTACTATAATAAAAATAGAGGTACATGATACTAATAACAAATAACATATTGAAGAATAACATAGATTAGAAAACTCAATTCCACAATATGGTGCAATTGGTTTTACATATCCTAATACAAGTAGAGAAGATGATTAGAATAATGTCTAATGTGAAAGATGAACATGAAATTATAATAGATGATTACAACATATATGATACAAAGCATACATATGAGTATTCCCTTGATGGGATCTTTAATTGGTAGGAACACAATCTATTATACACTGCTTCTTCATTATTGCTTAATTTATTATTCTTTTTTAACACACATGTGCATATATGTTTTTATATTGATCATTATTCTATCCCTTGAATTTATTTTCACTTGGAACTTTAATTTTGATTATTTATCCTGATTAAAACATTTATGACATTTATTCTATGATGCTACATAATTTAAATTACTTTCATTATAGTGTTCATTATTTGAGGCATGCTACTTTCCCACTCCTTCATATTGAATACCTATACACATTATGGCTTACATTGAGTTGACACGATCACATAATTCATATTTGAATATTACATTAGCATAAATGGATTGTTTCCTACTAGGGGCATGCCTAGTATTTCCACATATGATTTTATGCTATGATGTTTTGATTCACATTCATAGTGGGGGCACAATTCTTTCCTTCACTTTCTCCACATTGCCAGGTTATTTCATTTGGTGAACATTATGCCTTAAAAATTTTCATGGGTTTTTTTGGATCCATACCTTTCATATATTTTTCAAATCCTTTCTACTTGGTCTCTCTTGACTATATCAATGTATGCCAAAATTTCAAATATTTCAAAAGTACCCCAAAAATTTAAATATTCAGAAAAATAAAAATCAAGACCTAAGCATGACATGTTAGTTTATTTTATCCATTTGTTTTATTTATCACATGCTTGGTATATTACATATACTCTTCATACACACATGCATTTCATGGGTATACATGAGAGATATGCATGACATACATGTTACACATGATACATCGATACATAAATGCTAGACATTCCAATACCTAAAGGCCATGACAATGTTGGGGGCATCTTATTCCATAAGTCACATTATCACTGGTTATATATTTATATGACCTTTACCATGTTGAGTTACAATAATTAATTACACACATTTTACTATTTTCTCAAACTTTATACAGTGCTACATGGATATGCCACTTTGCTATGATATGACATTGACATAATTTAATGGTATATGATAGTTACTTGTTCAATGTTTCATTTATATTTTTACTTCTTGTATAGGCTAATCATTTATTATATGTGAACCTTGGTTGTGTGTGTGTGAAATTCATTATCCATTTTATATGGGCCTTGGCCTTATGTGTATGACATCCATTATCCATTGTTTATGACCATTGCCCTTATTTGTGTGTGACATCTTATTGTACCTTATATGTGGCCCATGTATTTATGTGTGACATTGATGCTATCTTTTGGGTTTTTGGGTGTCATCATCTATATCATGCACCTTCCCATTTGTGTGCGGTCTAATGATTCACATCATGCACCTTATTTCATAATATTATTTAGTGACTATATCGATAATGGTTACTATTGTGTGCCTAATTGTTATATCTATCTTCACATACTACTTATATGCCTTACATTACATGTATTGTCTATGATTTCATGTTACATATTCATTAATATGATGACATATTATCCATATGTTGACATAATTATACATGATTATATATTTTTAAATAACATAACATAATTAACTCTTTTTTTTTAAGATGATGAAATCACATGCTACATCACTCACCTCAAAAGGGGGAACATATTAGTAGGATTATCATAGAGGATTAAGCGTCCATGAGTAGAAACTTAAGATTTTAGCACAATTTATAGGATTCAAATATTTTAGAGTGATTCATATATCAAATTAGTTTAAATATGGGACATATATTTACACATTGGGACATATTTTGGGGGCATATGCCATGTATATGCAAACATTTTAAAGGGACATGAGTTACATATTTTAAAATTCAAAAACACTTTGGTGCATATGACATGCAAATGCACATAATTTTACAAGAACATAAGTTATAGGATTTTAAAATATTCTAATATTAAGAAACATTTGGGGACATATGCCATGTAGATGCATTCATTCTATAGGGAAATGAGTTACAAGTTTTCATATTTAGATACACTTGGTGTATATGCCATGAAGATGCACACAATTCTATAAGAATATAAGTTATAGGTTTTTCACATATTCATATATATAGAAACATTTTGGGGCATATCCAATGCGTATGCACACATTTATAGTTCATTAGATATAAGTTCTTAGATTTAGAAAAAAATAACATATAGATACATAATATTCTATATCATACTGGCAAAAA
This sequence comes from Torreya grandis, assembly GCA_037957365.1. NCBI lineage: Eukaryota > Viridiplantae > Streptophyta > Pinopsida > Cupressales > Taxaceae > Torreya > Torreya grandis. The sequence goes on from JARHVA010000409.1 coordinate 4,275,152, forward strand.
TTAATGGGGCATGAATTTTATTCATACGCGCACACACACACACACACACACACACACACACACACACACACACACACACACACACACACACACACACACACACACACACACACACACACACACACACACACACACACACACACACACACTATTGTAATTTTTTTTGCAAACACATTATATGGTAACTTGAAGTGAGAACCCTCAAATCTATAAGCTTGTATTTAGAGGATGATTCATGTTTATTGAGGTAATGTGGTTGAAGTTCAACAACATTTTAAAAACTTGGAATTACCTAAAGTGAACCTGATATGTGGCTTCCAACTTTCATATTTATGTTGAAAATTAGTTACATGAGTGGTGTAGTTGAGGTTTAAAAATGCTCAACAACCTTGGAACTAATATATATTCATGAAGGTTTGAGAAATTATATTCCCAACACATGACCTTGACTTGGTTATAAAAATTGGGATCACCCTCAATTCTCTAAAGGGTTTAATAAGAGGATCCATTCTTTAATTCCTTCAACATAATACATAATTCTCCAATGCTTCAATATGGAAGCATCAGCTCCACCAAGTTTAAAGGGAAACATGGTTCACCTACATATAGATCTATTCCTTCATTTTCTCTTAAGTTTAAAATTTTAATTAACTCATTTGAGTTTTCATTTCACATATGGACATTGATTATTGTATATTCATTTTAGGTTTGTTTGAAGCAAGCTTCACATACATAGCCTTCCTTCAAAGACAAAGTGTGTTGTACCCATGTAGGGAAATCTCTTTATCCTTTTACTTTAGTATTTATAATTAATTTCAATACTAAAATAAAAGGGGGACATTTGTAGACACTAAAATGTGGTATTAAATACTTGGTAATGTTAGTTTTTATACCTACTTCCACCTTACATGACTTATGCAAACATACATGACTCTTATTGTTAGCTAAATTTAGTGGCAAGAATATAAAATAAAACTAGATTTACAAACTAAAAAATAATGAATGACTGAACTAAAGAATAAGCAAATAACAAGAAGAAATAAACCATAAAACTCCATGAATGAGACCAAAATGATATATCTTATTCAAACTATTAGTTTGCTTTATCCTTCTTCACACACTTGCCTAAATACGCTCTTCAACTTCTCATTTGACTCTTCCTTTCCTTTGACTCTTCGACTCCTTCTTTACACATATATTTATTTTCTTTTATAAATAGGGCTAAATTATTCAAACTTTCCTTTCATTTTACCTTTGCTAACACTCACCTAGACTTAAACAAGTGTCTCATCCTGAGACACATAAAGGCCCTAAAAATTATTTTTTTTACAATTTTGCTCCCTTAAAAATGAATTTGAGATAATTAATCTACTCCTACTCCTACTCTCCATGGCCTCTTTCCTAAGCTCCACTACATTCTAATCTACCTACTCTAAAAAGCCTAAATACATTTATAATTTTAAAAATTTGCAACTAGTTGCACTACATTTAGACCTCTTACACATTATTTCAATTTTTGGGTAAGAGTATGACAACCAAAAACATTGAAATGATACAAATTCAGAATACACACATTATATATATATATATATATATATATATATAAAAGAGCCAAAGTGACATTTTACAGTGTGTCTTCACAAAATATATTCTCACTCAAGTTGGAAATCTATCACCTTACATTATTCTTCATTGAATCTTTTATAGCTTGACAAGCGGGATATGAAGATGTAAATATTAACTATTGATAGACATACGTCTAGTATAGTAATCGTTACCATTGTTACCATCATTATTAATGTCATAATTAAACTTCTCACCATTATAGTGCATGTAACCTTATACATAGGATGAATTGTTTATGATACTTGAGCAAATATTTCTTTAGGGGCCTAACCAGAATAACCAATATCCCTCAGAACATGATGGAAAATATCAAAGTGAACACCCATGGTAGATGAACATATTGATGAAGATCACACATATATTTAAAATGTAACCAAGGTTATATGCAAATTTTAGTATCTACAAATGAAAAGAATGATTATGAAATTCATTACCTTCTTGCACAAAGACTACCCTCAAGAGTTGAATTTATTTTTACTCCTGTATAACAAAACTATTGACCCAAATCATAATTATGCCTAGGTGAGTCATGGTACCTTAAGATTTTTCCTCTCATATTTATACATAAACATCTTATAGGTGTGAGGCCTGATACCTACACAACATCCATATAGACAATCCAATTCTCACTGCTTGCTAAGCCATATCAAAATAGAAACACATGATAGCTAAAGATATTGAACACCATCATTAATTACATTACTCCAATATATAAATATAACTAATGTAATAATAATATAATGATCTAAAATAAAAATAATGTGAAAAAGGAGCTCCATTGGTAAATCTTCCCATTTGGAATCTACACCATCATCCATAGTTTCATTCTTCATATTAGATTAATGTGATTATTCACAAAAATAATCTTCTCTTGCTTGACCATATTTAAGCCTATTGGCTTCACCAGTTGAGACTATAAATGGATCATGGGTTTGACATTCTCCTTCCCTACCATTGTCAAGACTTGATTTAAAATTAGGGCTTCTTCTTCTATGCCTATCATCTTATTATTGATTCCAAGATTTATTTGAGAAAGACACATGCTATATAAGATATTTTTTCATGGAACTCATCGAGCTCATACATAATTGGATTATCTCTTTAGGCTACACAATATATATTTGCATTAGTCATATATGATAGAATCCCTAGGTGTAATAGTTCAATCCACCATCAAATATGACCTTAGACTCATTTCGCCTTCACTACCGACTCTTGAAACATTTGGACAAAATTTAGAATGATGTCACTTAAATGTGCTCTGAAATAAACAATGACCAAAGAAGTAAAAAAAATTATTCTCTTTGTCTAAATACTAATCAATCTATTCCTCAAACATTTTCAAGTTTTCAAATCTCCCTTTGTCATGACCTGGGCTTGAATATGAATTATGTTTTATAAATAATGCCAAATTATTCAAACTCTAATTTCTTTTTGCCCTTTCTAACACTTATTTGTCATTCTCTCACATCTACATGATTTCCATGGGTATTATCCTACTAAGTTACTATTAGTCACCTATAGGAATTCCCTAATATGTGTCAAACCAACAAATTGTCATACTCAAAAATATCCATATCATTAGATCAATATTCTTTCCTTTTGGACAATACTATCAAACTCAGATGGAACCAAAATTTTAATATTGTTCAATCCTAATGGTATTATCCCATGGTAAGAAATATGTACAATTAAAATTCAAATAATTCCTATTAGTTTGATATGTTTTTCATTTTAGTGGCATGATAAATCACCCAAATTGTCCAATATAAATACAATGTGGGTCTAAGCCTATTACCGATCTAGAAAACATCTATCAAGCCTACACAAACACTAACACATTCAAATAAAATCCCACATTCTTTCCAATTTATAAATAAATCATAAGGATAAGGTATCATAAAGGTTTGAATTATCTCAAAGTGAATAAAAAATCTTCAATTCCCAAGTGTTGAAAGCTAAATCATAAGTTACATACATTGAATGAGCATTATTTCACACATAAATATAATAGGGATAACTACATGAGGTTTGACTTCCCTCTTCAGATTATTAGAAATGAACTCAATTATCAACCATTCAATAGGAGTATTTTAGGTCAAATCAACCCATCTTATTTCCCATTTTTTAGAACAAAACCTATTATCAAAAGTGGACCTAGGGTTTCAAGAGAAAGAGATAGATTTTTGGGTATTGCACACACAATCAAACCTTTGGATCACACACATAAAAAAGAGAATCAAACATGGGGATTACAAAAAAATAGAGAATCAATATTCATCAATAACAATTTTTTAGGTTCAGTCACTAGCATTTAATGATATTGACTAGAGGTTGACATTACTATCCAGGTGCACTTAGAGCCCCAATGCTTGATTTGAGTGACTCATAGTCTAGTTTCCTACCTGTCTTTATAACTGAATATGAAAAATAAAATAAAATATAAACACCTTATCCCTCTTAGTATTTCCCATAATTATCAAGTGAATTGTTAAATTAGTTTTATCCTTTTACATTCAAATTTATTCTTCACTATAATACATAAATAGTTTGAATAATAAACATAGTTATACACTTGTTTAAGGTTAATCTAATATGAAATATGGTAAAATAAAGATATATAGCCTATGTATCATATAAAATAAATGTTCCAAAGACATGTGACAAGTAATCAAGTAAAATCACATTAGGGAAAAATGCATGCAAACAAAGTAAAAATAGATAAGCAAATTTTTGAAAAAGAAACCTTTTAGGAGGAAGAATGGAAAATGCAATAGGCAAAGCCAAGTGGAAAGAAATGATGAAATATTCTAAAGCTAATAAGAATGATTTCTCAATAAAATATAAAATAAATCAATATAAGGTGTAAAAATCAATGTTACCATAATGTCTCTAGATCCACTTATGATTTATTTTATCATAGGTATATAAGATTGATTCATAATATAAAACATTGAAACTCTTGTTATGTTGTGATATCACTATACAATGATATTTTCAATTTCATTTTATTTATAGGTATAATGCATATTTTCCATAGAATTACCATGTGCATTTTGGGTGGTGTGTTAACATCATGTGTGTCATTATTATCAACATAGTGGTTGTAATCAAATTCATAGTTATAACTTACTAAGTGGGATATATCATTCCAATTATGTTCTTCATTCATAGTGGGATATGTATACCCAAACCTATGATATTTTTCAATCAGTTTGTTGGATTCTATTGGTTATTTTATATCATTATCATTATCATGTGCTTCGTTAAGAAGTTGTTGATATATAAATTTATCCTTTTTAGGATGGTTTTTCTTCACATTGAGTTGTTCTATCTCAAGAAATGGTGACATGTTTACCTTGGAAATAAAATGTAATGTGATCATGTGAATAATCGATTATTTAATCCATTTTTATCAACCAAGGGTCTCCTAATATGGTATTTTTCTTGTACAAAACAAGTTCAACATTAAATATAACAAGACTAAACTTGAAACCAATACATGCAAGCCATTAAATGAAATATATTATGTCTTTTTGAGGTAAAGGAATCTTAATTAAACACTCAACATCATATCCAAAATAGTTGAGAAAGGAAACACCATATGTATTAATTTGGGAAGAATTATCAACCATAATGTTGTTGCATTTATTATTGTCTATGTGAGGACTTATGGCAAGAGTTTATAATTGAGAGCTAAATCTTTGTAGGCATAATATAAACATCATTTGTTGCTTTAGTATTTTAAGGAATGTATTTAATAATTTCCTTTTTAGGTTTCACTTGTTTAGGCAAGTCCTCTGTGGGTAACTCTTATTTAAGTAAATATTTTGTAGGAGATAGTGTAGTAGGTTCCTCAAATTTAGGATATGGAAAAATAAATGGAATATGTTTCTCAATATTGGAAGTTGTGCTTGAGTCTTGTGGCTTTATAATATATGTTTTCCATGTAGAGTCACCAATATCAATAAGATCTTGTATTTTATGTTTCAAATAATTAAATCTATCCTTTGCATGACCAATATTTATATGACATTCACAAAATATTTTGGAATGAAATTTTTGTGTTACATAAGGCTAATCATAATTTTTATGGAACGTCAGTTAGTCATTTTACTATCAAGTAATTTTGACATGAAAACTATGTCAAATCATGAATTAATTGTTTGGTGTTCTACATTATCCTAACATCTTTAGGAAGTCTCTAGTTATATTATTTTAGCATAAATTATTAGGCATAAGTAAAAATAACACACATGATGCATGGATATATTCAAGATGTCAGATGTAATTCTCCCTAATATTATATTCATGGTTATAAATGGTACCTAAGAATATAACCCTTATACATAGAAATATCAAGTTACAAGAGTTAATAGGATGAGAATTTTCCATTCATTTATCACTAAATCTAAATAAAATGCAATAACTCAATAGTCACAACATCTTTGTATGTCTCTATGTCTTTGTGTAGCTCCATAGGATGCTATGAATTATATCCCATGCCATAGTAGATGTCTATATTTGACTGATGCCACATTATGCCCATTGAATTCCATGGGTTACCATTTGATTATCTTAACTTCATGGATAATACCACCAATATCATCCCCAAACTTAACCTTTGTCTTATCCTCGAGACAAAAAAATGAAGGATACTATAAAAGGTTATGTATTTGGGCGTGATTGTAAAGAGTCTTGATGTTTATTGAGGATCTGTGTCTCAAATGAATTTCATTACATGAGGTAATTATTTTATCTTTGTGCTTTATGTTATAATTAAATATTTTCCCAAACCAACTCTCTGTTGTCATATGGGGAAGGATGATTGGAAACGAAGTTAAAATAAGTATCAATCTCCTTTGTTAATTATTAGAGATTTTACATGAAGTGATTGATAAGGTTACTTAAATCTTCAAGATCATTGATTAGTTATGTTCATGTTTGTTGTTTATCCCAAAACTTATCTCCTAGTTCTAATATCTGTGTCTTTTCTATGTCGATTGGGTGTTTGGAAATATAATACTAGGTTGTGGTTTGGTTAAGTTCTTATTTTAAGCTATATAAAGATTTTTTTCCATTGTTGTTGCTATCCACACTAAGGTGAAAACAAAATATGTGGCATCATATGATATTAATTTTTGAAGAGAGGTAATATGTGTTCTTACCATATTATGGTGTTGAGTTTTCTTTGTTAATGGATTTGTAATATATTGGAGCTTAAAATTACCTATGGCACTCTCATAGATATTATGCTTTTCTGCTACCGAGATAGATTGGTGATTGATTAAATTCTATAATGTTTCTTTAAATTTTTGGTTAATAAACAGTTTTGGATCTACTTTAAATTTTGGCCTGGCCTTCATCATATCTTACATGGTGTTCTACAATGTTTCTTCCAGTATTACATGTCATTGCATCTAATCATAGTGGGAAATTTCATAAAAAATATTTCAAAATGTTTGCTTCTAACTAATAGTTAATGAATTCATGCTTATGTTAGTTACCTATGGGGTTGTCTCGATTAGGGTGTGTGCTATATGAATGGTGTTAAAATTTTGGTGTTTGGCCAAGATAGCCTTAATTTTTTCAAGGAAATATTTGAGTAGAATATGTTACATCTCAATTCCTCGCTAAGCAAAATTACTTGATTATTCATGTATTTTATATAGTTGATTATTACTAGGTTGTAAGTCATATGATGTTATAGGATAGTGGTATGTTACTTTGGCTTCATGATTTCACTGCTATGAGTTAGTTATAGTGTATATTATTTATATTGAGACCATATTAACTTATTATTTTAGTAGTATTTTATGATATCTATTTCATGATGTTATGGACTAACTACCCACTTGTCATGAGTTGGATAGTAGAGATTCACCCACAGATCATGATGGAGGGAGAGCATCATTAGAGAGGGTGACATAGATGGAGTTATTGGAGGATAATAGAGGAACAACTAGAACCATGCACACACCACATTAGATAGTATATGCATTGAATGATTAGCATAGCGTGTTTTGGATGCTATTTGCATTTGGATAAATGTTTTTGCATACTAGTTGTGTGTTTGTTATGATTTATGCCTAGGTGGAATTAATTTTGTGTGATTGTGTTTTTGGCACACTAATGTGCTCATGACTATTAACATATTCAAAAATATAAATTTGTGTAAATAAAATAAATCTAAATTTAATGATTAATGAGTTAATCATTAATATTAAGCCATATTATTGCGAAATAAAGTAATTGGATTTTATATTAGAAAAACATAAAAATAGAAAAAAGAAGATTATTATAAAAGAAAAAATAATAAAATAAATAAAATAATGAAATAAAATAAAAATAAAATCATGCTAAAAGTGAAAAGGATAAAGCTTTAGGAAAAGAAAATTAGAATATATTCTTGTAAAGGAAAGTGAGGCACAACATAGGAAAAGAAAAGTAAGAGGAGGAGGGCAAAACTAAGGAGGAAGAAAGAAAGAGACAGGAAAAGGGTTCATTCCCATTCGTGATATCCCATTAGGCACCATAACCAGGTAGGGGGTGCCAATAAATTTGTGTGAATTTTAGTATCTAAAGCTATTATGATGAATCAAAGATGTGGTAATCCATGAAAAAAATTATAAATGGTAATGGGAATGTTATATAATAGCTAATTATATGCTTAGACTATATATGGTATATAATAGATGTCAATGTATTTATCTTACATATTTATATCATGACATACATCAGTGACATGATGAATTTACTTATATGACTATGTTATATACCAATACCATGAATTTATACTTATGATAAATTCATACTGATTAGGATACTATGAATTTATAATCAATAATATTGTATACCATCTCATATTGAATTATATAATAAGATTATTTGAGTATGTATAAATTGAAGATCTATATTTAGCAGTATACCACATAATAACAAGGGGAATATATAAAATATGAATACCAAATTATGTGACATAATAACATCACCAAAGTGTATAAGTGATTACACTTTGTAAGTAATTATGATCTTTAAGAGTAATGACATTATGTAATTATGTATTATTATAAGTATAACCCAAGAGTATTCCAAATGTGCTGTTATTAGTATTAACAATACTAGGGTGGCAATATATTAATCTAGGCATGGACTGTGGTCATGGGTTTGAGACTTAACCCTCAATAGCCACAACCCAAATCCAATATCTAAAAACAACTACCATTCTAACTAAAAGATAAACCAATCACAAACCACTAGGGTTGACTATTATTTACACATGGAAAGATGGAAAGTATGTGTTATTTTTACAAGTTGGGAGTAACAGTAAACAAAAAATCAAAATTATTGAAACTTCTATCAAACATGATATAAAATATCATGGCCTTTTGTAACAATAATATGAAATTATAACATACAACCCTCAGTCATATAGGTGTGTGTTGTACTACCTCAAGGTATGATGATTTGGTATATCATATCTTTTTAAATGAAAATAATGATCTGGTATGAGAATTATAATTATTATTTTTATGTTATATAATATAGCAATATAACAATTACTAAGATTTAGAAAAATGAAGTAATATTATATTGAGTGAAATATAGACAATATGATAATATTGAGTGAAATAAACTGAATATACAACACTTTACAATGACTTATACACACACACACACACACACACATATAGTGATATATATACATAAGTGTTCAAGGGATGTTTCTTATAGTAGTTATATGCAGTAGGGTGAACAACATGTCATATAATCTATAGTCAATACTAAGTTAATTCAAAATCAGAACAATGATCCGTTATGATATTATTAAAACATTATCATGATATAATAATACTAATATAGGCAATGTTTGGAATATTATACCAGTTAAGGTGAATTTTAGTATACATGTTATGGGTATGCCTTATTTATAAATCTCAATGATTGAGTTGATCCTTATGTAATATTGTAAAGTGCGACCATGTGATTTTTACATGTAGGGTTGGCTTATTTTGATAATGAGTTCAAGATTTATAGACTTGTTAGCTAATGTAATACCGATAGATGTTTTTCATGTGGAGATAGTATATAGATATATGGGTATCTATATATAAACATGTGTATATCATATATGTATAGTGATAAATAAATGGTAATACCTTTTATAATGTGGTCAGAGTTTTTAAGTGTGAAGATGAAAGTGATGATATTGATAGAGTATATAAGAACTAGTTACAACACTCATACAATAGTGTCAAGGTCAAAAAGTATTGGTTCTTAATAAATTAGTTTTAGATTTGATTAGAATGAATTTGATCATAGTTGAATTATACCCTTTGTGTAAGGATAAGTGAGTCAAAATAAGGGAAGAAAAACCTACATAGATCTTGATACCTTCTTCATGAAAATGTAAATAGTTGATGGAAGCTCATATGTTTTCCTTAAAAAAAGATAGAATACTGTTTGTATGGCAGAATAGTAATTGTGTGTTAAAACATATATATGATGTAGTATACATTATGTAGGGTGTATAAATATATGAATTATATCTATTTGATAACATAGGTACTTTTATTCTTATATATATCATTTATATATACATTGGGACACGTGCCTATTAGCATAGATGTTGATTGGTATATTATGATGGTTTTAGTGATTTGTATAATTATGTATTTGATGAAACTTTAGTGTATCATATCATATAAATTTATGTATTATTGAATACTTATATGCAAACCACAATACAAAAAACTATGTTGTCTTAAGAAATCATGTACGGAGTTATATACGTTTTGAATAATCAAGATGAAAATTTATTTAGTTAAGGATAAAAACTATGAAGGAATTTTACATTGTTAAATCCCTTATAAATCATTAAAATATTGTGTGAACATGGAAGTTTTTAAGGATTGTTGAAATCACAGGGAGTTCTTGATTAATAAATATAAATGAACATTGATATAGTATTTACATATCATTTGAGTACTTACATATAGTGCATATTATGATGTACAAGTACACGTATATAGGAAATATACTTATAGAAATAGATGGTTAAAATAAGATAAAGTTTCTTAGGGATTGAAAAACTATAACCATACGAAAATAATCTCGTAGAAATAGAATGAGTTGTTTAAATGAAAGATTATAAGGGGTTTATGAGTTATCTAATTTTATGCAAATATTATTACTAACTGCCTAAAAGTAAGTAGTGTGTACATAAAAATGGTGGACTGTATTAATACTACTTGTACTATATACTTGAATCTACTTAAGGAGACTAGATTATGCAGTCTAAACATATGATATACCTAGTTGGTATAATGTATACTTGTTTTCCTACTATTTAGTATTATGAGACATTTAAGTCTTGAATTGTAAGACTAGTTGTTTGTAATTGAGAAGTTATGATCATGTATAATGAACTATGATATTATGAGATGTCATAGAGTGTATTATGTTTGAAAACTATAGTCTAAATGTATGTTATACCTAGGTGGTACAAACTGTAATTATTATATCTAGATTCACTCATACATTTGATAGACTAAATATATGTGTTTTGGTATATGCTATGTTTAGCATGTTTTATGTCAGCTAATAGAAAGTAATATTAGTTAAAATTGTCATTTCATGTGTATGATTTATATTTTTGTGTGATATCTTATGAGAATATATTTATTTATGATACACCACATGTTCATTTTAGAAATCATACAACACATGGGTACTAGCTTGTGTCTCTAGATTCTTGCACCATCACTATCTACTCATTCATGAAGGGAGGGCCATTCCATGATGGGGCATTATGAAGGGGATCAATGGTCTATGGTTAGTGTGAAAAAAATCTTAGATGATACTCTCCATTCCCACATCAGTACTTATTTAGAGATGACACTTGAGATTGCCATAGATACTATAGAGAGTTTAGGAAATTCATGCTCCATGGAGTTATGTATCTTGTATTTGTACATTGTATTATATTTGTTATTGAAATATTACTTGATGAGTTGTAATTATTTACTTATCTATACTTTAGAAGTAGTGGTCATATCATTATACTAGTTGTGGTTATATATTTTTAATTACTTTCCATAATTGGTTTTGATGTGTTTCATATGTTGATAGTGATTAGTGACCCTTAGATTTTATATATTTATTTATATTTAACATACTTAGAGTGTGATATCTACATCACTAATTGGATTCTCATGGTGAAGTCTAATAAAATAATATTTTGATAAAATATTAAAAAAATCATATTTTTTAATGTCAAACCTAGTGGGGTTGTTACATGTGGTATCAGAGCTGTGGCTCAAACTTTAGGACCCAATGAGTCCCTTAGAATTTTTATATCATTCTAGTTACTAGGAAGGAGAATGGTAAAATCTACAATGTCTAGAGAGGGTCTTTTGAATGTTAAAGACAGTAACCCTCCATTTGATCCTAATTGATTTGTTGCTAAGTAAGCAAAAAAATTAGATCAAATTCTCATAGCCATGAATGAAAATAAAGACCAAATTTTAGTCCTAAAATAAAAATTTCATGGCTATGAAGAGAAAAAACACTAGGATAAACCTAAAGAGAATTCTGTTGAGCAAGAAATCTCTCAGGATGTGAGAGTATAGGTAGTATTATACTGGTTAAGTAAAGTGTATTTTGGACTTGTAGTGCCTTAGTTTAGAATCATGTTACACCATGATTGGGGTTTTGAGATATAGTAAATCCTCTTGTATGGCTTGGTGATTATTTTAGGTAATATAAATCCAAGATTCTCATACTTATGTTTACCTATGTGGATGAAAAGTGTGTGATACATTGAGTGTGTACCTATAGGAGCATTTGTACCCTTTTAGAGTTTTTAAAGGGTTGGTTTATCGAGTGCCTTGATGGTAATGGTTATATAATATGTTTGGCTAGGTGAATACATAACATAGTTCATGAGTCATGAACAAGATATTTCTACCATATTTTTGATCATTTAGATCAAACACTTCAAGAATGATTAAATCTTTACTTGGTAATTAAGTCACCTTCACCATTTGTGTTTAATATTGTCAGTGTTCAAAAAGCATGAGATGCTTCTCCCTTAAGAATATGTTCATTTTAGATATATATTTTTGTCTTATATACACTAATCCTAGAAGCGGGAATCCTAAAAGACCACTTATGGATTGGCACCACCTAGTATGATGGGAATTTTCTTGCAGTAGAGTGTAGATGTCTTGGTTTAGAATTCCTGTGTTAGGAGTTTGTTCATGGATTGGCACCCCTATATTTATGTGGATTAGGAGGAGTGTCATCTCACATATCTAGTATGGAGGTGAGTTGTTACTTTCTCACTCTCCTTTGACATCATTATAAGCCCATTGAGGGGATTCATATTTTCATGATGTTAATTTAGTGTTACCTTAAATGAAAACTTATTTTTGAAATGTTGTTTTGAAAATATTCCCTGAAGTTCATGGGATAATGTGTTCTTCTTGTTGATAGAAAATATGTAGGAATGGAATGGATTGATGCATATATGGTTAATATTTTCCCTTCTGGTTATGGAAAGAAGTTGTGATATTACACTTAAGGTTTCGTAAGTAGGTAGAAATTATGGAAACTTGGGTCACAATGTTTTCTTCATACCATGTGAGGTTATTTATGAGTTTTGTTATTGAGATGTTAGTTCACTAATTTCCACTTGTGGATTTTTAGAGTCATACTTTCTAGTGCTACTTTATCTAATCTTGTGAACTTTGACCACATAGAGTGGTAAACCTTGAATTTATATTGGTTCTAGATTAATAATTATAAGTTGATTATAATCATTATGTTATTATTTACCCTTGATTAGATTATTATTATTCTCATCTTGCTCAAAACATGTTTTTTTGATGAGACATTTATGTGCCTTTCACCTAGAGCAAGTATGAAATATGATGTATGAAACATCTTCTTAGTTTAAAGGGTTGAGATAAACTTATAAATTGTTGTGTAGCTAGCCAAACAAGCATGAAGGCATTATCTCACTTGTTACCTTTATAAGGTTGTAAGGATAGTGAAATCCCTAGACTTTGTATGTTATGTTAATTTTAACATTATTTCCTCTTAACTATGAATATGATAGAATAGCTTAAGCTGTGAAATATGATACTAGATAAGTTTGGCTAATGGAAACTTAGTGTAAATATGAAATGTTTGTATGATTCTTCTTGTGATGGATATTGATATATCTTACATTATTTATTGTATATCATTGCACTCTAGAATATGTTAGTATAAATTTGTGATTCATTGAACCATGTACACATTTTGGAGATCATTGGGTCGTGAAGACCTAAGGGATGAGTGGTGAATTAGGAACGTGAGTACTAAGAAATGGGAATGGATCCTAGTTAGCCTCACATTAACTCAGATTTATAGAGTTTGGATCTGACAAGGGGAGCTTATCAAATTAAAGATTTGACAAGTAGGACTTGTTAAATTTAGTCGTATGGCCATACACATGTATAATGTGGAATATTTATTCTTTAATTTTGTAGACATTGGAAATGTAGTATTTCCATTTCTTATTCATCATCATACTTGTCAGGAGCTATGTAGAGTAGTAGTAGTATTGACAAGTTATACTTATCGTAAGCTATGAAAAGTAGCGATGGTATTAACTTATACACATAATTCTTGGTAGTTTATCTAAACACTTTTCTCTAGAATGATAAAAAAACTCTCTAAGATAAAGAGGTGTGCAGAGGGATAGGGAGTCTCTTTGGAACTCTCTCTGGCCATTTGTTTTGGTTTTTATGATGATTTCATGTGCTTTTAGTTGAATCCTAAATTCAATAAGTCAATAAAACTTTCACCGATATATGTGGGACCCTCTAAGGTATTATAAGTGGTTATTCATGTAACATATAGGCTTGCCTTGCTAGTTCTAGACCTTGAGGTGGTCATGGTAGAACCAATTAAAGTAATTGACACTCACAAACCTCATTTGTGTAATAGGGAGATGTCATAGTGCAAGGTCTTATGAGACCAATACTCTGAGAATAATACTACTTAGGAGGACTATGATGAGTTTTAGAGGTGATTTCCACATTTATTTGCTTGATTTTATGTTTTATATTGTGATTATCATTCTGTTGAACAATGTTTTTAATTCAGAATTTATGTTTGAATAAGTGTCATTTGAGATGATGAGTAGCTTTAGGAGGGAAGGTTGTTACATTTTATTCTTCACTAAGCAAACTTACTTGATTATCTATATATTTTCTATATTAGATTATTACTAAGTTGTAAGTCATATGCTATTATGGGACAGTGGTATGTTCCTTTGGTTTCATGATTTCACTGTTAAGAGTTAGTTGTAGTGTATATTCTTTATAGTAAGATCATGTTAACTTGTTATTTTAGAAGTAATCTATGATATACATGTTATGATGTTATGGACTAACTACCTACTTTTCATGATTTGGATGCATGAGAGATTCATCCCTTAGAGTATGATGAAGGGAGAGCATCATCAAAGAGGGTGACGTAAATGAAGTTATTGCGGGATAATAGAGGAATGACTAGAACCCTGCACACACCACATTAGACAATATTTGTTATATGCATTTAATGGTGAGATTAATGTGTTTTGGATGCTATTTGCATTTGGATAAATGATTCTGCATACTAGTTGTGTGTTAGTTATGATTTATGCCTAGGTGGAATTAATTTTGTGTGATTGTGTTTTTGGCATGTTAATGTGCTCATGACTATTAACATATTTAAAAATATAAATTTGTGTAAATAGAGTAAATCAAAATTTAATGATTAATAAATTAATAATTAATATTAAGCCATATTATTGTGAGATAAAATAATTAAATTTTATATTAGAAAAAAAGAAAAAAAGGTTATTTTAAAACAAAAAGAATAAAATAAATAAAATAAAAAGAAAATCATGCTAAAATAGAAAAGGAGAAATCTTAAAGAAAATAAAATTAGAATATTTTCTTGCAAAGGAAAGTGAGGCACAACATAGGAAAATAAAAGTAAGAGGAGGGCAGCACTAAGGAGGAAGAAAGAAGGAGACAAGAAAAAAGTTTATTCCCATTTGCGATATCCCAATAGGTGCCATAACCAGGTAGGGGATGGAATTAAATTCATATGCATTTTAGTATCTAAAGCTATTGTGATGAATCAAAGATGTGCTAATCCATGAAAAAAATAATTGGTAATGGGAATGTTATATAATAGTTAACTATATGCTTAGACTATTACGGTATATCACATATGCCAATGTATTTCTCTTACATATTTATATCATAACATACATCAATGACATGATGAATTTACTTCTATGACTATGTTATATGCCGATACCATGAATTTATACTTATGATAAATTCATATTGATTAGGATATTGTGAATTTATAATCATAGATATTTTATACCTTAAATCATTTAGTACATAATATGTTTTGTCCAAATCATGAGGCTATATATACAGACTTAGAAAATTAGTGAACTATATAGTTCTAAATTGATCTTCTAAGTGATTTATATCAACCTACCTAGTTATATAGTGATTAGAGTTCATATAATTCTCATATTTAATTGTATAATAAGATGATTTGACCATGTATAAATTGGTGATCTATATTTAGCAGTATACCACATAATAACAAGGGGAATATATAAAAGAGGATTACCAAATTATGTGACATAACAATGTCACCAAAGTGTATAAGTGATTACACTCTGTAAGTAATTATGATTAGTAAGAATAATGACATTATGTATTATTATAAGTTTCACCCAAAAGGATACCAAATGCATTATTATTAGGATGAATAATACTAGGGCATTGATCTGTTAAGTTAGGCATGGACTGTGATATAAAATGACTATGATTGTGGGTTTGAGCCTTGACCCTCAACAACCAAAACTAAAATCTAGTATCAAACAACTACCATTTTTGCTAAAAGAGAAACTGATAATAGACTACTAGGGTTGCGTGTTATTTATACATGGAAAGCTGGAAACTATGTATTATTTTTACAAGATGAAAGTTGTAGTAAGCACACAATCAAAATTATTGAAACTTCTATCAAACATGATATTAAATATCATGCCTTATATAACAATAATATGAAATTATAACATATAACTCTCAGCCATATAGGTGTGTGGTACACTACCTTAAGGTATGGTGATTTGGTATATCATATCATTTTAAATGAAAACAACGACCTTGTATGAGAATTATAATTTTTATTTTTATGTTATATAATACAAAAATATAACAATTACTAAGATTTAGTGAAATGAAGTAATATTATATTAAGTTAAATATACACAATATGATAATAATGAGCAAAATAAACTAAATATATAACACTTTACAATGACTTAAACACACACACACACAGACACACACACACACACACAGACACACACACACACACACACACACACACACACACGCGCACACACACACACACACACACACACACACACACACACACACACACACACACACACACACACACACACACACACACACACACACACACACACACACACACACACACAAGTGTTCAAGGCATGTTTCTTATAGTAGTTGTATGCAATAGGGTGAACAACATGTCATATATAATCTATATTCAATACTAAGCTAATTCAAACTTAGAACAATGATCCATTATGGTATTATTAAAATGTTATAATGATGTAATAATACTAATATAGGCAATGATTGGAACAATATACCAACTAAGGTGAGTTTTAGTATACAAGTTATGGGTATGACTTATTTATAAATCTCATTGATTGAGTTGATCTTGTGTAATCCCGTAAAGCATGACTGTGTGATTTTTACGTGTAGGGTTAGCTTATTTTGATAATGAGTTAAAGATTTATAGAATTATTAATTGATGTAATACCAATGGACATTTTCATGTGGAGATAGTATATAGATATGTGTGTGTGTGTGTGTGTGTGTGTGTGTATATATATATATATATATATATATATATATATATATATATATATATATATATATATATATATATATATAAACATGTATACCGTATATGTATAGAGATATATAAATGGTAATACCTTTTCTAATGTGTTTGGAGTTTTTAAGTGTGAAAATGATGGTGTCAATCTTGTTAGAATATATAAGAACTAGTTGCAACACTCATACAACAATGTTAAGGTCAAAAAGTATTTTATTCTCAATGAATTAGTTTTAGATTTGATTAGAATGAATTTGATCATAGTTGAATTATACCCTTTGTGTAGGGATAAGTGAGTCAAAATAAGGGAAGAAAACCCTACATAGATCTTGATACCTTATTCATGAAAATATAAATAGTTGATGGAAGCTCATATGTTTTCTTTAAAAAAAGGAAGAATATTTTTGGTATGGTAGAATAGTAATTCTATGTTAAAACTTATGTATGATGTAGTATATATTATGTAGGGTCTATAAATATACAAATTATAGCTATATGAGAACATAGGTACTTTTATTTTTATATATAGCTTATTTATATACATTGGATGCATGCCTATTAGCATAGATGTTGATTAGTATATTATGATGGTTTTAGTGATTTGTATAATTATGTATTTGATGAAACTTTAGTGTATCATATCATAGCAATTTATGTATTGTTAAATACTTATATGCAAACCAAAATACAAAAGACTATGTTATTTTAAGAACTCAAGTATGGAGTTATATATGCTTTGAATAATCAAGATGAAATTTTATTTAGTTAGGGATAAAAACTATGGAGTTTTGCATTATTGAATACCTTATAAATTTCAAAATATTGTGTGAACATGAAAGTTTTTAAGAATTGTTGAAATCATAGGGCGTTCTTGATTAAAAAATATAAATGAACGTTGATATATTATTTACATATCATTTGAGTACTTACATATGGTGCATATTATGATGTACAAGTGCTCGTATATAGAAAATATACCTATAAAAATGGATGATTAAAATAATACATAAAGTTTCTTAGGGACTGAAAAACTATAGCCATATGAAAATAGTCTCCTAGAAACAGAATGAGTTGTTTAAATGAAAGATTATAATGGGTTTATGAGTTATCTAATTCTTTACAAATATTATGACTGACTACCTAAAAGTAAGTGGTGTGTACATAAAAATGGTGGACTGTATTATTATTTCTTATATTATATACTTGAATCTACTTACAAAGATTAGATTATGTAGTCTAAACATGGGATATACCTGGTTGGTATAATCTGTACTTGTTTGCCTATTATTTAAGATTATAAGACATTTAGTTCTTGAATTATAAGATTGGTTGTTTGTGATTGAGTAGTTGTGCTCATGTATAATGAACTATGATATTATGTGATGTCATAGAGTGTATTATGTTTGAAATCTACAATCTAAATATATGTTATACCTAGGTGGTACAAATTAAAATTATTATGTCTAGATTCACTCATATGTTTAACATACTAAATGTATGCATTTTGATATATGCTATGTTTAACATGTTTTATGAAAGCTAGTAGAAATTAATGTTAGTTAATATTGTCATTTCATGTGTATGATTTATATGTTTGTGTGATATTTTATTAGAATAGATTTATTTATGGTACATCACATGTTCTTTTTAGAAATCATACAACACACAGGTACTAGCTTATCTCTCTAGATTCCCACACCATCACTATCTACTCATTCTTAAAGGGATGACCATTCCTTGATGGGGAATTGTGTAGGGGGTCGATGGCCTGTGGTTGGTGTGGAAAAGTATTCACATTATGCTTTTCCTCCTCACAATAGTACTTATTTGGAGACAACACTTGAGTTTGTCATAGATACTATAGAGAGTTTGGGAAACACATGCTTCTTAAAGCTATGTATCTTGTATTTGTACATTTTATTGAAACATTACTTGATAAGTTGTAATTATTTACTTATCTATACTTTGGAAACAATGGTTGTATCCTTGTACCATTCATGGATAGACATTTTTAATTACTTTTCATAATTGGTTTTGATGTGTTTCATATTTTGATAGTGATTAGTGACCCTTTGATATCATGTGCTTATTTATAATTAACATACTTAGAGTGTGATATGTAGATCACTAATTATATTCTCGTGGTGAAGCCTAATAAAATAATATGTTGATTAAATAAAAAAATTCATGTTTTTCTATGTCAAACCCAGTGGGGTTGTTACAAAGTATATTGTATATATAGAGTGGGTTGATAAGGGGAAGTAGTGAATAGTTGTTAAGTGGAAATGGTTGGTGGAGGAATTAGTTACTATTGAAAGGGTGAGAGTGAGGTTTGACATACTATTTGTTATGTAGATTATGTCGCTACTTTCATAAATGTTATTTTGACATGTTTGGTGGATTCTTTAGCCTCATTCTTATTTTTCTCCTCTTTAGCTTTGTGGGTGTCTTATTTTACTTCCATTTTATTTTTATCTTCTACCACTTTTAGGGCAACTTCCTTTGCTACCATATTTTAATGTTATTTCTATTCCTTTCTTTTTATATTTTTATTTATTCTCTATTTCCTCATGTTCCTTATTTTTATTGGCCACTAAATCCTCCTCTACTTTTTGTTTGGTTGTGACATGTTTTTTAACCTTTGTCTTGACAACTTTCTATTTTGTCACAGCCTCTTCTTTTGTTATATGGTTGAGTCTCTTCTTCTCTTATTATATTTTGTATTTTTCTTTGTTCTTCCTTTTCTTTCTACACCTTTTTATTTTATGCTTCATATCACTCAGTTTATTACTTATACCAGTGCTTTTGAGGCTTCTTTTTATGCCTTAAATAATTTGATGGTCATCACTATCTTTGGGGTCTCCTATAATTCTATTCATATTTCAATGTTTTTACCCCTTAATTCTTATTTGATTTAAATTGTATCTTTAAGACCCTTAGTTTCCTATGTTTTGATGTAATCCTATGATAATTATTCATATTTAACCTCTGTATCTTATTGTTTTATAAATGTTTCTCCTATGATAGGGTCTAATTTTGTGGTCTAAAATCTAACTCTTTTGCTCTTATGTTTATGTTTTTTTCTTAGGCAAGTCTATGGTCCTTGGTGGGGTGTGTGTTTGTTGTGTTTTCATTGTGACAAATCTATTGATTATCATCCCAATGTCTTCTTCAGCTATTTATTTTCCTTTGTCACTTGGAGATAAATGTATCTCCTCCATTTGGTGCATAATGAGTACTTCAATTATTTTTTACGAGTGGGATTCAAACTAAAATGGAGTGGCATGTTTCCCTAGACTATCACATTTTGTCTCAAGTGTTGGTGTGTTTATATAATTCCTCTGTGTCTTCTTCCTCTTTTATTGGAATATTTTTAGATTATTGACCTTGGGTTTTGGCAAATATTTCTTATATGATGGTGTTTATGTTGGTGTAGATACTAAATCTAAATTATATAACACTTTAATCATGTATACTTGGCAAGTAATTCTCATGGTTATACTATTTAGTTTCTAGACCTTCCCATTGTCGAAAGGCTCACATATACTATCTTGTGTGCCTATTAATTATATCTTAGTCCTACCATATGTTATTATAATAATCCAGCCTTCTATGTTACTCAACATGTTATAAACTTGCTTATTATCATCCTATGCAAGTTTTGGACCTATACCTATTTTCTAGAATCTGGAATATTTATGTCCCATCTAGATATCTATGTCAACACAAGTGTCTTGTACCAAACTAAGTGTCTAGTGCCCTAAAATCATAAAATTTGTAAATGTAACATCCTTATGACTGGCTTAAGTGATTGAATGCAATATATTTATTGAAAGGATTGTATATATGCATGATTAATCCTCATTCATAACTCATGTAGCAATTCATAAGGAAACTTACCAAAAGTACTCAATCAAACATTTAAGTGAGAAAATATGCAAGAGCAATATCTTCATAGGTTTAAAGGACTAAAATATAAAATCATTAGCCATATTTTATAAGTTTTAAGATATGTCACTCTATGTGCTTATCACACATTGCATCCTTATGAACACACAAACCAAAACATAAGGGAGAAATACATAAGTATGAGGCTTCTTCAGAGTATTATCTATGTAGATAGTGTCCATTGATACATGGGTCCTTGGAGTAGCTTGACACTATGTGCCCACTAACTCATTTTTCCCACAGTCACTCAAAGGGTGAGAAAGTTAGGGTTTGATCATTTGATAAAGAGTGATAACTTGTGTGCACAATCTTAACACACTAAAAAAAAGGCAACAGATAACCTAGAAGGCTCCAAGTGGTCACATCCAATTTTATTCACTGTTCCATATTGGACACCTAGATCTAACCCATTCATTAGTGTTGATGCAACTATCCAGATCTGACGTAAGTGTGTGAGGCCACATAGCACAAATTTAAAAAATTTGACCACTATTCTAGAATCATGGTCTAGTCCACTTATAGCCAATTTCATCCTAGAATTGCATGTGCACAGTAGACCAACTAAGTAATCTTATTTTTAATTCATTTTAATATCAATCAATAGATGCATTTTCTATTTTTATCATATCTTAATACTTAGAATATTATTTATCTATATTTTGAAAATTAATTGGTATTATATATATATATATATATATATATATATATATATATATATATATATATATATATCTTTGTGCTTATTCATTTCTATATTCTCAACCCTACACTATATTGATCCATCTCAATTTAGGGTTAAATATTTGGTGACCATGATGTCTGTGTCTTTGTTTACAAACCTTGATTTGGCTTAGGGTTTTTTATTTTTGTCTGATTACTATAATTTGTTTCAAATTTTATTTTTTTCATTTACACATAATGGAAAATGTTAATCAAAAAACTTGTTTTCAAATGGAAGATAAAGAAGCATTAGTTACTCATATTAATAACAAGGGCTTAATGGATGATTTTTTTTATATGTTATAAAAATGAAATTAGTAAGCATACTAAGGCTAAGGCTTCCTCACTTAGTGATGGTGAATCTTTAGGTGGTACTACAATTGATATATACTAAATACGCTCTATATGATCACATCATCACTTTTTACTTCTAATGGGGGCATATGATATAATTTTACACCTTTGTTCCCATAAACAAATCCTACTATTTTTTCATCTTATATGGTAAACAATAATATTTCAACCCAATTACTAGTTTCAATGCCTATATCCACTCAAACTATGGATATACGTCCTTTGGTTACTTATCAAATTACAAACCTTAATGACCAAGATGCACAAGATCCTATCAAAACTATAAAAATTTTGTAAGCCAAAGTTCCAAATATTAAACATAATTATATGAAATCACCTTATATCATTGATTCAAAAGAGGTGTTGCATACCCTATTGCACCTAAAATATCTTATCACCCTTTTACAACTAGGTTTTTTAAACTTAATTTCACATTTTATGATGGTAAGGGTGATCTTAGATAACATATTCAATCTTTCTATGCAATATGTCTTGATTATGGTTCTAATGACAGGATTTGACTAAAATATTTCTAAGGAACCTCAAGGAATATGTTCTAAATAGGTTCTATGACTTACCAAACCAATAATTAAAAGCATTCAAACCTCTTCAAAATCATTTTTTGGCACACTTCTCTATCAATATCACCAAAAAAATTTCCTATGCCCAAATTAAAAAAATCAAACAAGAAACCAATGAACCTATCAATGACTGTGTCTTAAGGTATAAGATAATGTTGGCTGAAATGATTCTCCTCTAATTGCATTGTTGTGTAGGTCAGGGATAGTTTTAATAAGGGACCCCTAAAGGATTGCTATAAAATCCTTTCAAATCCTAGATTTTAGTTATAATTCCATTAGTTAATCTTTAGAAAATAACCATGCTAATATAAATTGACTAGTGATTCCTATTGGCTCTTTCAAAAAACTTATAAATAGCTAGTGAATCAAGTGTCATATTTAAATCAATAAATAATAGCGAAAAATCCAAGTTAAATCCCTTTCCCCAAACACATTCATAGGACAAATATTCTTTAGGTGGAATAATAATTATGATCAGTGACTACCCTAAATTTTATAGAATAGCTATTTTGATTTGCCCTGTGAAATTGGGGGCTTTCAACCATTTGAAAAACTTGCTCGAATGAATAAATCCAAGCAAGGAGGACATGAAAGACATCACTAATAAGAATTGATACAGACCTATCCCAAATCTAAACCTTAAGCAAGTGTGTGTGACTCTAAAAAAATCATCACCACATCAACGCCCAAATATATTCACAATATTTTTGAGGTCTTGTTGATCTCATTACTAAGAAAACAATCCTAAACAAATGCAAAGATATTGTTGATCAAATTACTTAGCAAAAAATCTTTTGTGATAACCAAATTGTGTCTAATATTAAGGGTTTTGATATAAGATAAAAAAAGGGTTTTCACATTACGAGCAAATATCTGATAAAAAAATAACATGGTAATAGTTTGAATCCCTTAAGACATAGGCATAATTCATTAAAAGTGTGAAAACATTTAAATATATGTACAAATTATATTTCTTACTTGGATTGTACTTCATTGTTGGCTACTTAGACTCCTCATTGGCCTCCTCTTGTAATTTTCACTTGCTTCATGATTCCCATGACATGTAGGGATTGTATTTATTACTTAGATTGTACTTCATTATTACCTGCTTAGACTCCTCCTTGGCCTCTTCTTACAATTTTCACTCACTTAACAATTCCCACAACATGTAGGAATTGTATTTATTACTTGGATTGTACTTCATTGTTAGCTGTTTAGACTCCTCCTTGCCCTCCTCTTATAATTGTCACTCACTTTACGATTCCCACGACCATAAAGGAATACAACTTTAATATAAATAAAGTTATATGAATTTAGGTTTTAGGGTTTCATGGTTCTAGAATTTTAAGCAAATTGAAATACTTACATAGATTTATTTTATATAAGGTAATTTGTGTTAATTAAAAAAATAATAGAGAAAGAGGTTAGAGGATGAGAAGTCTAAAGTCGAGGTCTTATTTATGGTTCTTTCTTTTTAATGATTAAATTTGTCATTCTTTTTTAATATTTAATTTTTCCTTTTTAAGTGTTAAAATTGATGGCCATATGACTAAGTATAAATTGAGTAAAAACCTCTTTAAGTCTTTCGACCAACCAAATAATATAATAAACTAAGTGTAGTAAAAATTGTGACAAAAAATCAGAGTATAAAGTATAAACTAACTATGGGGCTATAGGTTAAGACAACTATTAAAAATGAGGGTGACATAACTAAAAATAATATTCAAAACATTTTCATAATTTTAAAATCATAAACTATATAATAAGGTATGCCAAAATGTCTTAACCACATCCATATTGGTCTTTCAAATGTTTATTTATTTCAATTAACAAACCATGCCAAACAGAATATAATTATTACCTTAAACATTTAAAAACAAAATAAAGTATGATCATGAGGCTCTTTGCATTTATGTAGTTTGTTCTTTGTACATTATTTAAAAGAAGTATCATGCATGCCATTATTTATCAAAGAAAATTAGTTCTTGTTTGTTTAAAATATGTATGTGGTAAGGACCAACCAGATAATATAATAAAATGAGTATAACAAAAATAGTGACAAAAAATCATATTATAGAGTATAAACTAACTATGGGGCCATAGGGAAAAACAACTATGAAAAGTGAGGATGACACAACTGAAAAAAATATTCAAAATATTTTCATAATTTTAAAATTATGAACTATATAATAAGGTCTGCCAAAATATATTAACCGCATCCATATTGGCCTTTCAAATATATTTTTATTTCAATTAACAAACCATGCCAACCAAAATATAATTATTACCTTAAACATTTTTAAAAAATGCATTATGATCATGAGGCTCTGTAGCATTTATTTACTTTGTTCTTTATGCATTATTTAAAATAAATAACTTGCATGTCATTATTTTTGAGAGGAAATCAATTTCTTGTTCATTTAAAATAAGTATGTGGTAAAGACCAACCACATAATATAATAAACTAAATATAGTAAAAATATAATGAATAAATAAATAAATGTAATGATAAGTTCCTTGAAAAACATATCTTTAAAGATATTTGATCCTAACACTATCTTTCAGATCTTCAAAATAAAATCCATGGCTGTGATGTACCCTCAATATTGGAAAAATGTTGGCTCATCAAATTTTTAGACTAAAATCAAAACTTTGGCCCAACACTTCTGTAAGAGTGTATATTTGAATGGTGAACAAACTAAAGGAATTTAAAAATTTTCAAAGCTAAGGGAGTGGTCTATTCAATTTACCATGCTTTTGAAGATGTCTTGATCGCAAGAATATGTACTACCTTAAGTTTGAGTGAAACACTATGTGATGGTATATCATAGAATTTTAATCTTGATATTTATGCCAAACAATGATTTTAGACTTAATGGAAGATGACATAATTTTTAGTGCAATGTCATTTTTAAAATCAAAGTTAAGAAATAAGCTTAACAAAAATTGGAGACTTGCTTGAGGCTCTATAAAACTAGATACAATGTCCTCGATTTTCTATTGATAAAGCTCTATAAATTTGGTAGTCAACATATAAAAGAGGAGGATTGACTAATAATTATTCAAACACACTATAGTTCTACAATATTAGATCCAAATCCAACAACTTTTGAAGAGAATACAAATAATAATTATCAAGAACAAAATGAAGAAAATTGGCATGTTGAAATTTTAAATTTAGGCATCTAAAAACCAAGGTTGATTGAGAAAGGATAGAAAATTTTATGATCAATTTTGAGATTTATTTTATCATGGTTTTGAGAAATCTTGTTGAAGATAATGCAGAGTATATAAATGATTAAGAGGCAATTTGTGTATTTTTTTTTTCTGTTTGATTAAGAGAATATGTCTATAATAGTTGTAAACTATATTATAGATATGCATAAGTATATTGTGGTTTTCCCTTGTTATTTTATACCAAAATTATTTGAGGTATTTATAGTGTAATGAATTGTAAGTATCTATATTAAAACAACTTCACTTACACCAATAGCTTACATAAATGACTAGAAATATTGAGAAAACCATCACATATGTATTCAATCAACTTCTATTAATCCCACGGGCAATGTGTTAGACCAACATTAAATTTTGTCTTAGGACTCCTCAATATGTCGGTGCCAATTCACTAAAAAAGGAGGCAAAATATAAAACTCGATCCTCATAGCTTTAATTCCACCTACACTGCATTCAATGTTAGAAATAAAATAAACATTAGGTTTTAAATTTATTTATTATGAAGTTTTTTAGTCACTCAAACCATATATAAGGAAGAACATGTTTGTTTTACTTAGTTTTATAAATGTGTTAAGGACCACTTGTGACTTAGGACACAATAATATTAAGGTAATAATTATATTTTGGTTGGCATGGTTTGTTAATTAGAATAGAAATATATATTTGAAAGGCCATTATTGATTAAGGATATGGTTAAGATATTTTGGCAGACCTTATCATTATTGATTATGGATATGGTTAAGACAATATCATTATATTTATTCATTTCAAGACAAACGACTATGCACGTAAATAACTACTCTCAGTCTTCAAAATAAAAGAAACACAAATCCATACCTTGTAGTTGAAATCACAAGGAAACCAAATTAGATATTATCTACACCTCATCCCAATCTTTTGACTACAAGAGCTTTGATTTTGCCAATAGCTTGCATCAATGACTAGAAAATCCAATAAACCATTAGTAAATATTTTTAAATAAATGCTTTTCAAGGAACTTATCATTATATTTATTTATTTGAAGACATATAATCATGCATGCAAATAAATTCTCTCAGTATTCATAACAAAAGAAAGACAAAGCCATACCTTACAATTTCAATCACAAGGAAATCAACTTAGAAATTGACTGCACCTTCGTTTCCAACCTCTCATTCTAATATTTTGACTACCATAACATCACTTCTACTAATAGATTGCATCAATGACTAGAAAAATTAAAAAACCATCAAAAAATATCCTTAAAAAATGATTTTCAAGAAACTTATCATTATATTTATTCATTTTAAGACAGATGAATGTTGATGCAAAGCAACTTAGGAGAAAGTTTCAACTCTGCCTCCTTGACCTTAAGGCCTAGCTAGTAGCCTTTTTTCCCTATATTTTGACTTGTATGGAAAAAAATATGATTGATCAAGAGATTATAAGGATATTTCTAGATACCCTCTATATAGACACACATTCCTACCAATTTTATTTATCTAAATCTATGTTTAGATCTCTTTTTTAGCACTAGGTCTCACTAATTAGGTCTATTTATAGGCTGACTCAACACAATCCCTCAAAATCCATACAAAAATGATCATACAGGTATGAAACCTTTTGATTTAATTATATCACCTACAAACCCAATATATTACAAAATTTTACCTGATTTAGATGGTGGAAACTCTTTAAATCACCAAAACTCTAATCTAGGGTTTACCTTCCCATGTACAAACCCAAGAGGGGAAAATAATGATTTGTGAGTTCTATGGGGTATTTATAACCACTGTGAAAGTTTTAAGATTTTTTTTTAAACATTTAACCCCATATATAATCACTAGATAGTCCTTCTCAATCCATTGTTTCACCTTTCTAATCCAATCTTTGTTTGGTTATGCAAGAACAATGCATTCTATAGGTTTGAAATGAAGTTGGTACACAATAGAAAACATTAAAAACAAAATAAAAGTGAAATGAAACTTATAAAATCAATAAATAATTTAAAAAATCTCAAAAATTAATGAAAGTTTTTTCCAATATCATTTTCATTCACAAAACAAGTTGCACAGTCTACTAACAATGTTTGAACATAGGAAACAAAGTCTGTTTGAACAAAACTTCAAGAACCAGGGGTTTATTCTATATTTAATAAAAATTTGTGTCTTTCCAATCTTAAAAAACAACCTCTCCATCTAAAATTACCATTCTTATATGTGCTTAACTACTGTAAATTCCTATATGGACCTTCCAACAGTCACAAAAGGTAAATTAAGAAAACATAAAAGTGTGCTAACTCATTATTCCACACATTTGAGAAATTGGAACATTGACATGGATTTAATATGTCCTTAGATGTGTTTAAAACATATTTATAAAATTTACATATCCCTTTATTCACCCCTGAAACTCTAATTACAATCAAACTATTCAAACTTTTGAAAATCAAGTTTTGGTAGGAAAACTAGGAATTTGAAATTTAAACTAGCTAGAAGCAAAATTAACCTACCAATTTGAAATATAAGGATGTTTGGGGCATCTCAAGGGCCTTTAAACCATCACCAAACCAAAATTTATGAAAACAAACCAAAATTAAAAGTAAAATCCTCCTAGAAGTGATGTTCTTGCATCAACTGTGTATGCAAACAACTTCTCTCAGTCTTTAAAATGAAAGAAACACAAATCCATACCTTGTAGTTAAAATCACAAGGAAAACAAATTATAAATTTTATACACCTTTGTTTATAACCTCTCATCCAAATCTTCTGACTACTAGAGCTTTGATTTTATCAATAGCTTGCATAAATGACAAGAAAAACCAAGAAACCATCACATATGTATTCAAACAAATTACATTAATCCTGAAAGTGACATGTTGGACCAAAATTAAATTTTGCCTTAGGCCCCTCAATATGTCGATTCCAATTCAATAAAAAATGGGGCAAGATATAAACCTCAATCCTCATAGCTTTAATTCCAATTGCACCACATTTAATGTTAGAAATAAAATAAATATTAGGTCTGAAAATTATTTATTGTTAAGCTTTTTAGTTATTAAAAACCATATAGAAGAAAGAGCATGTGGCGCCAAAGAAAATTCAAAACATTTTCATAGTAAAATATAATTATTACCTTAAACTTATTATGTCCTAAGTAGTCTTTACACACACACACACACACACACACACACACACATGGTGATTTTAGACTAACCTATACATGTCTTGTATAATTTCTTGGTGAATCAAACCCATACATGTATAATAACTCTGGTGAATCTGTGTCCTGAAATAGGATCAAGTATATAAGATGAATTTGTATCCTGAACTATGAAATTGTATAAAATTGAGGCTATTTGACCTATGTATATTTTCACAAAATTGACTATTTTCAAAAAAAAAAAAAACTAATTATAGCCTTTTTGATATAAATAGCCTCTAAAATTTTCCCTAGTGCAGGTTTCCCCCTCGAAGTGACTAAGTTATATTTATGAAGCCTTCTACTCTTCTATAAATTATTGTTAATGTATCTATAAATTATACTCTTATTTATATGATATAATATTCTATTATACAAACATCTAAGTAGTTTTATTACAAGTGGTATCAGATATTCTATTTAGGCAAGCTTTTGCAATAGTTTTTTTCTTTAGATCTAGTTTTGTGCATCTCCTATGAGTTGAAGCATCGAAAAAACATAACTTGTGATCCACGAAGAATATAATTTTTTCATCACTACAGTATTGTTCAAAGTGCTTTTGTGAAAAAAATAGTCAAAAAAAGTGTAGAAATTTTTTAACCATGTGCAAATTAGTAGTTGTTAGATTCATCTTTGTAATACAATTTTAATGGTATATTCTATCGATACACTTTTTGGGCTAAAAATTTTCACCCTTGTACACATTATCAATTATTGGATTTGTCTTGGAGAGGAAATCACAATGGTCTCATCTGTTGATACAATTTTTTGAGGCTAAAACCATCATAGGGTTTGGTCATGGCTGGTCCTAACACTCGTAGATGCAGGAAAGGGAAAGAAACTTCTAAAAAATCTCAAAATGATGACATATAGTCTATAAATTTTAATCCATGTATGTCAAAGGCAATTCATCAAATTTAAGTAGAGTTACATGGCATGATTTAGAAATATGATCTTGATGTAGTTAAATGGGACATCATGGGGATGAGATAGGACTTGAATGGTTTGCAAGATCAATTACAACAAATAACTAGGCAATTTTTTAACTTTACAACTCATTATTTACAAAATAATCCTCCACCACTCTAGTTTGATTCTCTTGCTTCAAATAATCACACTACCAATCTAGGTCTAAATTTGATATTGTTAAAAGTGGACTTATGTAATTTTGATGGTAATGATCCACTCACATTGATCACTCAAATTGAAAATTTATTTGATCTACATCAGACTCCATGTTTACAAAAGGTGTTCATGGCCTCTCTATATCTAGAACCTGAGTAGTTCATTTGGCATTGATGGTTGTGTGTTCAAAATAAGAAGGGTTTCCCAATTTCTTGGTCTGTATTTTTTATCAGCTACAACTTCACTATTGTAACAATGTCTAAGAAAATTAATTCAACCAACTAGCCAAAATGTACCAAATAGGGAATTTAAAGGATTATATTCATCAATTTTACAATCTCTTATTACATGTGGCAAACATCACTAAGGAAAATCTAATTGATATGTTTTTGGGTGGCCTCAAAGATAGCATCTAGTTAGAGGTTTGCATGTTTAGTCCTAGTTTAGTATCTAAAGCCATACTAAGGGCACACATGGTAGAGGAAAAAAAGTTGATCAAACAAAGACCTTTCACTAATGTTCATGAATTTACTTTTTGAGCACTGTCACTTCCTTAGCCTACTAGATTAAACCCTCAACAAATAGAGGAAAAGTATGCAAAAGGTTTATGTTTTAGCTGTGATAGAAAATGGAGAAAAGGACATCATTATGATGAAAAGAATTTGTTTTATATTGAATGCATAAATGATGATGATGACTATGATGATGTCTCAAGTGTAGGTTTGGACAAACCCTAGGATGAATCTAAATATTTTGAACCTATCATTTTCTATCATGCACTTGCAAGTATTAGTACTCCTCAAACTCTTAAGGTGGTGGTTTTTCTCAATAAATAAAAAGTGAATATGTTTATTGACTTTACGATCATGCAAAAATTCATCAATAATAAGTTGGATACTCATTTTAATTGTTTCATTTTCTCAAATTTAAAATTTTAGGTCATGATTGCAGATGGTGGTACCATCAACTGTTTAATAAAATGCCAAAGTTTTAAGATTGCTATGGGAGACTACTTGTTAGATTCTCTTATGTTTTTTATTCCCATAGAAGGGGCTAACATTCTTCTATGAGTGTAATGGCTCATCACTTTGGGCACTATTAAGATGATTTTATAGGAATTGTTGATGCACTTCTATTCAAAAGAAAATTTATTTTAACTATGTAGATTACAAGCTAAATATACACAACTGGTTAGTTTGCTGACAAAGATTCTCAAAAAAAGGTGTTGAAGTATTTATGGCACGCTTATTTTCCATAGAGGTTAAACTAACCAAGGATTATACCCATCCTAATTTATAAATAGTGATGGATGGCCATTGTTATTTTTGGTGACATGCCAAAAGGACTTCCACCAAGCTTAACTCATGATCATGCTAATAGACTATTTCCTAAAAGTACACCACCCAATATCATACCCTACAAGTATCTCTATTTACAAAAAAGTGAAATTGAAAATATGGTACATGAGATGTTGGAGGCAATAATAATCCAACACAACCAAAATGAATAATCCTCTTTGGTAGTCATGGTGTGAAATAAGGATGACACTTGGAGGATGTGCCCAAACTACAAAGAACTCAAAAATTACACCATCAAAGATAAATTACTATTCTAATAATTGATGATTTTCTATATGAATTGCATGGTTCCATTTATTTTACCAAGTTACATATTTACTTTGGCTATCACCAGATTTGAATCCACACAGAGGACATACTTAAATTACCTTTTAGAACTCATGAAGGTCATTATAAGTTTATGGTCATGCATTTTAGTCTCACAAAATCACCATCTAAATTTCAGAGTTTGATGAATATTATGTTTAGGCCATTTTTGAGAACATTTGAGTTGGTGTTTTTTGATGACATCCTTGTTTATAAAAGATTTTGTGAAGACCATTTGAAGCATGTGAACCTAGTACTCAAAGTTATAGAATAACATCAACTTTATGCAAAACCTTTCAAATATAATTTTGGCATTTTAGAGGTGGAGTACTTATTAGATTGGATTCCAATATATCTAGATCAAGTGAATGCACATGTTTATAATAGGCATGAGTAAAGAAAGTACACAATATAATACTTTTAAGAAAATGAAATTACATACATGAGAATATTGCATAAATAAGATAAGATCCAAAACTAATCTTCCATTGAATAATACCTCACCAAGAGATATGTACAAATAGGAGTGCACGAGTAACTCCTCCAAGAAAGGCAATCAAAGAGCCAATAATAGAAGGGTAACTCTCATATCTAGAATAGTCGGTCAAGAGAGTTACTTCCTATTTATTTGGTCAAAATGTAACTCAAAGTATACCTAAGCAAGTTTATCCATGAACGTAGGAAAAAACTAAGTGAGGGAATTTTTTTATAATAAATAAATATGGGAAAAAGGAAAAACCATACTCTAAAACCTCCCATAAGCGCATCCTAGGTGGACAATGTAAAAATAATGAGTCTCAATAACTAGGCTTGATGAGGTACCCATGTACAAATCAATCTGCCATAAAGTAGATAAAAGGAGAAAACTTGTAGGAAAGACTTCCCACTAAAAGAGAGACATAAAAAATAGGCTATAAGACCCCCCAAAAGATGATATTGTAGTGTCCCGAACCTTAAAAAGAGCCTGCAAGTGAAGATACTTGATCTCCATGAAAGGTTTGGTGAAGATGTTTATAATTTACTCTATCATCTGACAATATCTCAAATCAATTATGTCCCCATGAATGAGCTCTATGATGAATTGCATGTAAATATCTATGTGTTTAGTCTACTAATACTAAACTACATTCTTGCAAATCTGAAGAGTACTTTGGTTATCATATTAGATGATGGTAGGTCATCTAAACTAGATAACAAGCTCTATGAGAATTACCTAAAGCCATATAGCTTCAGTAGTAGTACTAACAACCCAAATATACTTTGTCATAGTAGATGATAAAGTAATAACAATTTACTTCTTACTTAACCAACTAATCGAACATGAACCAATGGAGAAACTGTAACCTAAAATGTACTTACAATTATGAATTTTGTGAACCCAATATGATTAAGTATAACTAATAAATTTGATGTCAATGCCAGCTTCGTAGTGAATCCCTAATGTATGTATGCCATGAATATAGTTCAATATCCTCTTAGCTATTTTATAGTGAGGCTCATAGGGTTCCTACATGAATTTGGAGACTAGGACCACCACATATGATATGTCAGGTCTGGATGTGTCAAGTAGATAAGGTTACCCATAATTTATCAATACAAGGTAACATCAACCACAGGTGAATTAAAATCTACCTAAATCTTGATTGGAGATAGAAAAGGAGTTAGAGTTGGATTATAATCAACCATGTGAAAATGAACAAGTAAATTTAAGAGAATACTTAGGTTGTACAAGAGTAATACCCAAGTTAGATTGAGAAATTTGAATCCTAAGGAACTAGTGTAACAAGCCCAAGTCTGTCATGCTAAATCTATCCTGAAGAGAGCTTTTCACCACTCCAAAAAATGAAGAAGAGCTATCAGTGATCAAAATATCATCAACATAAAGAACCAAAATCAAGAGTGAATCATCCTATTGTAAGAGAGACATTTGAATCTAAATGGCATATAGTAAATCATATTGAAAGAAGAAATGAAACCATTTTGGCATACCAAGATCGAGGGTCCTATTTAAGGCCATAGATGGACTTTTAGAGTTTGGAAACAAAGGAAGAATTATCAACAAATCTAGGAGGTTTCTTTATGTAAATATCCTCCTCAAAATCATCATGAATAAAGGCACTCTTCATGTCCATCTAATGAACATCCCAATGATTATTTGAAATAATAGAAAATGTGAATTTAATGGAGTTAATTTTGGTTTTATGTGAAAATGTCTCTATGTAGTCGATGTCAAGCACTTGTGAGAAACCCTTGGCAACCAAACATTCCTTAAACTTGTCAATGAAACCATCTACTGCATACTTAGTCTAGTATGTCCATCTACATCAAAGTATCTTTCTTCCCTTAGGAATAATTACATGGAAGAATCCCACTCAGAAATACCTATTGCCTCCTAAAAAGTCTTTAGATTTGAGTCAGAGGCATAGAAAGCATGTGTCCCACTCTAAAACTCTAAACATGTTTATGTGTAATCTTAAGGATACCCAACCCATGTACCTATGCTTTGTAGTGTCTACCTAGCCCAAAGAGGACTAGAAGTGAAAGTTTCAGGTAGAGAAACATCATCTTCCAAAGTGTGGCTAGATGTGGATGAAGATGAGTCCCCATCACTACTCTCACTATCAAAATTGGAAGAAGTGTCCTTAACCTCTAGAATGTGCTCAAGTTAATCTTAATCATCTGTATTGAATACAAGTGAATCTAATGAAGTGGGAGAAGTTTCAACTGTTAAATCTATGGGACTTTTCTTAAAGTGAACACTTACTCAATGAACAACTCATGTGTGGTTAGATAAATAAGGTGGTTCCCCTTAACACCATCTCGATAACCTACCAAAATATAAGGCTTACTATGAGTTTCCATAGCCTTGTGCTTCTTATTAGGTATACAAGCCATAGCTAGAGCTATGAAGACTCTAAAATTCTCAACTACAAGTTTCCTATTATACCAAGCTTCAAAGGGAGTTATGCCTTTTAAAGCTTTGTGGGGATACCTATTTTGAATGTAACAAGCAAAATTGATTATTTCATCCCAATACTATGGTGAAAGTGACATAGAGTGAATCATAAATTTATCCATGTCTTTCAATCACCTATTCTTGCATTTTGTAACTCTATTTTATTAAGGACTGTAAAGAATTATTGTCTATAAATCAATCCCATCTAGTACGCAAAATTACTCATACTAGTTATTGACATACTCAGTCCCATTATCAGTTTGAAGAACCTTGATGCATTTCTCATATTATTTTTCTAAAATAATCTTGAAGTCTCTCAACTTGTCAAAAACTTTATATTTTTGCCTAAAGAAGAGAACCCATGTGTATCTCGAGAAATCATCAATGAAAGTAAGGACATATTTAGTCCTCATAGTGTACTAACTTTGATGCCTGTGAATCCCTCCAAGATTTACCTTTGTCAATTTTATCTATGGGATGCTTCCCAAGGGTGCAACCCTCATAAATACCCTTAGAGAATTGGACTCTAAGTAAGCCTTTGGCCATGTCATTTTCACTGAGTTATTCTAGGTAGTGGTATTTGAGGTGGCCAAACCACTCATGCCAAAGTTTGATAACTCCATCTGAATGAGTCAAAAATGTAGTAAGAGAATAATTAGGTGAAAATTTTGAGAAGGTATATAACCTAGCTTGGTGATCCACCCTACCACAGCCACTATAGAATCATTGTGCAACTCTCTAATTGTGGCTAAATCTAGCGAAAATTCTACCCTCATGCCCTTACTAATGTGAGTTATTTGGTACACTAATAGGAGATTAGTTGAAAGTGATGGAACACTTAGAACATTATTGAATGTATCTCCATCCATTTCAACATACTCTCCATGTAACTTATACTGAACTGTCATCACCCAAAGTGATAGAAGACATGTTATTAGGCTCCAATGAAGAGAACTCAACTTGTGAAGAGCCCATGTTGTGGGAAGCACCTGAGTCAATAACCCATGAAGAGATTAGAGCTAAAACTACTACAAGATCCTTACCTTTATATTTCTCTTTACCTTTGCCTTTTTCCTTATAAGAATCTTGAGTTGATGAATTTTTCATGATAGACTCAAGAAAACCTATGTTGTTCTTTTCTAGAAGATGAGTTAGGCGATCAATTTATTTTTTTATGTACTTGTGTTCATCATGCCCATTTTTCTTATAATAGGAAAACTTAACCTTCTCTTTCTTAGTTTTATCATTGGAAGAAGAGATTTTAGTGGTTGTTTTAGTAGAGGTCAATTCTTTATTATTATCATAATCCTTATTCTTTTTCTTCTTCTCTTTGTTTGAATATTTTTGTTTACCATTATTGATAATTAGGGCTTGAAGTTTTGAGGACTTAAATGTGCCCATCTATATTAACTTGTCTTGCTCTTTATTCAAATTGGAAATGAAAGTATCTAAAGAGGACATTTTCCATGTAGTGCCTAAAGCATTTTTATTGGCATGGAAAGTAGAGACAAAGACTAAGTAATCAAGACCTAGCTTAGAGGGTATAAAAAGAATAAGTTGGAAATCTTTCTTCTCTATTCCACATTCTTTCAACTACAATCTCAAAGACTTAATCTTGGTGAAGGGTGTCAAAATCGCTAAGACTTAGGCTAATAAGTTTATTTTCTAATTCGTGACCTCTCATCACATCTTGCTTCCCAAAGAGATTTTCTAAAATGGTCCATACTTCATTGAGTTATTTGGCAGGTTCTATATGAAAGAGGAGATTAAGAGACACAAAAAGACATAGAAATCCATGGGATTCATCGATATGATTATGCCACTTAAATTATTCTATATCTGTAGTTGGTTGAGTTTACAACCTCATTTTTATGTCATGTAAACCTTTGCTCCTAAGACTATTTTCTATTTTAATTTTCCATTCATGATAATTAAATGGAGTTAGAGGTATAATTAAACTTGTATCCATTTTGTGGAGAAATTAAGTGTAGTGGTTGTAGTTGTTATTTTAAAAATGAAAGTGCAAGTGAAATGGAAAGTGGCTCAAAAACATAGTACACCCCCTTAAATGCTGTAAACAATGCACACTCAAAATATGTTGGGCACAACTAATAATTAATCTTGAGCAACCAATACAAATATCTTAAAGACTTAATTTGAAAGGTTAGGTGAGGACATTGGGCTTAGTAAAAAATGCATCTAGGATGAGTAGACAAAGTGAGCAATTGAAAATATGAAGAGGTTTTAAAAAATAAAAAATTATATTTAAATATTGCCCACAATATATTATTTTTATAAAAAACAATTAAAAAAATCCACTAACAATGCTAAACTTGACCAATCCTCTTATGAATTAATCATGCATTCAAATAAAAGTAACCTATTTGACCTTGTTTTAAATCAAACTATTAAAAAAATGATTAAATATGATAGATTAAAAAAAAAATTTAGGGAAAACATTAAATAGACTTAGTTTATTTTAGAAGAAACTTTCAAGCCTTTTAAAACTGTAGGAGTCTTTTGTGTTGCTTCTTGAATAACTTACATGCAATTTGCATGCATCAAGTGTGATTGAAGGCTTAGCCAAGGGGTTGTAAGGGGAAGGTTTTATCCCCCTTACTATAGTTGAAAGCTATTTATGGTGAGCCCATTAGGATGAGATGATCTATTTTTGTTTAGATGCTACATGAAATAGCAGTTTTGACTAGGTATAAATGAGATTAGACTCAGAAAGTGAAAATGTCATAGTAAGGCCACCTAGAAGTAACGTAGAATTAGGTTTGAACACATATAACTAATCAATCAGTATCTCAAACATACAAAATTAGTTAAAGCTGAGTTGAGGCTAAATATACATGTTGATACCAAACACAAGATACCAAACCTGAGACCATGTGGAGGCACACAGGGATTTTATAAGAAAACACAACAAAGCACACAAAACATGTAGCCATAAAGAAACCAAAAAAACCATGGTAATGGATGCTAATGAACCATATCTATAAAAAATGACTCAACCAAAGACAAAAAATCCCACAAATGGATTGTATAAAAAGTTTATTTTATAAATGAAAATCTCATGATTTCAAAAAAAACTAACAACAAATAACCAGACACATGATTACTAGAGTGGCTCTGATACTCTATCAAAATGGATGTTGAGATATCTAGATCAAGTGAATGCACATGTTTATGATAGGAAAAATTCAATTAATTAGACAACATAATAACTAAAAGCAAATAAAATCACCATACATGAGAATATTGTATAAATAAGATACGAGCCAAAACCAATCTTTCATTGAACAATAACTCACCAAGAGAGATGTAAAAATAGGATTGCATGAGCAACCCCTTCAATAAATGTGGTTAGAGGTAAAATAATATAATATTAACTTTCATTCCTATAATATTTGGTCAATGGAGTTACTTTCTATTCATCTGATCAAAATGTAACTCCAAGTGTACCTAAACAAGCTTATCCATGAAAGTAGGAAAAATCCAAGTGAGGGGGAAAAGTCCATAATAAATAAATATAAGAAAAAATAAAAATCATACTCTAAAAGTACTTGGGTCATATTATTTTACATGAAGGAGTGAAATTTGATCCTAAAAATATCCAAGTGATGATGGAGTGGTAGGTTCCCAAGACCTTCAAGAACCTCTGGGGATTTTTGGGGCTAACTAGTTACTATCACAGGTTTGTCAAAAATTATGATAGCATCATAGCCTTGCTCATATATTTTTTGGAGAAAGACTCTTTCCAGTGGGATAATATAGCTACTAATTCATTTTAAAATTAAAAAATGGCTATGTACACCACTCCAATTTTGTCTACCACTAATAGGCTCAAATAAATCTATGAGAAAAAAATGATGGTTATTTTGCATGCAGTCAAGCAATGGAGACCTTATCTGATGGGTTGTCACTTTTAGGTAAAGAATGATCATGATACCTCAAATTTTTTAAAGACAAATGATTATTTTTTAAAGAACAACAAGAATGGATGACTAAAATGTTAGGTTATAATTTTGAAATAGTCTATAAAAAAATAAAAAGGAATGTGATGGTAGATGCACTATCCCAAAGGGATGAATTAGTTGAGGCATTGTTATGTGCAATGACCATTTGGTAGGTAGATTGGCTAGAGGAAACAAGATCAAAATGGGAGAATGAAAGTGCTACCCATGATTTGATTCAATTTTTTTATCAAGGTTGTGGGGGATATTAAAAATTTACATGGAATGGGATCACATAATGGTACAAATATAGATATACCTCTGTAAGAATTATCTCCTCAAACGTAAAATACTTTAATAACTTCATACATCTCCAATAGGAGGTCACTCAAGATTTTTGAAAACATATCATAGAATCAAGAAAGATTTATTTTAGGAAGGACTCAATGGGGATGTATAGAAATATGGGACTAAATACATGGTATGCCAATAGAAAAAAGGTGAAACCATTAAGACCCCAAGTCGTTTGCAGCCTTTATCCATACCTAGCCAACATTGGGAAGAGGTTTTCATGCAATTCATTGCCGGGTTATTGTGGTCTAAAGGTAAAAATGTTGTCATGGTAGTTGTGGATTGAATCACCAAGTATGCTCATTTTTTACCTTAACACAACCATTTTTTGCCACTCCAATAACTTCTACTTTTTTCAATACAGTTTATAAATTACATGGTACTCCAAAGATCATTGTAACTAATTGAGATCTTGTATTTAATATTAATTTTTAGATTGAATTATTTGCATTTTTGGATACCAAGTTGGATCATAACTCATCTTATCATCCTAAATCTTATGGATAAATAAAGGTAGTCAACAAATGTTTAGAAGGGTAGTTTTGTTGTTTTGCTTCTAACAAATAGGATAAATGGGTTCATCGGCTACCACTTGTTAAATTTTAGTTTAATAATTATGTTCAAAATTCATCCAAAAAGTCTCCCTTTGTGGCCTTATATGGATATCACCCCCATCCATCACTTCAACCTTGAAAGTCAATCCAAGGTTTGATCTATTAAGGAATGCATTCACCATCAATAGGAGGTACTCACCAATTTTCAAAAAAATTTAGTCATGGCACAAAATTGAATGAAGTAGCAAGAAAATCAACACCATAGTGATTGATATTTTGACATAGGTGATAGGGTGTTTATATGATTAAATCCATAGAATTTTATGTCTCTATTGACCAATTTTTGCCCACAGGCAAAATTTCGGTCACCTTCTTCCCCTGCTATTTAATGCCAGTCATCTTTAGGTTGCACGAGTTCAATAAATCCAATTCACGGCTTGGTTTAATCTTTTGGTTAAATTAGTTGGTTTATCAGCATTGGTTTTATCTTCTTCAAGGTCCAATGGCCTTGTTTCAGCTCAGTTCAACACTTCGGTCTGTGGCCTGGTTCTTTGGTTCGGCATTTAGTTCATTGTTTCGGCCTAGTTCAAGTTCATGTTCATGCCCTTACGTAAGACAGGCACTTCACTTCAAACATTCACAAAAAGGGCCAAATTGGGTCACGTCATTAAACAAATGCAAAGGTCGGGTGTGTTAAAACAAAGGAAAAGGCAAGCCACCGAGAAGCCAGCTAAGGACTAATGACGTCCCCGAGGACGTTAAAGTTTGACAAATGAAATGGCCGTTGTTTTCAAAAAAGCAAAAAAGAAAGCGGTAACCAAACAGGAGTAAAAAGGCAGTGACCTGCCAAGATATTCGCCCGTAGGGGCCGAACAAGCCAGATAGAGACAAAATTGAGAAAAGGACAAGAAGACATTCATGAAATGAGCAAGTAGTTAAGTCCAAGTGGCACCAATTTGAGAAGTGACTCCAGCAGGTGAAATAGTTCCTTCGAATTGATCATGAGAAGACACAATAGCTAAGTAATGTAACCAGTTTTCTCCATTTTACATTTAATGGGTGGACAAACCATGTTTTGACATTAAAAATGTAGACTTCGAGTAGACAAAGCCCACGTCTCATTAATGTTTTGAGCAACTTGTTGAAGGGACGCGATGGCCACTTGTTAAAGGAACGCCACATAGGCTTCTTTGTTCTCTCATATATATTTGATACTTGTCATTTTTGTAAGGATCTTCCACATTTGTAAGGCATAGTCCTGGCAAAGTTTCACCTAAATCAAATAAATGCAGTTTTTTACCTCCATTTGGATAGATATTTCACAGTATGTCTTGAGTGTTTGTCTGTGTCCAGTCATTGTTTCTTGATGCTCTCATAGGTTCAACACTAGCAGACCTGTTATATACAAGGTGCCATTTCTGTAGCTGAAAGGAGAAGAGATGACATTTGAGAAGACCAAAATAGGAGTTACTTACAGTGTGCATTTCATAGTGCCTCAGTGATTTTCTATTTCTTATGTTTTCATGAAAGCCTCCCTGCCAGTCTTTTGTAGCCTGATCCTTCTGCCAAGTGTGTAGTGTATGTATGTATTTGTCTGATTCTGAGAGTGGATGTGTGAAGGTCATCTTATTTTGGTGCATCACCTCTTTTAGAGTAGGTTTGTTTTTCCTGCATCTCTCTCCCTTTTCATCCCCCCCTTTATTATATCTATATATGTGTGTTTTGCACTTGCTGGAAACAACACGATGCATCAAAGGGAGCTAGCCCTTATCTAGAGACTCTCCCCTCCAGCTTCGTCAGTCCCATAGGTGAGAGGGGAGTTTCCATTATTGTGTGCAGAAGGCATGAGCTCAGCCTCCTGCCAAGGGTGCAATCTTCTATGTGAATAGTTTCTGGCACACTTGATGGGACATAGTTTGATAACGAAGTAAAGTTTCAAGATTGATGTTGGTCTTGTTATAGTTAATCATTTAATTTTCTAGCATCTGGTGACTCTAAGTTAAATCTACTAGTTAAGTAGCCTGGTGCCATCAGGAATCATTTCTTGTATGTATACTTCTTTTGCAAAAAATCATGGGTTTTGTTTTCCTTCATATAATTTGGATCAGACTCAAAATATTGAGAGAATCCCCTCAAGCAGCTCTCCTAGTTACACTGCAATGAAAAGGGAGGTGGCATTGGAATTGGAGATTAACAAGCTAGAAGAGCAGTATAGATATCAGCACGAGCTGATGTATAAAGAGGAGCACTTATTTAGGCAAGTGTAGACCCCCTCTTTGGCACCAAATCCTTTTTACCAGATTGCACTTGCTCACTCCAACTTATCAAATGTACCTACTCCCAATCCAGTGCACCTAGATTTCCAACATTAGATGATATCAGAACAACTTCCCATGGAAATGAACTTTCTAAATTCCTTAGATTGTGAATTTTCCACTAGGGGAAATGCCACGAACCAACACATCTCGCTCAAAGCTGATCCTACTCAACAAGATGATGCTAGTCATCTCCAAGAAAGACTCTTCCAGGATAACCTAGCCAAGAAAATTGAAGATTTAGAAGCTCTGATGAGACTACTTCTTGAAAAAGTAATGAAATTTCCAGACCTTGTGGAGGAGCCCCAGGACCTTGGAGAAAACAAAGTTGCTGCCTATTCACAGGAGCAAAATTTTAATTCAGAGATCCTGAACTGGGGGAAAATAGTTGAATCATGTGGTAGAATAGAAGAAGAAAAGCAAGATTTTTCTCAAAACCTTGAAGAAGCTAAAGCTACGTCTGCTTATGATGATGCTGGCAGCCTCCAAGAAAAGCTTTTCCAAGAAGATCTGGCCAGGAGAATAGCAGAGTTGGAATCCAAAGAGAAATTCCTCAGCCAATGTGTGGTGGATGGTTCAGACCAACCAACACATTCCATGCCTAAACACACCCCACCTACACATTTCCAGAAGAGTTATCAGGCCGTGCCTGATATTGATGAAGTGCTGATCAAGTGGAAAGAGGAGAATCATTCAATTCTAGCTCAAGGACTGCCTCGTCTTCCACATGTTTTCACCACTTCACCCCTTCTTAAGGAAGAACCTGTTCTGTAGGAGGCAAGTGAGGAGCAGAAGATCCAATCTACATTCCTTCAAGAGGCTGTCATGAGTGACAATGAAGAAGAAATCATCATTGACGCTCCTTGTGAAGACCTTATCAGCAATGGAGAAGATGCAGGTCTTGCATATATGCAGATGTTCCAGCAATTCAAAGAGGAACAAATACATGGTACCTCTCTTCTCCTCTATTTGATGAACTTCCTTGCTATTTTGATGATGAGGTCAACTACGCTGAAGAGCCTGAGTTGGAGGAGGAAAAGGAGAGGTCTATCTTCCTTGAGGAAGGCCTTAAAGAAGAGCACTTTGAACAAAGAGGTGATGTTCTGTGGGATGAGCAATCAATTTGTGAGTCCATTTCAGACATCACCACAGTCACCCTTCTTTAAGAAGGCCAAGAAGAAGTAGAGGACAAGTTTGACAAATTTTTCAATGAGGCAGAAGGAAACAAATCAGACCATGATACATTACAGAGGAATTGTGTAGGTTAAGGGGCTTATGGCAATGAGTCAACAACCATTGATTTCTTGGTGAGGAGCACCTATATCAAGAACCAGCATTCAACAGGCTTCCAAGGACAAATAGATTACATATATGTTGGAGGCATGTTCGATTTTGATCCACTCGGACTCCTTCTAACTCAGGTGACAGGAAAGAGGATCAAGTCACCAAATCTCATTTTCTTTCAGCTACTTGCCTGCCACCATAAGTCTTCTCGCTAGGAAGGGGACTTAAGAAATTTTCCCTTTGATCCAGGCGGGAGGTGAGCTTTCCTGGTTAGCTATAAATAGTAGTTTGTTTTCAATTTTTTTTCCTACTTTCCCTAAGTGCAGTTGCACAAGTAGTGTTTTTTAGCCTTGTGTGTTTCCCTTTGCGTGTGGGGTAAAGCTTCGTGCTTGATTCTCAGATCTTTTGGGGCTATTGCTAACTTTTGTTATAGCTACAATTTGACTCTGTGCCCAATGGACTACAAGGCAGCTGGGTTCTAAGCATGGCAGGTGTGTTTCCCCTATGAGTCACCATCTATTGACCAATTTTTTCCCACAGGCAAAATTTCAATCACGTTCTTCCCCTATTGTTTAATGCCAGTCATCTTTAG
This sequence comes from Torreya grandis, assembly GCA_037957365.1. NCBI lineage: Eukaryota > Viridiplantae > Streptophyta > Pinopsida > Cupressales > Taxaceae > Torreya > Torreya grandis. Next base: position 4,319,600 of record JARHVA010000409.1, read on the forward strand.
GTTGCACGAGTTCAATAAATCTGATTCACGGCTTGGTTCAATCTTTTGGTTCAACTGGTTGGTTTATCAACATTGGTTTTATCTTCTTCAAGGTCCAACGGCCTTATTTCAGCTTAGTTCAACACTTCAGTCAGCAGCCTAGTTCTTTGGTTTGGCATCTAGTTCATTGTTTCGGCCTAGTTCAAGTTCATGTTCATGCCTTACGTAAGATAGGCGCTTCACTTCAAACATTCACAAAAAGGGCTGGACCAGGTCACGTCATTAAACAAATGCAAAGGTTGGGCGCATTAAAACAAAGGAAAAGGCAAGCTATCGAGAAGCCAGGTAAGGCTGATGACGTCCCTGAGGACATCAAAGTTTGACAAATGAAATGGCCATTATTTTTAAAAAAGTAAAAAAGAAAGCGCTAACCAACCAGGAGCTAAAAAGGTAGTGACCTACCAAGATATTCGCCCCTGGGGGCCAAACAAGCCAGATAGAGACAAAATTGAGAAAAGGACAAGAAGACATTCACGAAATGAGCAAGCAGTTAAGCCCAAGTGGTGCCAATTTGAGAAGTGACTCCAGTAGGTGAAATAGTTCCTTCGAATTGATCATGAGAAGACACAACAGCTAAGTAATGTAATTGGTTTTCTCCATTTTACATTTAATGGGTGGACAAACCGTGTTTTGACATTAAAAATGTGGACTTTGAGCAAACAAAGCCCACGACTCATTAATGTTTTGAGCAACTTGTTAAAGGGACGCGATGGCCACTTGTTGAAGGAATGCCACATAGGCTTCTTTATTCTCTCATATATATTTGATACTTGTCATTTTTGTAAGGATCTTCCACATTTGTAAGGCATAGCCCTAGCAAAATTTCAATTGAATTAAATAAACGCAGTTTTTTACCTCCATTTAGATAGATATTTCAGAGTATGTCTTGAGTGTTTGTCTATGTCCAGTCATTGTATCTTGATGCTCTCACAGGTTCAACACCAACAGACCTGTTATCTACAAGGCACCATTTCTATAGCTAAAAGGAGAAGAGCTGACATTTGAGAAGACCAGAATAGAAGGAGTTACTTACAGTGTGCATTTCACAGTGCCTCAATGATTTTCTATTTCTTGTGTTTTCATGAAAGCCTCCCTGCCAGTCTTTTGCAGCCTGGTCCTTCTGCCAAGTGTGTAGTGTATGTATGTATTTGTCTGATTCTGAGAGTGGATGTGTGAAGGTCAACTTATTTTGGTGCATCACCTCTTTTAGAGTAGGTTTGTTTTTCCTGCATCTCTCTCCCTTTTCATCCCCCCTTTATTATATCTATATATATATATGTGTGTTTTGCACTTGTTGGAAACAACACGATGCATCAAAGGGAGCTAGCCCTTATCTAGAGACTCTCCCCTCCAGCTTCGCTGGTCCCACAGGCGAGAGGGGAGTTTCCATTGTTGCATGAAAAGGCAGGAGCTCGGCCTCCTGCCAAGGGTGCAATCTTCTGCGTCAACAGTCTCTAAAGCAACAAATTAAGGATAACATGTTGTCTCCTAAGTATTCTGTCCCTTATCATATATTACATAAAATTGGTAGTGTGGCTTACAAGCTAAAATTTCCCTAGTCCACTTGCATGCATCCAATATTACATGCATCTTGACTAAATAAGGTAATTGGACACAAATTTTCTATTCAAATTAAGATACCTGAATTAGATGAGGAAGGTAGGGTTTTTTTACATCCTGAAGAGATCCTTTAAATATGCACTAAGTAATTACAAATCAGAGTGACTAAGGAGCATTTTATCAAATGGAAGAATCTACATTATGAATATGCAACATAAGAGAATGAATAATTCTTGATTCAACATTGAAGACAATGTTGTTATAAATGGTAGGGGTATGTTATGATCTTAACTTATGGTGTGTCTAGGAATATGTGTGGTTAACTTGTGAATTGCATACCTCTTATATTATCTTGTCACATTCCTCTATGTTCTTAGTAAGGTTGGCCTATGGAATAACCATGGATAAAGTAGAGTATATATAAGAGTTAGTGGTTAGTATTTGATTCTCATATTGTGAATTTTGATTTTATTGCATTATAGTGGAGCTTTCCCACTCTAAATGCCTTAGTTATATTTATCAAGTATTATGCTCTTTTGCCAATTATTGTTGTGGATCTATATATTTTGCTCTTATTTATGCATTATAATATTCTATTATGTGAGCATATAAATAATTTAATTAATGATATCATTGAAATCATATTACAGCCTTTCATGTTAATTTTTTAGATTATATTCATGATGATAGACTATTGACTAACATCTTTCCTAAAATCCTTAAGGATTAAGATATTGATTAGTTATAAGCTCTTCCATGTGGATATGTTCATTGTTTCACAACATTAGTGGATGATTTATTAGTCCACTTTCAATTATTTGTAATATCCCTTTCCAAGCATTAGACAAGGGCACAACCATTAATGAGAGACATTGGCGTTTCACATGAAGAAATTGCTACCAAGGAGCAACACAACCATTTAATAGAGTAGTCATTAAATGGATATGAATGGAAATATTAAATGGAATTGTTATCAGAAGCGAACATAAGTCTCAAATGGAATTGTTGTTGGAAGTGAATGAAAATGTCGATAGAAATGTTAATAGAATTATCGACAGAAATGTCAATGGTCACATCTTTTGGTGAAGAGGTGCCTTTTGGATGGGACACCACCTTTGTTAGAAGATTATGCTATATTTATATTCACTCATTACGCTGGGGGAAAAGCATTCATTCAACTCTTGTAAAAAAAACATTCAAGTGCAATTTTGTACTCTACTATTATATTCAAAGATGAAAACATTTGATAGACAATCTAAGGATGAAAACCCTTGTGATAAATATTGTAATAATCAAGGACACAAACCCTTGTTATTATGTAACCCAAGGATGAAACCCCTTGTGGTATTATTTTGTGATATTTTCCATATTTGAAGATAAATGATTAATTCAATTTGATTTATTATTATTAAATTATTATTTTATAAAATATTATTTGAAAAGGATTTCCAAAAAATCCAAATTAATGTAAAATATTTTGATTTGGAATATTATAGTGGTATCAAAGCCATTTTCCTACCAGCTTGTGGAGAAAATAAAATAGCGGTCAATTTTTTTGATGATGTTAGGTTTGAAAGGTTTGCCTAAGGGAAAGAGAGATTAGCTAATATGATGGCTCGATTGATTCATACCATACAAAATATGAATGGTGAAAGAATATCTCCAAGGGCAAACAATAATATTCAGCCATCAAGAACCATGAGTGATTCTTCATTCTGACCTACTTTCCTTTCAAAATAAGAAACCATTCAAGTGAGGGAAACTCAACCTTCCATAGTTGATAACATTGCTTCCAATCATGTTGAATATAGAGCTCTTGTAGTTGTGATTCAGGAAAAACTATCACTTACCAATTTCAAGGCATTGAAGAAAAATTGAGTTGGAATTGGACCAAGGTATAAACCCCCAGCTACCCAAGGAGACTTGAGACATGCCTGGAGAAAGGTGAATCTACAATCATCTGATTCAAATTTCAGCATAAAAATGAAGCATACTAAAAAAGGATAGAATGATCATATGGTTGAGGAAAGTGAAAGTGTTGTCAAGGGAGTATGTGCATCACAATCATGTGGCAAAGACAAACTCACCTTATATGAAGAGGAGACATAGAGAACCATGATAATTTCTCTCCTTCCAAGGAACAACAAAGAACATCACATGGTGTCTTCTTACCTTGTGAATCAACTCAAGATTTTATATGGGAATCAAATGGTGCACCTCTACTTTTAGATTCATATGCTCAAAATTTTTGTGATAATCTTAAATCTAAGATGTGAGTTGACCATAATCTAGAAGTTCCTTCTAGGAAAGATAATGATGGGAATGAGATAGATAAATTCAGAGTTACTGGCACTACAAATGCTCTAAGCCAAAGGGATCCAAACATGACTCTAAATGTACTAGAAAGTATAGCAAACCGAAGAAATCATTTTGAGAATAAACCAACTCAAATTTCAAGAGAAAACTTTTTCATGTCCCCTGGTTCTCCTTTGGGTACTTGGTCACCTTCCACTAAGTGCAAAGAAAGAATATCAAAAACCTATACCAAAGGCAAGCTATGTAATGCTAAACATGAGAAAAGGAACATGGCATTTATAATCATATCCCAGGAAATGATTACCTCTTCCATTTCAAGGTTATCAAAAAATTTTAGTGTAAGTGTTATCATGTCAAAAAAAGAGACAGAACCACATTCAATCTATAAGTAAAACAAAGGTTTAGTTCCTCCATGCTCAATGGACCAAATGACAATACCTACCTCTAAGTAGTTGGTAGTCAACATGATACAAAAAAACATAGTATCTTCTAGTAACCTTTTTGGTGATGCTCCCAATGGGAAACATTCTATGAATGGATGTGTTAGAACTATTTGGGTGCCTAAACTTCTAATCATGGGAAATCTGCAGTCATTAATAGAACCTAATAAGCTAGTAAATGTGATACTAGTTGATGTGTTTCTAGATAAAATGAATGCAAGACATCAAATGGATTTGGATGAACATTTAGAGGGAGGGAAAATGAATATTGAGCCATTTGAAGTGAAAGTGACAACTTAGAATTTGAGTAAACAAACACAGATTAATATGGCTAGCTTTAGATTTAATATCCAAGCTATAATTACAGGGGTAGATGTATATGTTATGGTGATAAGAGATGAATGGAGAAATGGCTACACTCTAGAGAAGATGTATGGTACTCTACATAGGACAACAACGTTCTCCTATCATAACCATTTTTTAGTTGAAATGAGTGTTAAGATCATAAATCCAACAACTAAGGATTCTTATCAACATGAGAGTATCTTGATATAGAGAGTTATAATATTTCAGTGACAACATTGGAAGAAAAACTCTTGAGGGTTGATGGGTCTGACTGTGATAAAAACAAACCTTATGTGTTTGTCAAAGACAATATTAATGATGAAGTTTTTCTAACGGTTGGGGGGGATTGGGAACATGTAAGGTGAATTGCATTTGTTAGAAGAGTAACAACAGTTATGGTTATAGGAAGCTTATTACAATGTCTAGATTGCTTCTTGATTTGGAAGGTAGAATATATAGTTGGAATCCAAATAAAATTACAAGTTAAAACTCCAAGACAATTGATTAAAATCAAAGAGGATGATATGCAAAATAAGATCAATATTTTATTTGATGTGAGAATGTTGTTGAAACCTCTATTGAAAAAGTTGAGAATTTTAGCAATGATTCTCAGCTATCCATATCAAAAGATGAATTGGAAGAAATAGAAATAGAAGGATTTACCTATGATGTTCAATCATTATTTTGTCATGATGCCATTCATGACTAGCTTGTTCAGGTGAACTTGGGAAGGGGAAATCTTATTTATTTTGAAATAGGAGAAGGGTTCCTAACCAAGGTCAAACATTTGGAAATTGAGTATGATGTATCTTGCCCTGATATGAATCTTATTGGTGATAATCCAATGCGTAATGAGTTGGCAGTCATCAGAGATTTACTTAATAGAAAGAAGATTTCATTGGGTATAAACCTTATTACTCTTCGGACGTTTGGTTTCAAAAACACAACACATGTCTTTGCAGCAACAGACAGGCTAATTATTATTTATAGTAGCAACAAGAAGTTGTTTCATAGCCATGTGAACCTAAAAGAATACTTCTTTCCATATATTATGGATTACAAAAATAAATCCATCTTTTTAGGATACATGATCAATTATCTACTATTGTCTTATTTTACATGAAGACATGTTGCAAATAATAGTGACTACAAGAATAAAATATTGGGACTTATAGAGGAATTGTTGGAACATAAATTACTCACTATCCTTAATGTATCCATCAGTAATCTAACAATTTTCAATAAAAAGGACTTTCATCTTGAGAAGGAGACAAAGGCTGTGTTTCAATGATTTCAAAATGGGGTAAGCTTGGTTAATAATGATGAAAAACTATTCAAGGGACTATTCTATATAGCAATCAAGGATGTTGATTTAGCTGATGTAGAGGACTTAAAAGATGAGTTTCACATAAAACTATTACAAATTTGTAAAAAATCCTGTGAAAAATTTCTAACAAAGATGTATGGAGGAGTGGTTGAACTTTTTTCAATGCCTCCTTTCACTCGAAAAGAAAATTATCAAGAAAATCTGTCTCAAATGGCACTGACTGTGGAAGAAGATTTAGACCATACCTATCAGAATAGGCATTCCTTCTTGAGAGAGTTGGAGCTTGTTACTACCCAGTTAAAAACCAAGGATTGGACCCCCATAGATTTGAAGCGTGTTTCTATGAAGGTGGATATCCTTCGTAAAAACATGGATTTTGTAGTGAGAGGAGGGCATCTCTTTATGTCAAGAGACAGTAGGGTACTTGTGAATTTTGAAACTCGAGAAGAAATTTAAGATGTTTCAATAGAGCTTGAGACTCTCTTGATTCATGTGTAGGATATTTTTTTCGATCTTGTACCTACAAAATAATTAATTTCAAATGATAAGATCTTGTCTGATCTCAATCAAAGCTTTGGGAGCACTACATCATGTTTTATCTCTTGGACATTGTATGTGGGCGTGAGGGCTTACAATTGATTGAGGACAAGTAATTTTGGGGAGGACTATAATATCCCTTTTCAAGTATAATACAAGGGAAAAACCACTAAGGAGAGGTGCTTCCATTTCACATGAAGAAATCACTACCAAGGAGCAACGTTGCCATTTAATACAATAGTCATTAAATGGATATGAATGGAAATATCAAATGAAATTATTATTGGAAGTGAATGTAAGTTTCAAATGGAATTGTTGCTGAAAGTGAATGGAAATGTTAACATAATTGTCGACTGAAATATCGACAAAAATGTCAATGGTCACATCTTTTAGTGAAAAGGTGCCTTTTGGATGGGACACCACCTTTGATGGAAGATTACACTATATTTATATTCACTCATTATGGTGGGGAAAATCATTCATTCAACTCTTGTAAAAAAATATTCAAGTGAAATTGTGTACTCTACTATTCTATTCAAAGACGAAAACCTTTGATAGACAATCCAAAGACGGAAACCCTTGTGATAAATATTGTAATAATCAAGGACAAAAACCCTTGTTATTGTGTAACCTAAGGATGAAACCCCTTGTGGTATTATTTTATGATATTTTTCATATTTGAAGATAAATAATTAATTCAATTTGACTTATTATTATTAAATTATTATTTTATAAAATATTATTTAAAAAGGATTTCTGAAAAATCCAAATTAATGTAAAATATTTTGATTTGGAATATTACATTATCATTGGTATGAAGGTCACATTTTCTAAATTATCTCAAACTAAACAAGGTATAAATAATTTTTTTAGGGTAAAAAATTGGGTTTTATCATGATCCCAAAACTAAGTACAAAGCTAAGGTAAAAACACTGCAAAATAAACTAGAAACACATATATAACAATTAAGAAAAATAATTAAACAGAAGGTAAACAAATAGGACTAGATAAAAATACTAACCATCAGTAACATGTTATCTAAGGAGCAGAAACATAACACAAAGCATATCATCAAATTTTAGTGAGGACTTCAAGACATTTAGTTGATTCTAGCTCCTCTTGGAGTTCATTCATATTCCTTGGTATGAGGTCCCCCATAACAACCTTTCCATCTTTTTCCTTTTTTTTTGACCCATAGTGAATCTATAGGACCCTATAGAGTTTATTTAGCATTCATATTATTATTATTCACCTTAATCTTAGGAATTTAATTGGACTTGTTTTAGTTATTTACATGCAAATCCTATAACTTACTTTTCATGTCTTTCCATTCTTCCTCAAGACTTTCTTATTGACAAATTTTGCCACCATTGGTCAAGGATATGTGCATAAAAAAAATGAGGTCATTTATTTTTGGTTGGTGATCTATATATTTTGAGAAATTAATATAACTTTGCAAAAGTTAAGGTAAAGTGAATCTAACTTGTTTCGTGCAAAGTCTATCAAAACCGTAGGAAATATCTTGTCAAGTGAGTCAAGTTCATTGTCTTAAAGGTCATTTAAAGAAATTAAACATGATATGGGATAAATTTAAGATTATTATAAGTAAATTAAATCTCATTTTAATATTCCTACGTTGTATTTTCTTTGTGATTGCTCTCAAACATCTTGAAGGTGTGGAAAAGTGGAAAAAAAGGTATCTTGGCACATTTAGTTGCTTAAGTGCAGGGTTTTTGGAAGACTCCATTAATGAAGTGAAGATTAAAGAATTTATCAAAAATATTATAACAGAATTCATTAATCCAAAACCATGCTCATGAATATCTCACAAGTCCAAATTTTGGCAGAAAATTCTTCTATTCCTCTAGCAAGCTAGTTGCAAGCTAGTAAAGATAATTTTCATATGTTTGGTTCATGAAGGATAATAAGAGTTGGTTTGAATTATATTAGGAAAATATAGGTTACCATATTAAATAAATATTAAATTTATTATTTTCAATTTATATGGTGTTAACTTTATGAACCATCATTAAGAAGGAAAGGTGCTCTAAAACCCCAATAGCTCAGTTTCAGGCAATATGATTGCTTTTTGAGTTTTTTGTTAAAAATGAAAATATGTGTGAGATGTTATGTGTAATAAATAACCTTAATAAACATTATTAAATAAAATTTTCAATTCAAATAATGGATAAATGTAAAGTACATGTTGTAGGGTTTCAAGCATGCAAGGGAGACAGTAAGAAAAGACATTTTTTAAGAGGTTTAAGTGATTGGTCAAAAATATATAATGGATAGATTAGTTAGAGGGGATCATAAAAATTAAAATTAAAAATTAATTATATATTTATTCATCATAAAATTCAATAAAATGCCAAAACTTAGAGTTACAGACATGTAGAAGTGAGAAAATGCACTCTAGAAAGCACTAAAAAATGCATATTTTGGGTTTTATGAAATGAAATATTTTGAAATTTAACATGGAAATATATTTTATTTAATTTAGTTTTTAAATTTTTTTTCATTTTCTTACTAAACATTATGATATATAAAATGATAAAACACAAGTTTTCACCATGAAGGAAATCAGGTTTTTTAACTAATTTACTCATAAATAGAGTGAGAAATGAGTGTTTAAGATATTTTAAAGGGAATATAATGATATTATAGTGTGTATATTTTATTTAAATTTATTAATATATTATTATACAATGAAAACCATTGAAAAATAGGCTCAGATCATTGAAAAACATCTCCAAGCAACCCTGTGGGTAGCAAGCACAAACTTTTTATGAATTTTTGTTTGAGAGTTTGGTGAATAATTTTTGATATTTTAAATTATTTACAGGTATAACCAATTTATACTTATAAAATTATCATATAAATATTTTTAGGTGAGACCTATAACTCATTTTAGACCCCCAAATCCAAATTAGGGTTTATTTAGGCCTAGAAAGTACAAAATATCATTTTTGGAAGTTGTAGGTGGAGTTTGGAGCTAAAAATTTGTTTGAAGGTATGTTACACCATTTTTTTGATGTTAAAATCATATTTAGCTTTATTATATATTTTAATAATGAAATTTCATCAAGTTGTAGGTTCTCATTGTGCATTCAACAAGCTTGTCAAAATGGAGAAGATGAACATATCCACGAAGGATTAGTATAGAGAGTTGTGATTTTTCATTATAAAATTCACTATCATCAAGGATATTTCATGAATTTATCAATAAATAAAACATGAAACCTCTCCCTTATACTCCAATTTGGAGGAAGAAGAGTCATATTACGTATCCACAAGCTCCATCAATGCATTAAAATCTTTAACAACCTTGCCAAGTGAATCACATGTGCTCTTTGCCATTTGGAGATAAAAAAGAGGTTAATTTTTTAATTTAAAAATGAATAAATGTTTTAATTATTCTTAAAAAAACTCAATAATACCATTTATCTTCTTATACACCACCTTAGAGCCTTTTTGTGGAAAAAGTCAAATCAAACAAGAAGCCTTCAATCAACCCTATTAAGGTGGATAAACAACATTCAAGAATGGAGGAGTATATTTGAAGAATTGATCAAGACTTTAGGGCATATTTATATGTAAGATACTCATTCATAAATTATAACATGCAAACCTCTCCCTTTTATGTCACCTTGGAGTTATTTAAGGAACTCATGAGAGAGAAACATGCAAGCAGGAATATAGGTGCATAGGTGGGTCAAACTCAAAGATATAAGGAAAATAGTTTAAGTTAATATAAATATGGAGAGTATTAAGGATATTGAATTATTTTTTAAAAATGATTTAATGAAGATGATCAAGACCTCTTAAGGCATTGAAGACCATTAAAACATACAAAGAGACTAATTCTCTTCAAAATAGGTCATGAATGAGAAATTTTGAATTTTTCAAAGCATTAAAACAAGATTATCTCTATCTCCTACACCATTTTAAAAGATAAGGAGGTTAAAATTTAGCATGTACTACATAGGAGTTGAGTGGCTGAGTAAGGAAGAAAGAAGGATGACTAGGCATGATGACTTATCTCTAGTTTGGGGTTGCTTTGTCTCCTCTCTCTTAACTTCATTTTCTATATGTATGTTCATTTTTTGAAATAAGATATCAAATTATGATTTTTTATATGTATAAATTATGCTAAAATGTTTTACTACATCACCTTTAAATCAATAAGAAGCAAATTTTTCCTCCATTTTCAGGTTGTTCATGAAGTGTGTGCCTCATGTTCTTTGATGTAACTTAGTGAATAATTGATTTTACTATGTTTATGTCTAAATTATTCAACTTTATGCATAAAATTATAATTATTTAAGGTCATATAAAGTGTCTAAGTCTAATTTATACTTAATTTAGAAGTGAATTCAACCAATGTTCATTCCTCCTATGCTAGTGTGAGTGTTTGTCAAGACCTTTGTATGAAATACTGATGTAAGAGTCATTGTATGAAGATGAAGTGAATGTGTGAAAGTTATTTATCTTCCAAAGTGTGTTAATTATAGTCATAATTGACTATAGCATTCGTGCATCACCCCAAAGTTTTAGTTTTCATGTACAATTTTAGTCTGAGTATTGCTCCTTTTACCCTTTTCTCAGTCAAGAAATCACTAAATTAGAGAGTTTAGAGTGAAGTAGGTGATTTTACCAAAGGGGAAAAAACATTAATATATATATTATCTCCAATATAATTCTACCCAAATCTTAGAGAGTTTACATTATGTTAACAGGAGTGAGAACAAGCACACATTCTATTAAGGGTGCACTTCTAAGTGATAATAATTTTTATCACACCTGATGGGATCAAAGATTGGTGCTAGAAATAGATATTTACAAAAATATATAAATACTTGTTTCATGCCTAATGGTGTAGAGATAAAACCCCTTTCTCCAACACTCTGTATTTTTTCTTCATTCAAGATTCTCTTTCCTTCATTCACTCATTCCCCATAGTACTTTTGGGGTAATCATGCAACAATGGCTATAATGTTCCTTATAATTATTCATGTGATCATGATACACTAGTTTCAAATGAACTTTATACTAACAACATACCATCCAATAACATTTAATAATAAGTATCATTCACTGTTCTTGTAATCTCTTCAACCTTTATACTACTCTCCCAAGTTGTCAATGCCAAAATGATCTTTGAATGGAGAATCTCTTCCTTTGATAGTACACTCATGTACTCTTGAGTGAGGATATATTCCTTTTTCATGCTATCTTGCTTCCAAAATGGCTAACCTATTTGTTCTTATTCCATCAACATGACTCTACCTTGAGTCTCTTCTTCATCTTGACTTCTTTTAATCACCACTTGGTCATGTGCTTCCTCTTTTTGTTCCTTGAGCCTATGAATGGCTCAACTATCTCATTCTTCTCTTAATCTCTCAAAATTGCATTCACACATACCAATACATCATTATATTTCAAAACATGAGGCTTTATTTCCTCCTTGTCCTTCATCTTTTATCTTCTTCTCTTCTCCACTAATTTCTTGATTGGCCACTTGAGTGGCTTCTTTCTCATGACCCATCCAAGATGTGGGTTCACTATCTCTTTCAGATTCTCTATCTTGGTTAGCATCTCATCCATTTTCTACCTCATCTCTGATATCTCTTTCTCCATATCAATATTCTTCTTGGTGTCTTCATGCACCATCTTCTCTTTGTGGCTTCCATAACCATGTCTCTCACTTTCCTTTATACATGTCCTTTCATCTTCATCTTGAGTACCTCACTTGGTATACTCTATTGATTTTGTTGGCCTCACTTGGACCACTTAATTTTGGTTCATACTTGGAACCCCTCTCACTCTTTTACCTTAGACCTAACTAGGGCCTTTCCACCTCTTGTCCTTCACACTTGGACTATCTCCTCTTTCCCAAGCTCTGTTTATGAGCTTATCTCTTCTTTGTGCTTATTAATATCTCTCTTGATTTAGGGATACCAGCACACTATTCACTTTTTTTATTTCTTAACCTATCAGATACCATTATAAATGCATCTAAAACAAATAATAAACCACAAATAATTCATACCTTCTCTTATTTGCCTTCTTATTTTTTATTTCAAAAGATTTTTTTGCTTGCTTACCTATAAATTCATAAAACATGCATTAAATTCCAAGTTTATACCTGTACCAACTTGTTCCTAGAGCATTTAAATGGCTTTGATGCCAAATAATGTAGAGCTAAAACACCTCTCTCAAACACTCTGCCCTTTCTTCATTCAAGATTCTCTTTCCTTAATCTACTCTTTCTCCATAGTCCTTTTGGGCTAATCATGCAACAATGGATATAATGTTCCTTACAATTATTCATGAGATCATGATACACTAGTTTCAAATGAACTTTAAACTAACAACATACTATCTAATAACATTCAATAATCTATATCATTCACTATTCATGTACTCTCTTCAACCTTTATAGTACTCTCACAAGTGGTCAATGCTAAAATAACCTTTGAATGTGGAATCAAATCACAATGATAATTAAAGTCATATAGAGACCTTCCTCTTCCTTATAAAACTTTTTCATCCCTACTTAATCAACTAATTTAATCTACCTGCTCACTTTCTTCACACAAGCACCTTTCTAGCCTTATCCCCTATTAACCCTGTTTAGGGGTAAACCTCCTTGGTTTAGTAAATATACAAACTTTCAAAACTTACTGAGACCATTTAATAGGACTGATTTAGCTTTTCTATCTCTTCTATTCTCAATTTGATTATAATCCACATGCATGCCCTATTTCTCTACTACCATAGTCCCCAATTAGGCCTATTTAGCCTTGTTATAGACCTACAGTCCCAAAACATACATAATAATTAAGGTAAACATTTGAAACCACAAAAATATATCATATGTTGATAAATCAACCCTAATGACAAATTTTGGGCCTTTTTGGTTGGTGAAAACTCCTCCTATAGTTAAAACCCTAATTTAGGGTTTCTAGGTCTCTATACAGACCCAAGAGTGCAAAAAATTGCATAACATGACCCACAAGAAATTTCAAGAAAAAATGATAGCTAGTTCAGGTTTTTTTAATGATAGGACACCTTTTTATTTCAATTATCAATGTTCCATAACCTTTAGATCACTCACAAACACAAAATCTTAGTCCTTTCTCATTGTATTATGTTAATTAGAATAGAGGTATATAGAGTTTCATTGTCTTTTCAACACCATTAGGATCTATACCCTATAATGAGGTTCTCACCACCTTATATGACCACTTTAAACCCTTATTTATCACCTTTGAATCCAAAATAAGATACAATACAACATAACTCAGTCTACAAAATTTTGAGTTGGTGGACTGTGCACTTTCAAGAAGCAATATATATAACCAACTAGAATCTTAAATCCATTGGATCATTTGTAACTTATGAAAATATTAATCTTAACTCTTAAACACATTAAATTTCTAATCATCCACAATATTCAAATAATGAAAATATTAAATACTCTGTTTGTTCCTTCAATAGTCCTATGTAAGTGCATTTCCTATTTGACAAACCTGGCAAAATTGTCAAAAGTGACTTCCTCCCACATTAAATAATGTTCCCTGTATTAGCATAGAGAGTAAAATATGATCAAAAACAAGATCAATAAACATTCAACAAAACCTCTTACCACTTAGATTGTCCAAGCACACCAAAGGTGCTCTGTCTCAGCTAGACAAATTAATGACATACAAATTTTTATAACATTCTCTTTTTCAACAAGATTATTTATTTCAATATCCATTCCTCAACATATTCAAATGGAATGTGAGAATTAAATCCTCAAAACTCACTCTTTCATACTATAATATTTCTACAGATAATATAGACTCCTAAAACAAACTTGTAACTATTTCTTAATCAAGAACTCACTAGCAACTCCTAGACCCACGTAGAGTCGTGGACTGCCACCTCACACTTAAATTGATACATATATATTAATATCCACTTTAGGACCTTTCTTGAGACTGTAAAGGTCTATTAAAACATTTTTCATCCATTAAAAATCTTCAACACTCTTGTTGACCAATTTTGGCCCTGCAGGCCAAATTGAGCACCCCCCTTTCCCTTTCCTTACAAGGTCTTATAGCTAGTTTTTGACAAGTCCATCCCACAACTTCCTTATGGGATTTTCTTTGACAAACCTCTTTCCATGAAAAAAACAAGTGTTTCCTCCTTCTGATCACTAAGTTTTTTGGTCTGACAAGCACTTGGGTCATTTTGGAACTCATTTTGATCTTGAATGCCTAACAGGGCAAACATGAATTCTTTCGAAGGGCCTTCTATCGACAAAATGGACTAGGTTCAAAAGGGAAAGGGTATTTTACAAAAGGTCCGAAGGGTAGGTACCTTTACGAAGGGCACTTATTTTCCAAACATGACCTTTGTAATTCTTCCAAAAGGTGATTTAGAGGCCGAGAAGCCTTTGCAGGAGACAGGAAATCGATAAAATGGACCTTTATAAAATCCCAAAGGGAAACCTTGGGCTCAAGGTATCTTTGCAGAGGGTAGGGGGTCAAATTAAAAGGCCAAGGCAAAAAGGCTTGAGAGGGAAGAATTCCTTTTGGAAACTTGATAGAAGAGAGAGATTTCCTTTAGACATTTTATCTGAAGGAAATCCAAGGAAGAGTGCCCAAGGAAGAATTCCTTCAGACAAAATGTCTAAAGGAATTCCTTTAGACATTTTATCCGAAGAAATTTAGAAAGTGAAAAAACCTGAATAAATTTGACAAGACAAGATCCTGAAGGGTAGGTGCCCTTTTAAAGGACACTTGGCCATGAGAAGAGGACCTTTCCATTTTTCTGAAGGGTCACTTTCCCTTTGAAAAAGTTTATGTGAAAAAAACCTAAGGAAATTGCTAAAGGGTAGTGATAGGCCCACATACATCAATTTTAAGGTAATAATCTAGCCATTGGAGTTTAAATGTCTGGTGACAGGCCCATGAATGTCAAATTTAGGGTAGAAAAATAGCCATTAGTTTTCAAATGAAATGATAGGCCCATGAATGTCAAATTTAAGATGATAAGTTAACCATTGAAGAGAAGCCAAAAAGAAATTCTTATTTTGTCTGAAATAACTCATGAGTGGAGGCCTAAGGGGTCATCAAGGTGGGTTTTAAGAGTGGTAAGCATAAAGGAAGAATTCCTTCAGATATTTTATTCAAAGAAATTCAAAGGCCCAGAAGCTCGAATGTAGACTCAATGACCCACCAAGGAAGGAGCCTAAATTTCCATAAAAAGGACAAGAAATAACAAGAAAAGAGAAAAGTGTCAGGATTATGGAGCACAATTGATTACCATGTACAAGCAACTAAATGCAGAATTTAACCAAAAGTAACAAGTAACTAGAATTCAGAAATAACACAGAATATGAGAGACAATACCCAATTGTATTAATACTCTTCCAAAAGGAAATACAACAAAGAAGATGCCATAATCTTCTTCCTTACACACCTCTAGGGCTCCCACACCTCTAGGGCATAAACAGTAAATCTCTTAAAGAGCTCACTCTCTCAATTACGGTCCCAACACACAACTCAAACATAGAGTTGGTGTTCACCTCCAACCAGTCAGTATCACTACTACCAGTACCACCAGTCAGTATCACTACTGCCAGTACACAAGTACTCCATGTACTCCATGACTGAGTACACACCGTACTCCAAGTAGATCTCTCCTGATCTTGCTCCCTATTGTGTTGGTGATCTTCCTAATCTTGCAAACCTACAAATCACCCTGGTTCTGCATACCTGCAAACCTAGATCTCGCACACATAGACACCTGCAGATCAACCGATCTTACTTACCACATGTAGATCTCCAAACGTGGCCTTGCACACTTGTCGACCAAGATCATACATACATGAAGAACCCTACTGATTCTCCAAATCAGCACCCTTGTGGATCTCTACCAAACCTTGCAACAACCTGCAAATCTACCTGATCATACACACTTGGCACTCCTGTGGAACTAGGAGGAACACACCTTGCTCTCTTCACTTTAAAGGAGCTAACCTTGCTCTTACTCAACTAGCACACCTTTACAATACAACCCATGAGTCTATTATATAGATCTCATGCAAACAATAATTAGACATCTAATTACAATAATTAGATCTGTAGTTCAAGACTAAAATTAGCCTTTCAATATGCAAACAACCGGTTCATTAACTAACTGTTTGTGAACTAGTAGTTTTGGAATCGCACAGGCGACCGACGTCGGTCCCTGTCTGCCTGGAGATGACCGACATCGATCGACTCCTACCGATGTCGACAGCTTCCTGTTCACCCCTGATCGATGTTGGTTGGCCTGACTGATGCTGATGACTGTGACACTTAGCAACCTCCTCCATGTTTGCAAATAGTTGAAGCTTTTAGCTCCATAACCTAACAATCTCCCACTTGGAGATAAACAGCTGCAACTATACCTATACCTGTACATCATCTAGTTTGTTTCCTGGCATTGTATCCCTCTTCAAGATCACCCTTGAAGACCAACCACCACAGCAAACCTTGTATTGCAACTCATGTCATCCAAATCCCTTGCCACATCTGATTCTACATACCCATGTAGAGAAGTGCTTGACCCTGCATAGCATGTATACCTGCTGCTAGTCCCTCTCAGATACCTGAGAATCCACTAAACTGCCCTCCAGTGCTTCTTTCCTGGATTGACCACAAACTTGCTGACAATACCCATTGCTTGGGCAAACTTAGGTCTAGTACATACCATGCACTTAACCTCATTATGTGAATCAAGACACTATTCATAAAACTGTCCAACCATTAGCGTGCTAACCAGTTTCACACAATCATTTGGAGACAAAATCAACTTGTGACCTTCCATGTCTCTAGAACACACTCATGCCAAAGAATCTTGTTGCTCCCAGATTCCTCATGACACACCTCTGAACTAACTTTACCTTTAGTTTAACAACTCCCTGCATATGTGACCCTGCAACATGCACAACATATAGTAACAGGATAATGTAGCTAATATTATCCAACTTGGTAAAGAAAACACAATGGTTAAACCTCCATTGTCCTGCAACTACTCAAGACCATATACCCAGGCCTTCCATCTCACTTGTCCATTCCCGCTCTTCTTTATCCTGAAAATCCATTCGTCTCTCAGTGCTTTCTTCCAGCTAGCAACTCCACCAGAAACTCCCATTTGGTTCTTCTCCAAGGAATCACATTCCTCATCCATGCCAAGCTCCCACTATTTCCTGGATCTACCTGCTCTACTTCTTTAATAACTTCCTGGTTTTTGACCATCAGTGAGCAATAAGTAGTGTAAAGAAGGGAAATAATGAATTTGAGGCTTACTTACCCTTTCAATCCTCCATATGGGCATTTGAGACTCCTTAACAGCTTGTTGTCTGCCCAAAATCTATCTCAGTGACCGATGTCAGTCACATCTCAGTCTACACCCGACCGACGTCGATTCCATGCGACTGCCTCATTGTCGACATCAGTTACCCCTGATCGACATTGGTGTTTATTTATCTAGAGTCACTGACGTCGGGCTGCACATAGCTGACGTTGGTCCCTGTCTGGATGCCGACGTCAGTTTTCTAATCGACGTCGATCTCTGTGTTTTACTTGTGAGCGATGACTTCTACCTGCGAGCTCTTTTTGGATCAAACCCTTGTCCATATCAACCTTGCTCTGCTCAAAATTCTTTAGCCCCTTATGTTGATCTCTATTCGTCATCTTCTCCTTGAAAACCAAGGCTTTCTTATTCTTGTCATGAACATCAGATTTCTTAAGAAACGTCACTTTCTTCTTTTGTTTACAAAAATCTCAATCCATGCTTTTCAAATCCAAAAGCATACCCTTTGACTCAAGAACATGCATCCCCTTCTTATTCATGTGACCAAGCCTATTAAGCCACATCTTGTGCAACAGAATTGGAATCAGTAATATAAGTAAGTAGATAAAGAGTACCTGCTTTCTTACCACATGCTAATTCAAGTGCATCCGCTGTGAGAGTTCTTATGCATCTCTCATCACCCAACTGTTCTATAGAAATTAGCCACATCTCCAGGACTAGGACCTGCATGACCTTCTTCAACACCCATGTGTTGGCCGTCTGCAATTTCAACAACACTTCCCCTTTGCCAATACTTTGACAAGGCACACCAGCCCCTAAATAAATCTTTCCAAAGTCTCCAAAGACCTTAACATGGAAAAATACTCTATTTGGGGATGCATGGAAAGAGGCAACAGAATCTATAAACCAAGATTCTACTTTATCCAAGGAACATACCAGAGCATCCTATGTAACAACACCTGCAACATCTACTTCTTCAGTTCCTTCATGTTGATCTTCTACCAACCAACAATATTTCTTTACCTGCTCTTTCTTTCCATAACACCGTAATTGACCATTCATGCTTTTCAATTCCTTCATTCTTAGTGTACTTTCCTCTACCATTGCTATACTCCCACTCAATCAAAAACCCCTGAGAGTGACCTGTAATCAAACACAAACCTGCTCCCTGCAAGCTTAGCTCTGATACCACTTGTCAAGATTATGGAGCACAATTGATTACCATTTACAAGCAACTAAATGCAGAATGTAACCAGAAGTAACAAGTAACTAGAATTCAAAAATAACACAGACTATGAGAGACAATACCCAATTGTATTAATACTCTTCCAGAAGGAAATACAACAAAGAAGATGCCACAGTCTTCTTCCTTACACACCTCTAGGGCTCGCACACCTCTAGGGCATAACTAGTAAATCTCTTCAAGAGCTCACTCTCTCAATTTCAGTCCCAACACACAACTCAAACATAGAGTTGGTGTTCACCTCTAACCAGTCAGTATCACTACTGCCAGTACCACCAGTCAGTATCACTACAGCTAGTACATAAGTACTCCACGTACTCCACGATCGAGTACATACTGTACTCCAAGTAGATCTCTCCTAATCTTGTTCTCTGTTGTCTTGCTGACCTTCTTGATCTTGCACACTTATAAATCACCCTGGTTCTGCACACCTGCAAACCTAGATCTCGCACACACATACACCTACAGATCAACCGATCTTACTTACCACATGTAGATCTCCAAACATGGCCTTGCACACCTGCTGACCAAGATCATACATACATGAAGAACCCTTTTGATTCTCCAAACCAGCACCCCTATGGATCTCTATTGGACCTTGCAACAACCTACAGATCTACCTGATCATACACATTTGGCACACCTGTGGAACTAGGAGGAACACATCTTGCTCTCTTCACTTTGAAGGAGCTAACCTTGCTCTTACTCAACTAGCACACCTTTACAATACAGCCCATGAGTCTATTATATAGATCTCATGCAAACAATAATTAGACATCTAATTACAATAGTTAGATCCGCAGCTCAAGACTAAAATTAGCCTTTCAACATGCAAACAACCGGTTCGTTAACTAAATGTTTGTGAACTAGTAGTTTTGGAACCACACATGTGACTGACATTGGTCCCTATCTGCCTGGAGATGACCAACATCAACTGACTCCTACCGATGTTGGCAGCTTCTTGTTCACCCCTGACTAACATCGGTTGGCCTGACCGATGCCGGTGACTGTGACACTCAGTAACCTCCTCCATGTTTGCAAACAATTGAAGCTTTCAGCTCCACAACCTAACAAAAAGTAGAGTGAGTAATTTAGAACACAACCACACATAGATAAGATAAATTCTTAAAATCCTCTAAGTGGCATGGCAAGTCAAATATAGGGATGAACTAGACTAGGGTAGGTGACACAAGAGATGTCGATGAGAGAAGTAAATGCTTTCAGGTGGAATAGTCTCCACTGAATAGCCATTAAGATAGCTATGGAATCATTTAAGGGATCAACCTAATTTTCCTTGTTTTGACATTAATAAGTAGCTAGTTACATGAGCATCTAAGGGATAACATGGCCTAGAATGTGAGGAGGGGTGGCCTTGTCAGTTGATGAGGGAAACGACCCATGTTATTACAAGAGTGTTTAATGTATCTTGGGTAGTAAATTCAATATTTAGGACACCTACAACATGGTTTTCATAGGTACTTTTAAGGGGAGATGATAGAAGCATGGGTGAATTCTTTATTGTAGGAGTGTTTAATGTAGTATGGGCCTTTTTCTCTTGATTGGTCAAGGATATTTTTCCAGAAGTTCTCTATATATTGTAACCTCTCATTTTGAGAAAATATCTCTTATTTTTGTATGGTGAAGCCTTAAAAAAATTCACCTTTAATCAAAAGAAGTGTTTTACTTCCATTTGATCTTATACTTTTGCATATGCCTGTGTATTGTCTTATGCTCAGTCATTTATTTTAATGCTTTCATAGGTTGATGCCATCATATCTAGTGTATTGTAGATCCTCTTCTACAAGTCAATAAGAAGTGACCAGGTTTAAGTATAGACACAAGTGAGCAACTATCCAACAGTGTGTCTTCAAGACACCTCTGGTAGGTTCTTCCTCCTTATACCTCTATAAAACCCCTTATTGAAGCATTGATGTAGTTAGTTCTTATTCAAATGAAGTGTCTGCTCACTTTTTTGGTGTAAAGTGTGGGAAAAAATTGAGTAGACCAATAATTTTGGTGCATCACCACCTTAGTTAGGTTCTGCTTTTGTAGTATCCCTCTCTCTTTTCCCCCCTCACCATTATTATCAGTAGAAACCTAAGGCGTCAAGGTGCATCAAGGGGAGCTAGCTCTTAATATAGAGATTCATTCCTCAAAATTGCTACCCACAACAAGATGAATGTCTCCATTATGTCACATGGAAGAAAGGAGCCAAGTTTCCTTTTAAAGGGTATGATCCATAGCGTCAATAGTTTTTAGCACGCCTAGTGGGAAAAAAATTTATGTCCTATGATTTTTAAGATTGGTGCTGGTCTTGTTACTATGAAAATCTAAAAGAAAGAGCTATAATCCAACATTTGGTGACTCCATTTTAATAACGTAGTCTCTGGTTAGTGATCAATCATGGCATCCCATGCCTAAGGTCACCACAAGATCTTCTTCTAAGGGTGTTCCTTTCAAATTTGTTGATCTACCTTTAAACTCAACAAAGAGGCTAAGGTTTGTAATGACTCATCCTTACATAGCAAACCAGTTTCACAGACTTGCCATAAAATACACCTACATAAGGAGACCCTGGTTGAATCCTGTCACAGTCATGGCTTTGCCTTTTGTGGCCTTCAATGGTCAGAGTCCTTTGAACCTTCTATAAGATGACCCAATTCTAGGGACAACCCTCAAGAGTGTTCCTCCCTTTAGTGGAGAGGGGCCAATCATTGCTATTGAGCATATCAAAAACATAGCCAACCTCTGCAACATCCATAATATTACTAAGGAAAATTTAGCCATCAAGTTACTGGCCTTATCCTTTAAAGGGAAAGTTTTAGACTGGTATGGGACCTTGCCTATGAATTTAGTTGGCTCATGGAATGAATTAGGCACCCTATTAACAAATAAGTTTGGAGAGAAAAGTGACCATTTGTCTCTAACTGAGCAATTGACTACTATGAAGAGAGCCCCACATGAATTTAAGTAAGACTTTAACACTAGATTCCAAAAGACTTGGGATAGAATCCCAATTCTAGTGATGTCAACCCTAAGCTATGCCTTCCTTTACTAATTGAAGGCCTTGAATAATGACATTGCTATCATGATACAATCCATGGGTGGACATGTGCTACCCACTTCTTATGAAATAACCATAACTACTAAAAATCATTTGGTTCAAGTAGGAAAGATAGCTCCTAGACCTCATATGCCATTCTTTCTAGATTTATATCCCTCAGTTCAGACTGTTGTGCCCACTTTAGCTCTTATACCGAGTGTAGAAAGGTTGGTTACTACCCATACAAATGATCTCCTTGAAGTTAAGAGCCTACTACAGAGTGCTACCAATGAATTAGTTGCCCTTAAGAGGTAGCAAACTCAGAGCTATCTACTGAATCAAGGATACCAGCAGTTCAGGCAAACAAATAGACCTCCTTTCTAGAACTATAATCAAGGGTAGGTTTAGATTACACAAGTTAGGCCTTATCAAAGTTACAACCCAAATACCCCTTCATCTTCCAAGGCTCTTGTCCCCTCTCAAAATAATTTGGTACAAGAACAACCTAATTATTCACCCCTAGGGCATGGCCAAGAATAGGTTGCTTATACCAATGAGCTACCAAATCAATGTATGACCACACAAGGTGATCAGGTATCCAAATTTTCAAGTTTTAAGGTGTTAACATAACCTAGGATGGATAGCAGGCAAGCTCAATTTGATTCCACTCTTATGAACCACTTGGAAGGGGAGTTCTATGCAGTCAATTATGTGGGGAGCACACACAATCAATATGATTATGTTGCAGCCAACTCCAGGTTCAAGAAGAGAGATATGGAGGAATCTTAAGCAGATATTCAAGCATCTATAACATCTCTTTTATCACAAGTAAATTAGAATCTTCCCAATTATAGACCACCAGTTATAGCTTCAGTTCCTCAGGTTGCACCACAAGTTACAAATGTCCCCAAGAAGAACTCAAAGGGGGGCAATCTTTCAGTCAATGTGGTAGACCAAATGAAGAAGATATACATGAACATCTCATTGTGGGATTCCTTATCAATGCTAGGACAAAAGGATATACTCCAAAAGGAATTGTAAGGGCTGAGTGAGCAAGCTATCCCAGTAAAAGTTGATAATGTGTTGATAGTGAATGGGGACCCTCCCATGGGAGGTCAAGCAAAGAAAGATGAAAAGGTCCCTCCTTTTTATCTATCCTTGATTATTTGTGATTTATTGGTCCATAATTACATCATCGATATTGGAACAAGCACCTCAGTTATGCCCAAATGCATAGCTGACAAGCTAGGACTCAAATATGAGCAAATGACCAAGGGATTTCTACAGTTGGATGGATCACCAACCAAGACCTTAGAAGTAATAAGAGGCTTGAATCTAACTCTCCATGCCTATTCAACCTTATCAATTCCCCATGATGTGGTAGTGGCATATGTCCCCCCTTACTTTGCTTATCCAAGGATTTCACATCTAAGATAGGTGGGTACTTGGTAGAAAATTGGTCTTACATGGTCTTTAGGATGAAGTATGGAACCAAAGTGAAGATTAAGTCAGATCCCATCCACAAATATCATCTGGAGCCATATTTTCCCAATGAAATGAATGTTAGCTATGCCATCATTAATGAATAAAAACTCTAGGTAGACCAATCCCCATCATCTTCCCTTGTAGGAGTTGCCGACCTACTCCTAGATGAATGGGGAAATGACAATTTCAAACATGATCCTTACAAGTTCATTGAGGAGGCAGGTCTTGGAGTTTACTGCATGCATAAAAAAGATACTTTCATGCCAAATTTGATGAAGGCAAACTAAGAGAGCTGTGGTTTATGGTAACTTTTCTTTGATGGATCTAGAAGCAAGTTGGGAGCTGGTGGTGAAGCAATGTTGGTTTCACCTTCAAAGGAAAAATACTTCTAAAATTTTAGGTTCTAGTTCTCCTACACTTGCAATGTAGTGGAATATGAATCTCTTGTTCATGGTTTGGAGTGAGCAAGGAAAAGAGGAATCAAAGAATTGCAAGTGTTTGGAGATAGTGAGTTGATTGTGAACCAGGTGAGGGGTCAAAATTTGACCAAGAACTTCTTGCTCAAGTCTTACAAGGATAGGGTATGGGACCTAATGGAGAGCTTCACTGCTTTTAACATCACTTCCATCCGAAGAGAGGATATCAAGCATGTAAATATACTAGCAGCAGTTGGCACTCAGTTTGATATTCCCAAGGGAGTGAGACAAGACAATGAACAATACTATTTAAAGGTGATAGTGAGGCCCTCCATACTAGACAATGTCATCAATTGGAAAGTGTTTGATAGTGACCAGTAAATAACACTTTTCTTATAGGAGGAATCTAATTTCACTTCTAGGAATCAATCCAAGCTGCAACAATAGTATGAGGGGCAGATCATTAAGCTAAAGACCAACAGACTTCCTAAAGGTTTGGTCACTCTTGAGAGCATATTCAATGAGGATGACCAACTCAAGAGCAATAAAGCAAGCATATTAACTAAGAGAGAGAATTATGAAAGGGTAGAGATATTCAAGGATAAACTGCTTTCATTGGGGAAGGTATGTACAAATGAGGAAAGACATTCTTTCACTTTGTTATGCCAAGAGTTTTCTGATGTCTTTGCTTGGGAGTATGGAAATTTGAAGGGGTTTGACCTAAGCTTGGCCCAAAACACCATTGAGCTGGAAGAAGGTGCCAAACCCATCAAGAAAAAACAAAGGACAATCAATCCAAAGATTGAGCCTCTCATGAGGAAGGAACTCACCAAATTGATAGAGTCCAAGATCATCTTTCCCATCAAACACTCTTCTTGGCTGGCCAATTTGGTCCCCATTAGGAAGAAGAATGGGGAGATCATATTGTGTGTTGATTTCAAAGACCTGAATAGAGTCTCATTAAGAGATCACTATCCCCTCTCAAGTATGGAATAGATTCTCCAGATGGTGATAGCTAGTGAATTATTCTCCCTCCTAGATGGGTACTCTAGGTATAATCAAATTTTGGTGCAAGACTGTGACCAGTAAAAGACAACCTTCACCACAAAGTGGGGAGATTTCACCTATAGGAAAATGGCTTTTAGACTGTCAAATGTTGGAGCTACCTTCCAATGAGCTATGGATATGGATTTCCAAGGTTTGATAAATGACATTGTACCAGTTTATATTGATGATGTGACAATATTCTCTAAGGAGGTAGGACAACATCCAAAACACTTGATGCAAATCTTTGAGAGGTATAGAGAGTTTGGCATCTCTCTCAATCCTAAGAAATGTGTGTTTGTTGTCCATGAAGGCAAACTCTTAGGTCATGTCATTTCAAAAAGGGGTTTGACCATTGATCCAGAAAGAGTGCACACCATCTTAGCATTGTCCTTAACTAAACACAAGAAGGGATTACAAAGCTTCTTTGGAAAAATAAACTTTATTAGGAGATTCATCCCTAATTTTGTTGAACTAGTCAAGCCACTAACTTCCATGCTGAGGAAAGATGAGACATTCAAATGGACAGCAAGGAGGAAAGATAGCTTTGAAGGCATCAAATAAGCTATCACCTAGGCTTCCACCTTGATTAGTCTGGACTTCTCCAAGGACTTCAATCTCTACACATTTGGTAATGAAGAGGTAATCTCTGTTATGCTCACTTAAGTGAATGATGAAAATTTGGAATAGCCTCTCACATTTTTTAGCCAATGCTTAGAGGGATATGAGATTAGGTACACATATGTTGAGAAGCAATCACTTGCAGTCATATGAAGCTTAAAGAAATTTAGACATATGTTGTCTAATAGCAATATTCACATCATGGTGCCATATCTTAGTGTAAAATACTTCTTGCTGAGCCATGAATTGAATGAAAAAAGGGTAGGGTGGATCACTAAGGTAATGGAGCATGATGTGGAGATCAAGACCACCAAGATGGTAAGGGGAAAAGGGCTATGTGAACACCTTGCTAAAGACTTCAAAGAGTTGAAGGAAGCTATTTTAGTACTCCATGATGAAGCTATAATAAAAGTACATGTAATCATGAAGAGCTGGACACGAGACATGGTTCATTTCCTTCAAATCGGTGAGTGTCTGCAAGGTCTTGATAGAACTAAGAGGAGATATTTTAGGCTCTAATATCTTCTTTATGTCCTGGTTGATGGAGTGATATTTAGAAATGAATTTTTAGGGCTACTCTTGAGATGCATCAATTTAGATCAAGTCAATAGAGTACTATTTGCATTTCATGATGGACCAGCTTGTGGTCACTTTGCTCCCAAGCCCACAACTTTAAGGATTATGAGGGCTAGATACTTTTGACCCACTTTATTCAGAGACACTCATGTTTGGGTGAGGAAAATCCAAAAATGAGCTCTTTTTATGGGAAGTAGTAGCTGGCTGCAATGCCCCTACACCCTATTCAAGTAGAACAACCCTTCATGCAATGGGGTTTGGATTTCATAGGGATGATTAAGCCTCCTTCTAGTACTAGCCATAAGTGGGTCTTGACTGCTACATATTATTTCAAAAGATGGGTAGAAGCCATCACTTCAAAGGAAGCCAATGAGAGCATAGTCCTGGACTTATATGAAGGCCTGGTGATGAGATTTGGGGTCCCAACCACAATCATTTCAGATAATACATTAGCTTTCTTAGAAAAAAAGACAAGTGAGTGGGTATTAATATATGGCATCTATCTTAGAACTCCCTCCAACTACTAACCACAAGGGAATGGGCTGGCTAAATCCACCAATAAGAACTTGATCAGGATCATTAAAAGGACAATGGAGGAAAATCAAAGGACTTGGCATGCCAAGCTGAAGACAGCCCTATGGGCAGATAGGATCATTCCAAAAAGGGTAGTTGGCAATTCACCATACACACCTATGTATGGAAGGGAAGATAGACTTCTTATTTCACTTGAGTTACTAGCCTTGGATCTTGTCCATCAGTTGCAATTAGAGGAGAGCGACAATATGGAGGTCAGATTTTATGAACTAATGGAGCTTCAAGAGGCAAGAGACCAAGCCATGGATGCCATGACCAACTACCAGTAGCAAAAAAATAATCATTTTGACAAGAAATCTTCATCAAAAGGCTTCTTAGAAGGTGATATTATCTTAAAGTGGGATGAGGACCGAGCCAAACTTGGAAGGCACATAAAGTTTGATGCCTTGTGGAGTGGCCCATATGTCATCACCCAATGCAAGCAACAAAATGCTTTCCAACTCTCCAAGTTGGATGGTAAATAACTACATATCCCATTCAATGGGATATATATTAAGTATTGTTACTAACCTTCCCATGTTATTTACATAGTTTCCCTATTTTTCCTCATTTTCCCTAAGTGATTTTATGCATGTCTATAGTTTTTTAGCCTTGTGTGTGTTTTATTTACCATTTGGGGTAAAATATTTATTATTTATTAGGTTTTCAAGGTTAGTTCCTTCTAGCCTTTCAAGCTGCATCTTGACTCCATGCCCAATGGAACTTTAAGACACCAATCTTCACAAGCATAGCAGACATGCTTCCCCTATGAATCACTAAATGTGTTGACCAATTTTGGCTCTACAAGCCAAATTGAGCACCCCTTCCTACTTTCCCTTTCCTTGTGGGGTCTTATAACTAGTTTTTGATAAGTCAATCCCATAGCTGCCTTATGGGCTTTTTTTTGATAGACCTCTTACTATGAAAAAAAATGTGTTTCCTCCTTTTGATCACCAAGTTTTTTGGGTCCAGCAAGCATTTGGATCATTTTATAACTCATTTTGATCTTGAATGCTTAATAGGGAAAATAGGAATTCTTTTGGAAGGCTATCTATCAGAAAAATGAACCAAGTTCAAAAGGGCAAGGTTCTTTTATAAAAGGTCTGAAGGGTAGGTACCCTTACAGAGGGCACTTAGTTACCAAATAGGACCTTTGTAATTCTTCCAAAAGGTGACTTAAAGGCTAAGAAGCCCTTATGGGAGACAAGAAATTGAAAAAATAGACCTTTATAAAACCCTGAAGGGTAACCTTGGGCTCAAGGTATCCTTGCAGAAGGCAGGGGGTCATTGCAAAAGGCCAAGGCAAAAAGGCCTGAGAGGGAAGAATTCCTTCAAGAAACTTGATAGAAAAGAGATATTTCCTTCAAACATTTTGTATGAAGGAAATCTAAGGAAGAGTGCCCAACGAAGAATTCCTTCAGACAAAATGTCTGAAGGAATTCCTTTGGACATTTTTTTAAAATAAATTTGGCAAGTGAAGAAACCCAAAGAAATTTGACAAGACAAGAGCCCAAAGGGTAGGTGCCCTTTCCAAGGACACTTGGCCATGAGAAGAGGACCTTTCCATTTTTTTCAAGGGTCACTTTCCCTTCAGAATTTTTTTTACAAAAAAGTTAAAGAAATTGCTAAAGGGTAGTGACAGGCCCATGAACGTCAATTTTAAGGTAATAAGCTAGCTGTTGGAGTTTGAATGTCTGGTGATAGGCCCGTGAATGTCAAATTCAAGGTAGTGAAATAGACATTGGTTTTCAAATGACATGACAGGCCCGTGAATGTCAAATTTAAAATGATAGGTTAACCATTGAAGAGAAGCCAAAAAGCAATTCTTTCGGATAAAATGTTTGAAATAATTCTTTCAGGCATTTTGTCTGAAAGAACTCATAAGTGAAGGCCTTCGGGGTCATCAAGGAAGGTTTTGAGAGTGGAAAGCATAAAGGAAGAATTCCTTCAGACATTTTTTTTAAAAAAATTCAAAAGCCTAGAAGCTTGAATGTAGACTCAGCAACCCACCAAGGAAGGAGCCCGAATTGCCAAGAAAAGGACAAGAAAATAGAAAAGTAAAGTGGGTAATCCAAAACATGGCCACACACAGATAAGACAAATGCTCATAACCCTTTAGGTGATGTGTCAAGTTAAACGTAGGGATGAACCAATCCAGGGCAGGTGGCACAGGAAATGTCGATGAGAAAAGTAAAAGCTTTTAGGTGGAATAGTCTCCACTGAATAGCCATTAAGAGAGCTATGCAAGAATTTAAGGGAGCAACCTAATTTTCCTTATTTTGACATTAATAAGTAGCCAACTATATGAGCATCCAAGGGAGAGCATGGCCCAGAACATGAGGCGGGGTGGCCTTGTCAGTTGATGAGGGAAGTGACCCATACTCTTGTAGGAGTGTTTAATGTAGCTTGGGTAGCAAATTCAATATTTGGGACACCTACAGCATGGGCAAATTATTCACTGCAAGAGTGTTTACTGCAATATGGGCCTCTTTCTCTTGACTGGTCAAGGATATTTTTCTAGAAGTTATCTATATATTTTAACCTCTCATTTTGAGAAAATATTTCCCAATTTTGTATAGCGAAGCCCTAAAAAAATTCACCTTAAATCAAAAGAAGTGTTTTACCTCCATTTGAGCTTACACTTTTGCATATGCCTATGTATTGTTTTATGCTCAGTCATTTATTTTAATGCTTTCATAGGTTGATGCTAGCATATCTAGTGTATTATAGATCCTCTTCTGTAGGTCAACAAGAAGTGCCCAGGTTGAAGTATAGACACAGGTGAATAACTGTCCAACAGTGTGTCTCTAAAACACCTCTGGTAGGTTCTTCCTCCTTATACCTCCATAAAACCCCTTGTTGAACCATTGATGTAGTTATTTATTATTCAAATGAAGTGTCTATTCACTTTTTTCATGCAAAGTGTGGGAAAAAACTAAGTATACCAATCATTTTGGTGCATCACCACCTTAGTTAGGTTTTGCTTTTGTAGTATCCCTCTCTAGTTCCCCCCCCCACAATATTAGCAATAAAAACCCAAGGCCTCAAGGTGCATCAAGGAGAGCTAGCCCTTAATCTAAAGATTCATTCCTCAAACTTGCTACCCATAGAAAGAGGAATGTCTCCATTGTGTCGCGTGGAAGAAAAGATCCAAGTTTCCTTTCAAAGGGTGCGATCCATAGTGTCAACAACTCTCTTAGACCAACTAATAAATCATGAAATTTTGATAATCTCTTTTGGTGAGAAAACCAAATTTGAACTCAAATTCAAATTTTCACACACTTAAGACACATTCTACACCATCTATGAGCTATCCTAAGATGCCCTTGCATCACCTAAAATCACTATAATGTATTCAAGTAGAGGTATAACTTTTGAGTTTGCTGAATTGCCTTTGTATTCAAACAAAATAAGGTTGTTAAGAACAAGTCCATAGCCTAAGAGGCTATTTTAGTCACCAAATAATCCTATTGTACAAACCACTTCAAATTCAAATCCCATTATCAACATGACTATCCCTAGGAACCAAGTATTTATTCTTTTCAATGATGGAATCCCTCTCAATTTGGCCCAATATGATGATATCCAAGACTCAATCCTAAAAATCTTATCATATTTCATAGGTAAAGATCAAACTACACACATAAAACATTCTAAATATGTGGTCAACTTGTGCCCATTCCACCATGTTACCCAAGAGAATGTTGCCATCCATTTGTTTGTGATATCGTTCAAGGGAAAGGCATTGCAATGGTATAGGAACCTTACCTTGAAATCCATTGCCACTTGGGATGATTTAGGTGTAGTATTTTGTAGACAATTTGAAGATAAATAAAACTATTTATCCCTTATTAAGTAGCTCACAACCATCAAGAGAACACCACATGAATTTATGACTAATTTCAATCTCAAATTTTAAAAAACATGGAATAGAATAGCTCCCATGATAAGGCCATCTCTTGATTATGTTTTCCTATACTTCTTGAGAGCCTTGAATTTTGATATTTTAGTTATGATTCAGTCTGTGGATGGTAAGACAATCTTAGATGCCTATGAGGTTGCCATTAAAGAATAAAATAATCTAATTCAAGTTGGTAAACTTGTACCTAGGCCTCCAATGCCAATTTTTCTAGAAACATAACCTATTCCACCTCCTCAATCTCTATCAATAACCCCAATTCATGGCAGGATCTTAACAAGAACAATTGATTACTTTTGTGTAAGTAACTAAACACAGAATTAAACTAGAATAATAAGTAACTAGAAATCAGAATCAACAAAGAATAAGAGATACAAGAAACAATGAAAACTTGTATTAAACTCTTCTCAGAAGGAAATATAATTGAAGAAATCACACTTTCTTCCACACCTCTCAGATGTACAGATCTCTTTCCCTCAAGAGTTCTCTCTATCAATTACAAACACAATTCAGCTACTTGAATTGTCTACAATTTCATGTCTTACATGTCTACAAGCTATGAAGATCTATCCCTATTATATAGATTTAGGGATCATGAGCTATGCATTCTCCACCGTTAGATACACCTCCTAATCAAATGGTCAAAACAGTCCTGCCAAAAATAGAAACGTAGACTTACACCTAACAGCTAAACTAATCATGCAAACAATATGTTCATCCCATGAAAACAGACTTCTGAAATGCACAGGTGACCGACGTCGGTCCCTGTCTGCCTGCACATGACTGACATCAGCCGATCCATAACCGACATCGACATCCTCCAGTCGATCCCTGACCGACTTCGATGATTGTGTAATACAACAACCTTGCATTTTCTCATTCGGGTGAAGCTTTTAGCTCCACAACTTAACAATCTCCCACTTGGAGATAAAAAACTACACCTATATCTGTACAACAACATCTTCTAGCTTCTCCATCTTCAAGCTCAATCTTGAAGACCAACAAAAGCTGAATGAAGATTCAACTTTTCCTTTGTTATCGGCTTTGTTAACATATCAACAGGGTTCTTATCTGTATGGATCTTTTCCAGCTTCAACTCACCATCCTCCAATACATGTCTAATGAAGTGGTACCTAAGCTGTATATGTTTGGTTCTTGAATGAAATGCTGAATTCTTTGCCAAATGAATTGCACTTTGAATATCACTGTATAATCTGCAACTCTCTTGCTCCTTTCCCAACTCTTCCATGAACCATGTCATCCATATCATTTCTTTGCTAGCCTCTATGACTATAATGTATTCTGCCTTTATAGTAGACAAGGCAACAACCTTCTACAACTTTGAAATCCAGCTAACTGTTGTTCCACCAATAGTGAAAACATAACCTGTGGTGCTTCTCCTGCCATCCAAGTCACCTTCCATATCCACATCTACATATCCATGTAGAGAAGTGTTTGATCCTCCATAGCATAAATGTCTACTGCTGGTCCCTCTCAGATATTTGAGAATCCATTGAACTGCTTTCCAGTGTTCCTTTCCTGGATTGGCCATAAACTTACTGACAACTCCCACTGCTTGGGCAATATCAGGTCTAGTACATACCATTGCATACATTAAGCTCCCAACTGTGGAAGCATATGGAACTCTACTCATGTACTCTACCTCATCATGTGAATTAGGAAACTGTTCTTTGCTCAACTTGAAGTGTCCAGCCATAGGTGTGCTTTCTAGTTTTGCATCTTGCATATTGAATCTCTCCAACACCTTGTTCACATAATCCTCTTGAGACAAAATCAAACTGTGATTTTTCCTGTCTCTCTTAATACTCATGCCAAAGATTTTCTTTGTTGTTCCCAAATCTTTCATGGCAAATGTGTGAGCTAATTTTACCTTAAGCTCATTAATATCCTACATGAGTGAACCTGCAACAAGCATATCATCTACATACAGCAACAGGATAATATATCTACCATTATCCAATCTCTTAAAATAAACACAATGGTCAGATTGACATCTACTGAAGCCATGCTCAGTCATAAACCTGTCAAACCTCAAATACCATTGTCTAGGAGCCTGCTTAAGACCATATAAGCTTTTTTTCAACCTGCACACAAGCTTCTCCTTACCTTTGACCTCAAAACCTTCCAACTGATCCATATATATTTCTTCATCCAAATCTCCATGAAGAAATGCTATCTTAACATCAAGCTGCTCAAGATGCAAATCCTCAATAGCAACTAAAGACAATACAGTCCAAATAGAAGTCATTTTTACTACAGGAGAAAAAATTTCACCAAAATCAATACCTAGTTTTTGTGCAAATCCCTTTACTGCCAACCTGGCCTTATGTCTCATTTGTCCATTCTCACCTTCCTTTAACCTGTAAACCCATTTATTTTTCAGTGCTCTCTTTCCAGCTGGCAACTCAACCAAATCCCATGTTTGGTTCTCTTTCAAGGAATCAATCTCCTCATTCATGCCAAGCTCCCACTATTTTTGGGTTTCTACCTGCATTGCTTCATCAAAACTCTCTAGTTCTCCACTATCAGTGAGCAATAAGTAGAATAATGAAGGGGAATATCGAATCAAAGGTTTACTTACCCTTTTTAACCTCCTCTTGGGTGTTTGAGACTCATTCATTGCTTGATGTCTACCCAAATTCTCTATTAGTGATCGATCTCGGTCATCTCCTGACCTGTACCTGATTGACGTCGGTTCCACCAAACCAACATCGATTCTTGTTTGACCAACATCGGTCATTATCTAGCCGATGTCGGTTCTTGTATGACCGACGTTGGTTCCTGCCTGACTGACGTCGGTGTCTGTATTTTCCTGAGTGTAAATTTTTTTTCCTGTGAGCTCATTTTAGATCATCACCTCATCCAAATCAAAATTGCTCTGCTTAGAATTGTTTAGCTTCTTGAGCTGATCACTGTACATCACCTTTTCATTGAAAACAACATCATGACTTCTAATAATTTTGTTAGTTCCTAGATTCCACAACTGGAATCTAAAATCTCCAGAGCCATAACCAATAAAAGTGCACCTCATAGATTTAGCATCCAGCTTCTTTCTATTTTCTTTATCAACATACACAAAAGCTTTAGAACCAAAAACTCTGAGAAATGAAAGATCTACCTTTTTACCTATCCAAGCCTCTTCTGGAATTCCACCATCCAGAGCAGTAGAGGGTCCTCTGTTAATCAGGTAAACCATAGTGTCTATAGCTTATGCCTAAAACTGTAAGGGCAAACCAGCATGTAACCTCATACTCTGTGCACGCTCCAATATTGTTCTATTCATTCGTTTAGCAACTCCATTTTGCTGAGGTGTCCTTGGAACCATCCTTTCCCTGTGTATTCCATTCATAGAATAGTATCTATTGAAATTATAGCTGCAGTACTCACCAGCATTGTCAGATCTAAGACACTTCAATCTCAAACCTGTTTCATTCTCAACCAAAGCTTTCCATTTCATAAATGTGTCAAAAACATTAGATTTCTTCTTTATGCAATAAACCCATACCTTTCTTGTAGCATCATCAATGAAAGAAACATAATACTGTGATCCTCTAATAGAAGCTACTTGAGCTGGTCCCCACACATCTGTGTGAACAAGCTCTAACTTGTGCTTCTTCTTTGTTGATCCAGTTTTGAGAAATCGCACTCTCTTCTGTTTCCAAAAAATACAATGCTAACAAAAATCTAGATCTATGCTTTTCAAATCTGAAAGCTTACCTTTTGAC
Source organism: Torreya grandis (assembly GCA_037957365.1). Classification (NCBI taxonomy): domain Eukaryota; kingdom Viridiplantae; phylum Streptophyta; class Pinopsida; order Cupressales; family Taxaceae; genus Torreya; species Torreya grandis. The sequence continues at coordinate 4,354,185 of JARHVA010000409.1, forward strand.
TTAAGAACTATCATTCCCTTCTCACTCATGTGGCCAAGCCTCCAGTGCCACAACTTTGCATCTACATCTGAAGTAGATAATATAGAAAGAGAATAATCAGTAATACAATTACATAAATAGAGATTACCTACTCTCTTACCTCTGGCTAATACAAGTGCACCCTTGGTAACCTTCCAAGATTCAACTGTGAGAGTTATTGTACAACCCTCATCCCCCAACTTTCTTATAGAAATCAGATTCCTCTTCAAGATGGGAACATGCATGACATCTTTTAACACCGATGTGTTTCCATTCTACAATTTCATCTGCACTTTTCCTTTGCCTACAATTTTACAAGGCTCATCATCCCCTAAATAAACTATTCTAAAATCTCCCTGGACATAATCATTGAAATATTCTCTATTTGGGGTAGCATGGAAAGAGGCACCAAAATCTAAAACCCAAGATTCTATTTTATTATCCAAAGAAAATATAAGAGCATCTTGTGCAACAATACCTGCAATTTTTGCTTCTTCTTTACCTTCATGCTGATTTTCTTCTTTAACTGGCAACCAACAATCTTTCTTTGCATGCCCTATCTTTCCACAATTCTAGCAGGTTATTTTTCTTTCATTTCTAGATTTGGATCTACCTCTCATCTTTGACTTAGACCTTGATCTCCCTTGCTTGCACTTCTCTTTTTTCCTTCCCCTGATTTCAATACTTAAAGCATTACCTGATGTTTCCCCTGTGCTTTTCCTGCGAGTTTTCTCATTCAAGATTACACTAACAACATCATCTACTTTCAAGATATTTATAGCAGATGCAGTATTACTAACTACCATTACCAAACTATGCCAACTTTCAAGTAAAGAGCATAAAATTAAGAGAGCCTTAATTTCATCATCAAAAACTATTTTGACTAAATTTAACTGATTTACTATTGCATATAAATCATTTAGATGACTAGATATAGATCCACCTTCCTGCATTTGCAAATTAAATAATTGCTTCATAAGATATACCTTATTTGAAGCTGAGGGCTTTTCATATAAATTTGCTAAAGTATCCATTAACTCTACCGTTGTCTTTGCCTGTGACAAGTTGGAAATCACAGAAGATGTCAGGCTCAACTTTATGGATCCCAGAGCCTTTCTATCAAGAACATTCCATTCTTCATCTTGCATATGTGTGGGCTTACTTGAAACCCCACCCAACGGTAAGTACAAATCTTTCTGATATAGATAATCTTCTATCTGCATCCTCCATAATTGATAATTCTTGCCGTTAAACTTCTCCATTCTTAGTTTACTTTCTTCTGCCATTGCTATACTCCCACTCAAATAGAAACCCCTATGAGTGACCTGTAATCAACACACACTAAACAAATTTGAAACCACCTGTTAGTGAACCCAAGCTCTGATACCACTTGTTAGTTGGTATCACTTGGTGAACTTGGCTCTGATACCACTTATCAGGATCTTAACAAGAATAATTGATTACTTTTGTGTAAGCAACTAAACACAAAATTAAACCAGAATAATAAGTAATTAGAAATCAGAATCAGCAAAGAATAAGAGATACAAAAAACTATGAAAACTTGTATTAAACTCTTCTCAGAAGGAAATACAATTGAAGAAATCACACTTTCTTCCACACCTCTCAGATGTACAGATCTCTTTCCCTCAAGAGTTCTCTCTATCAATTACAAACACAATTTAGCTACTTGAATTGTCTATAATTTCATGTATTACATGTCTACAAGCTATGAAGAACTATCTCTATTATATAGAATTAGGGATCATGAGCTATGCATTCTCCACCGTTAGATACACCTCCTAATCAAATGTTCAAAATAACCCTGCCAAAAATATAAATGTGGACTTACACCTAACAGCTAAACTAATCATGCAAACAATCTATTCATCCCATGAAAATAGACTTTTGGAACACATAGGTGACCAACGTCGGTCCCTGTCTGCCTGCACATGACCAATGTTGACCGATCCATAACCGACGTTGGCATCCTCCAGTCGATCCTTGACCGACGTCGGTGACTGTGTAATACAGCAACCTTGCATTTGCTCATCTGGGTGAAGCTTTTAGCTCCACAACTTAACAATTCAAACCCCTCAAAGTCAAGTTCAAACTCTTCATAGTTAATCTAGTGAGCTTGGTGAACTAAAAGGTATGCTACAATATTTTGGTAATGAGATAGTTCAGTTGCAAAGGTAATAATATCAAGCCAATAGGCCATATCAAGCACCTTATAAGCCCACACATTAGCCATATAAAGAGCAAAGACACCCTACCAAAGATTTAGATATAATAATCCTCCATACTAAGCTCAAAGAGTCATTACACCATGCACACATATGTTGAAATTAACCCTAATTCTCCTTCCACATCCAAGGCCCTTGTACTAGTATAAAATAATTTGATGCAAGACTCAAGTTGGCAGCCTTATAACACCAATGATGTGAAAAATTAAGATTTAATAGCACAAAATATGGTAATTCCTCAAATGACATAAGAGGAAGACTTTCTTCAAGGAGACCAACACAATGAAGCTATGATGCAACAAGGAGAAATGGATCATGGACAAGTACAACTTGATGCAACATTAGTAAATTGGCAAGTTGATGATCATGTGGTAATAAATCATATTGGTGAGCCTAGAAAATCAAACAACTTAGTTGTGGCTATCATAAGAACCAAGAAAATGGCTATAGATGAGACTCAAGAGGTAAGTCATGCTCTAAATATTCCTAATATGGTTTCTAAAGGTATTAGTGATCAGATTGTTGCCCCTTTAGCTCAAAAAAAAATATGGAAGCAAGCAAGGTTCACCAAGTGACTCAAGTATAAAAGCATCATTTAGCTCCAAAGGTGCAAAAAAATATTGGAAGATCTTATTTCAACATAGTATACCATATGAAGAAAGTAAACATCAGCATGATCATGTGCGATTCATTGGCAATCCCAAGATGAAAAGATATTCTTATCCATGAGCTTTTAGGCCTTAGCTTGTCTATAAAACTAGGAGAAGGATAGTGTGATTCTAGAAAATTCATATCATAAAGAGAATAAACAATTAAAAAATGTATATAAAGGGGTAAAGGGCACAAAATATGATGCAAAACTAAGTAAAACACCTCATTTCTATCTTTCTTTGATTGTTGGCAACACACTAGTTCATAATTACATGGTTGATAGTGGAGTAAAAAGCACAATGATGCCAAAATAGATTGTAGATAAGTTGGGTTTGGTGTATGAGATAAACACTAAGGGTTTCTTACAACTTGATGGATATCCAACCAAGATAGTGGGTATAATCAATAATCTAAAACTAACACTTCATGCATGCCTAAATGTGACAATTCAACAAGATGTGGTGGTGGGTTTTCCTTTATACTTTGTTATGTGCTTATCATGTAACTTCAATTCAAAGATAGGTAGATATATTCCAGGTAATTAGACATACCTCATGTTTAGAACAAGGTATGGAACCAAATTTATAATTCATTCAGAACCTATTTCTCATTTTCATCTAAAATGATACATGCCTAGTATTGTTAATACTAATTATGTCATCTCAGATGAAGTAGAGAAAACTAGTGAAGCTAAAGCAAACTCATCTCTTGATGGAATTAATGATTTGTTTCTTTATGAATGGGATACCAATATTCATTAGCATGATACCTAAAATATGATATAATAATAAGGACTTGGAGTTTATTGATTACATGAAGATGGTGCACAAATTCTAGCTCTATAAAAATAAGATGAGCTAAATGATGGTTTATTAAAAATCTATTTTGATGGCTCATAGAATAAACATGGTGAAAGATCTATTATGACGCTCATTTCAACCTCCAAATAAAGGTACTTTGTTTCTATAAAATTTTAGCTTGGATACTCTAACAACGTAACAAAATATGAGGCCTTAGTTCATGGTTTGAAATGGGCTAGAAATATGGGAGCTAAATTCTTATAGACATTTGGAGATAGTGAGCTTGTGGTAAATCAAATAAGAGAGATGAATGTGTGTCAAAATTCATTGTTAAAATCATAAAAATATAGGTTATGGGATCTTCTAAAGGACTTTGATGTATTTGACATAAAAGTAGTGCCTAGAGAGCAATAAGCATGCATATAGGTTGGCTACAATAGGACCCCAGTTTGACATTCTAGTTGATGTAAAGAAAAATAAAACTTAGCTATACATCAAGATTTTGGTAAGACCCTCTATTATTGATAATAAATTTAATTTTAAAGTCTTTGAGGATGATGATCAAGTTATTCATTTCCTATAAGAAGAGGTTGAATTCTCTTCTAGAAACCAGTCAAAACTTTTGTAGTAGTATAGTGATCAAATAGTTTAGCTCAAGTCTAACAAGTTACCCAAGGGTCTTGTCACACTTTAAAATATTTTAAGTAGGGACAATGAGGTAAGAAGGGAGAAATATTTTTTGTCTACCAAATAAAAACATTATGCAAGCATTGACATAGTCAATGGAAAAGCTCTCAAGCTCAAAAAGAATCTTTTGTTGATTTATGTAGAGAGTTTGCTAATGTGTTTGCATAGGATTAAAATTATTTAAAAGTATTTGATCCTATATTATCTTAACACACCTTTGAACTAGAAGCAGATACAAAAATGGTGAGGCAAAGATAAAGGCCAATCAACCCAAAGCTGGAACCTTTGATGAGAACAAAGCTTCCCAAACTGATTGAATCAGCTATCATCTCTCCCATCAAGCATTCCACTTGGGTGGCTAACCTTGTTCTTGTGAGGAAGAAGAATAGATAAATCATATTGTATGTGGAATTTCATGACTTTAACAAGGCCTCACTCAAGAACCATTATCCTTTACCATCAATAAAACAAATACTATAGTTAGTGGCTAGTTCAAAAAGAATTTCATTGCTATATGGTTATAATGGGTATAACTAAATACTTGTGAAGGAAGAGGATCAACTCAAAACAACATTCACCACCAAGTGAGGCACCTTTGCATAGCAAAAAGTGCCATTTGAGTTTTTCAATGTAGGAAAAACATTCTAAAATCCATGTGTATGACCTTTCAAGGTTTGATCAATAGGTTTGTTCTTGTGTATTTATATGATGTTACAAAATTTTCAAAGAAATCAAGTGATCACATGCTTCATTTTAGAGAGGTATTTGAGATATGTAGGCAATATGGGGTGTCACTTTGTAGAGAGGATCACAAAGCAAGTTAGTCAAGCATTAGTCCATAAATAATCAAACATGCATAAGGAACTAACTAACCAAGCCTATCTATTCCTATGGAAATTACAAAGGATAACAAGAAACAAATGAAAGAAATCAACACCATATTACCTTTTCAAATGGATTCACCATACCCATGTGGCTCAAAAACATGTTCTCCCTTGATCAATCATCCTTGTCTTTACCAACAATGGTGGTAAGCTCCTCTAATGCCTCAAGAACACTCCATAAAATATACGCTCTTGATTCCAAATAACTAAACTAGCCTATCAATGAAGCTTGCAAGAAAAATATATGATCAAATGCAAAACTTTGTGGAAATAATTTAAAATTATAACTTTCTAATATTCAAGATCTTTTATTAATGTCCATGGCCTCTCTATTTATAGATTTTTTAGATTGGTCAGGATCAACCATGACTGTCCATCTCAAGATTGAGATGTGTGTCCATGGATAATCCTAATATTTGGAATTAAATCCATAATTATCTTCATCATGACCTTGGAAGAAGGGGCATTGAAGAAGCATGGGAGGCATTAACTAGGCATGGGTGACCCATAATCCTGATATTTGTGGCATTTATGGCCTAGAGATGTCTTCCTAAGAAATGATGTCACCTAATGATGCAGTTAATAGGAATCAATTTTCAAAAATAAATATTCAAAAACTGTCATGGAAAATCCACTTAAGCTCTTGATTTGGATTAATTAGCCTTAAACAAGGTTAATCAACATTTGTGCAATTATTTGAAAATTGGTCCTCAATTAATCAAAATGGTTGAAAATTCATATTACTAAGTTGTAATTTGACTCAGGAAGAATTATAAGGTGACTTTAGATGTGCCAGAACCGTATTTCCATTTGAGATGTTTCCAACACAAAATAAAAAAGGTACATTGCATGTACCAATGAATTTAGGAGAAAAGAGTGATCCAGAGCACAAAAGGCAAAATCATCATTTTGACTCAAAATGAATTGATCAAAGTTAGTTGACCCATAAATTGCATTGCCCTATTTAAGGATACTTTGACCTAAATTGGCACTTGTAAAAACAAGTTCAAACCATTTAGCATGTTTTATGGATTTTGACCTAAAATGTGCATTTGAGTGCAATTCGAGTAAGATTGACAATTTCAACACAAATAGTGTTAGGAATTGGATTTCTACATTTTGCCCCTATTTAAGAAGGCATAGTGAGACATTTAGGTGAAGCACCATATTTTCAAAGAAAAAAATTGTCAAGAATAAATTAGAATATACCCATGATTCCCCCTCAAGAGCACATATTAGGATAAAAGAGAAATATGGACTCTCCAAAAGAGAGAGAAAGTGAGAGGTTAACCCATGGAATAGATCACATCCATACGAGTTAATGCTTGTGCATGTGATTACCATCAATGATAAAAATATAATTAGAGGTATAATGGGCCCTAGAGATGGTGGGAATGAGAAAGATGCAATCCCTAAATGTAAGGGACACACTATAAATGTACCCAATTTAAGAGTACAAACTATGCGCTTACAGCATTAATCAATCTTGAGACAAGTTGCACACAAAAATATTGCCATCATGGGCATTAGTGTGGAGATCTTGGAATTAGAGGAAAAGGGAGAATGTTCTACTTTATGAAGGGAAGCATCATTAGAATGGGGTCTCCAAAGAGAAGATAATATTAAGTGCCCTAGTGGAATAAATGTGATCATGATAAAATAGTTGTGCCCCAGTAGGGTGAATCTTGATCATTGATAAAGAATAAATAATGATTTTACCCTTGTAGAGATAATTTGATTTAGATGGTGTTCAGATGTTGTGCCCTAGCATGGGCAATTGGCAAGCAAAATAGCTAAAGGATTTAACCTAAAAGATAGGTTAAAGTGAGCAGGCACAAACGTACATACTATGGTGTAATAGCTTAAAAAGACATATAAAACCAAGCATATGAGAATACACAAAGTGATGAGAGAGATGAAAGTAAGAATATAAATAGCCAAGCTGATCTTAATATAAATTGAGTGCTACCTACATAGTTCCATGGACTCCTGTTCCAACATGAACTTCAGGACAATGTAGTTCACCCATGTTTGGGAGAGAATAAAATGAGGAATGATGAAAAATGACCAAGAATTGATTAGACTCACAATGCATGCAAAGAGATGCATGTCTAAACATATACAAAGAAGCTTGAAATGCATGCTACCTAGAAGCCTAATTTTATATCATGAGCCTAGGTTTTGTAAAGTGTTCTTGAGAATCGTTCATCGGAGCTGATGTTGACATTGAAACATTGAGACTTGAGCATAAAGTGCTTGATATAGAAAAATAAATTAAGCATCATAATTATGAAAAACTTATAATGACATAAGATTCCAATTGCACTAAGCCAGTTCAAATGTGAATATCTATAACTAAGGATAATGGTAAAATAATGACCAAAACCGGAGTTACAACAATTTATATTTAAATAAAAAAGAAAAAAATAAAGAAAAAGATAAACATAAATGAACCTAACTTAAAATCAAGATATGATCTATCAAGACTTAAGTAGGAACAAAAAATGTTTAAAAATAAAAGGCAAGAACATCTTAATGACATGAGACCAAGATATGAATAATCAAGATCCATGTGGACCAATAAGGCATTCTTGAACACAGAAAATCAAAATCAAATAGAAAAAAAAGACACCAACAATAATAAAATAAACAAAATGGTCCAAGAACAACATAATAATAGAGGATCAAGATATAAACAATTGAGATACATGTGAATCATCAAGATGTTCTGAAACACAAAAGAGATAAGCAAAAACAAACAAAAAAACACAAGACCAAGAAGAGACAAGAAGTAATAAAAAGAGAAAAGAAGAAGAAATAAAAGGAGAGATTTGAAATCATAATAAAACACCAATAAAACACAAAAAAACACCAAGAAAACTCAAATAAACACACACAAACAAAAACCAAGTTAGTGCAGTTTAAAGACAAATGTTCATGCTTGTGTGGTCGAGGTGTTACTTTCCATCATATCATTAAAAAAAATAATGGAAATTATTCCCTAATTAAAGAGGAACAATGATAGAAGAAATGGGGGAAGAGAAGAAAAAGAAGGGGTTGGCCGAGCTGACTCCAAATGTATAAGACAAGTGGATGCTACCTACATAGTTCCATATATGCATGTTCCAACATGAACTTTAGGCTAAATGTAGTTCAACTAGGAAATGGGATAGAAAAAAAATGGTGATTAGACCAGCATGATTAATGTTATAGAATAAATGGAAGATACAATAAACAAATGAGAATGGTCTAGCAAACAAAAAGCTGATGAGACAAGAAAGAATGATCTTGCAAAATGGCCATTGCATGGGACAAGATAAAATGAATTAGTGCTTCTATGCTTGCAAAATGGCAAGAGTATTCAAACTTAATAGTTGCTCATAAAATGGTGAGAGCATTCAAACTTAACAATTACTTGTAAAATGGTGAGAGCATTCAAACTTAACAGTTGCTCATAAAATGATGAGAGCATGGGATGTTGGAACAGGAATGTATAAATGTATATGTGAGACAATGTTTTTGTTCTTTTGTGGATCATGTTTTGATATTTTTGGTATTTTTAAAATATTTCTAATATTTTTGGTGTTTTTGAGATAAAATATGCACAAGGTGGGACCATCTAGTCGAGGAGATGCACATCATGAGAGTAGAAGTTATAATAAGATAGCTAAGCTGGCTACAATGGCCCATGCTCATAAATCAGTGAGAGTGAGGTTCTTGATAAAATAAGAAAGAGCAGCAAATACTTAAACTAAGAAGATGTGGTTTTTCACTTGTCTAAAGCTGCACAAGACTCTCTTGGTTGAATTACTTTGTAGAACTGTTGTTGAAGATGTTCATAATGTTCATGAGACATAATCGAGATCATAATTGGTTAAGGGACAAAAAGTGTTCAATATTATAACATGTCTTACACATAACAAAGAATATGCCCCTCGAAGAGAGCAATCTAGAATGGGATGAAAAATGTGTTCAAAGTTCAAAGGGTTCAAAGCCTTTACTATCGGGAATCATAAAAAGTGGACCAAGGTAGTATAAAATGTGTTTAAGGTAAGATAAAAGGGTGGGATAAAATTATGATAACATAAGTTACCCCCAAGTCAGGGGTCTTATAGACAATGGTTCAAATCTATTCATGCATAGAACCTCTTAAGGTGTATGATGTTCATGGGCTCTAAAAGTTCTTCCCTATTAGGTTTAGCCAGTCGATATGCTTGTGATCCATAGTTCACCATGACAATATATGGTCCTAATGAATTAGGCTAAAACTTGCCTTTTTTGGGTTCAATATTCATGTTCTTCTGGTTCTCTTTCAAAACTAAGTCACCAATCTCAAATTATTGAGGGAGAATGTATTTGTTGTAGCTTTTTCATAATATGTTCTGATAATCTTGCAAGTTTTCTAGGGCAGCCAGATGCTTACCATCAAGAATTTCTAGTTCTTGTAGCTATGACACTCTATATTCTTCATCCTCTTCAAAGTGCTCTAGTGATATTCTTAATGATGGGATCTCAATCTAAATCGGGATGATAAATTTAGTGCCAAAAACAAGGGAGTATGGAGTAGCTCCAATTGGGGTGTGATGATTGGTTTTATAAGCCCAAAGGGCAGGAAAGAGTTGCAAGTGCTAATTATGGCCATCATCATTGATAATATTTTTTAAGATGGCTAGAATAGTTTTATTTGATATCTTAGCTTGTCCATTTCTTTGCGGGTTATATGGAGTGGATATATTGTGCTTGATCTTGAATTTTTCACAAAGAGATTTTACATCTTGGTTCATAAAGGATCCATCATTATCAAATATAATACAGGTTGGGATGCCATATCGACAGATGATATGGTAATGAATGAATTTAGCTATTTATTTCCTAGTAACATAAGTGAGAGGAATGGCCTCAATCCACTTGGTAAAGTACTCGATTGTAGTGAAAATGTGCTTATGGCCATCTAAAGATGTTGGTTTAATTTTTCTAATGAGATCAAGACCCCATGTTGAGAATGGCCATGGTGTTATAATTGGATGCAATGATAAAGAAGATGCATGCATCAAGTTGCCATGCTACTGACAAAGAACACACTCATTTACATAATTACAAGCTTCTGTCTCCATTTTGGGCCAATAATAGCCTATTCTAAGGAGTTTCTTTGCTAGGACTACACTGTTAGTATGGGCCCCATACATTCCTTCATGAACCTCTTTAAGTGCTATCTTGGATTCTCCCAAAGATAAATAACGAAGAAGCATTCCATCATAGCCTTTATGACAAAGTGTGTTTCCAAGGAGGATATAACATGTTAAACAATGAAGGAATAGTTTTTATTGGTTTTTGGAAAGGTTGGTGGGAAATACATGACTATGAAAATAGTTATAAAAATCTTGGTACCATGGTAGCTCAGGTGAGGGATTAGGATTAGCAATGGTGCATACCCTCTCTGAATCTAATAGAATATGTGCTAGTTGAAGAATATTTTCAATCAAGAAATGATACTCTTTATCACTATCATACATTTGAATCATGGAAACAATTATTGCCATGGAATCGACAGATCTATTATTGACTCACAAAACTTACTCAAACTACAGAGATTTAAAATGTGTTTTGAGGTTATCAACAATTTGTTTTTAAGAAACAATCTTATCATCCTTTATTTGATACTAGTTAGTTGTCTAATTTATTATTAACTATGAATCTCCATAGACCTTTAAGCTTTTAATATCCCATTGCATGGTAAGACAGAGCCCTACAACCACTAAAATTATATATATAATTCTTTAGGGATCAAATCCCCCAGTGGCATGATTAATAATATGCCAGCTCTAGACCCTCGAGATGTGAAATATCCATCAAAATAGAGTGTCCACCATTTAGGTTCTTGTGATGCTTGTTCTATCATCATGATATAATCATCTAGAAGGTCAAAGTTGAGACGTTGAGTGGCTATAATATAAGCTTCTACAAGTTGGTCAATAAGAACTTATCCTTTGATTGCCTTTTGATTCTAGTGCTCAATATCAAACTCACTGAGGAGCATAATCCATTTAGCCATGCATCCTTGAAGAGCTATTTTAGATAAAAGGAACTTGAGAGGATATACCTTGGTGATAACAATAGTTTTATTATTTAGCATATAATGTCACAATTTCTAAGTGGCAAACACCATAGCTAAACATGCCTTCTCAATAGGCATATAATTATGTTCATAGGATACCAATGTGTGGCTTAAATAATAAACCATGTGTCTCTTACCATGATCATCATGCTGAGCTAAAAGTGCCCCCAGTGCATGTTCTGTGGTTGATATATAAAGAAGTAGTGGCTTTCCTTGTGTTGGAGGTTATAGGATTGGTGGATTAGCCAAGTATGTTTTAAGCTTTGCAAATGCTATCTGACAATCTTCATCCCACTAAAATGTTACCCCTTTCTTTAAGAGGTGGGTAAATGGGTGTCACTTATATGCTAATTGAGAAATAAACCTACGTATAGACTGGATCTTGCCTTGTAGACCTCACAACTATTTAAGATTGTTTAGTGGAGGCATTTACATAATAGCATTAACCTTTGTAGGGTCGACTTCAATCCCTCATTGTGATATAATGAACCCTAGAAATTTTCCTAATGTGACTCTAAAGACACACTTTTTAGTATTCAAGCAACCTTTATATGCATGAAGCCTTTCAAATGTTATTTATAGAATGTCAGGGTATCCTACTCTTGTTCTTGATTTTGCTAGTATATCATCAACATAGTCCTTGACAATGTCATGCATCATGTCATGGAAGAGGAAAGTCATTGCACACTAATATGTGGCTCTAGCATTCTTCAAACTAAATGGCATGACTTGGTAACAAACTATCCCCCATAGAGTGATGAATGCAGTCTTATGCTGATCCTTAAGGGCTATCTTGATCTGATTGTATTTGAAAAATCCATCCATTAAGGATAGCATCTCGTACCCAGTATTTGAGTTGATAATCATGTTAATGTTGGGCAAATAAAAATCATATTTGGGGTATGCTTTATTGATATCATGAAAATAAATACAAACACATATGCCTGGGGTCTTTTTACTCATTGATACTATGTTAGAAATCCACTCAGAGTAGTCCAGTGGTCTGATAAAATTAGCTCTTAACAACTTTTCCAACTCGACCTTAACCAAAATGGTGATGCGTGGATTCATCTTTCTCAACTTTTGCTTGATTAGTTTAACATCAGGTTGAACAATAAGATGATGCATAACTAAATTTGGGTCCAAGCCTAGCATGTCAAAATATGCCCATGCAAATATGTCTATATAATCCTTAAGAATGGATATAATATGTTCACATTTTGCTTCAGTAAGGGAAGCTCTAAGATAAACAATTTTGGGATCCTCATGGGTTCCCAAATTCACTTCTATTGTGCTCTCCATAAGGAGTGTGGATCCATCTTCTAGAATTATAGGCAATGTATGGTCATGATCATTTTATTCAACTATATCTTCTTGTTGTTCCTCCCAAAGATCTGGATAATATGAAGAATCAGAATCTACCTTCTCAAGTAAAGGCCAATTGACAAAAACCTTTGGAAACTCAAGAGCAAGATGCTCAAATATTTGATGTTATTTTGAAAAGATGCTTGTACTAGCTATGGAACTTGTGCTAGATGGAATTTCTATATCCTGAGGGGATGAGCAAACTTTATCACCTGGGAGTACCTGAAATAGGTTTTCACTCAAAGGCTTGTCTTTCTATTTACTTTTTCCCTAATTGATAAGTGCCTCACAGAGGTTTTCACTTGATGATCTCAATGTTTGTTCCTTATTATGACCAAGAAATTTTGCTTGCTCTTCAAAGTAGGTAGAATAATTTAATGAAAAATCAAAACCCTGCTTATGATCACCAATGGGGAATGTATCTTGTAGGCCTATGTATTCTGCAATTGATTCTTTATTTTGAAACTCATCGAGGCATATGACTAAATTTTGTTAATCCTAATCTATGAGTTCAGGATGGAAAAGACATAGGTTATAGTGAGGGTTTGATTCAGGATGGGAAACACTAATGGTAAAGATAAAATGTCCTACTTTAGGAAGGGAAGCACCACTAGGATGAGTTTTTTCTTCAGGATGGAAAGCTCCAATAGTAAATATGTAATGTCCTACTTCAGGAAGGGGAGCACCACTAGGATGGTTTTTTGCTTTAGGATGGGAAGCTCCAATAGGTGTTATGGTCAATATGGCATTTGAATCAAACAAATCTGAGTTAGCAAGATCATCAAAAAGGCTATAATGGAATGTTGTGTTGCTATTAGGAGTCTCATTACTATTCACTTCAAAAGAGTCACTATCAAATGTCATGAGGTCATCCTTTAGTGGTTTAAATCTAAAACCATGATTCCAATTGACAACTCCAGCTGATAAGGGTTCTAAAATTCCTTGCACCTGTGGGCCAAGGCCTTTCCCTGTAAAGTCAAGATGATCCATTATCTTGTTACGGATAAGATACTTTAGATTCTGAAAACAATCAGTAAGGACATCAGAATATAACCAATCTCCTTTAGTAAAAGCCTCTCAGTCTTTCTTTGGTGCAATTGTAGGTACAAAAACCATAGGAGGTTTTGATTATTTCTTCTTTGGTTTCCAAATTTGATTGGGTTTGTTAGGCATCTGAGAAGTTTTAGGCTTACCAAATGTTTTGGGAGAATTTTTTAATTTTACAATATGGAAGACATCCTTCAAATGGTACATGGAAATGCCTGTCTTTAATAATAACCTTTTTGTCTAGAGCTACAAGAAATGGATCAACCAAAGTGGAGGCTAGATCACTAGGATCTATATAATTAGATGGAGATGGATGAGAAATGATGGCTTTGTTCTTCTTTGCAATAAATTCAAAACCTAAGAAATAGTTATAATTATGAAACTCTACATTAAGATGTTTGCAATACTAGTAGGGCTGCCGATCAACAGGAATAATAACCTCAATCCCATTATGGGGAAACTTAAGGCATTGGTGAAGAGTAGATGAAACTACCTGTACTTCATATATCCAAAGATGAACAAAAATTATGTTATAAGGAAGCTCAATATCCACAATAAATAATAATGTATGATGAGAAATAGACCCAACCATAATTGGCAACCAAATTGTACTAGATGACTCCCTCTCAACATTGTCATAAGCCTTGATTGTAATAGTCTCTGGCTAAATGTCTTTATCCATGTAACCCAATCATCATACCCAATTGAAGAGATATGATGTTCAACCTTGAACCATTATCTATAAGAACCCACTTGATCTTGTGATCTACAATAATTATCTCAATGTATAGTGGGTTATTGTGGTTTGGACCGAGGGTGGACATGTCCTTTTGATCAAATGTGATTTGATAAAATGAAGACAAATGTCCAACTAGGTTCTAGAACTGATCAAGGTTTATATCATTAGGCATAATAGACTCTTTTAAAATTTTGTTGAAGATGGTTCTATGGACATCAGATGTCCATAAGAGTTTTAATATGGAAATTTGTTTATGGGTTTTATCTAATTGATCTGTTAGATTAGAAGGCCTTTGAACTATAGATTGAATTAGTTTAGTCTTTGTTGGGACAATATTTAGCTTTGGGATCTTGGCATAATGTTCTCATTGGGTTTATGGAAAGAAGTGGGTGAAGGGCCCTGGATGGTAACTCACAGGTGTCTAGTTACAATTGCATAACCTAGAGGTGGTAAGGAGTCATTATAATTAGAAGAGTGAGGCAAAGGGCCTTAGATGGTGACTCATGGGTGATTAACCGTATTTCTATAATTTTGGCTCAGTGAGGAGCCTTTATAAGAAAGGTACTATTGTTTAGGATTAGTAACCCATGCAAACAGAGTAACAACATGATGATGTGAACCTGATATGGTATTACTAGGGGGAGAAGGTGTTGACCCTATAATGATGGGTCCTATGTTGCAAAGAACATGAGATTGGCCACATGGTTTTATAGTAATAGTGACAATATGGGTTGTAGAAATGCATCCCATAATATTATTATAGTCATAAGGTACATTGTTATAAGCCAAATTATTAGTGTGGGCATTATGATCTCAATTATGTTCATTATGATTCTGACCTTGTTTTTAGTTTTGATTATGCCTCTGTCCTTGATTGTGACCATCTTGAATGTTTCTTGGTGGTGGTGGATCATGTCAAGGAAAGGGGTCTTTGTAGATTCCCATATCCTAATTTGTGTCCTGATTAGGGGCCAACATAATTTCTAGTTAACCACTTTCAATAAAGTCTTCAATAATATGTCATAATTAAATGCAATGATATGCACCATGACCAACAACACGATGAAAGTTACACCATTCATTCTCTTTATACCAATATAGTTTTGGCTAATATTGAAGAAATGGCCTTGATACTCACCATATAATTAAATTAGCTGCAATGAGATTTTGTAACACTATTTCAACCGATTCTCCTAACTTGCTAAAGACTCAAAAAAAATTATGAAATTTCTTTCATGAAGGTTGTCTCTGTGAAGTAGGTAGTGGATTTGGGGGAGTTAATTCTACATTTGAAGGAGGCATAGCCTTTACCATTTGTACATGTATTTTTTTAGTCACCTCATTTTCAACCATGTTTTTATTTTTGCTAAAGCCCTTAGGCTTATCCTGCATAACTATTTGAGCTGGTGATTTAGTCTGATTAGATGCTTGTCCTTGGGCGAAAATCTTAACAAGGCCCCTAGTAATAAGAACCTTGTCAATCTACACTCCTTTGTCAATAATTTCTTTAAATGAGTTAGCACAAGCTAATCGTAGATTATGCATAACTTCAAGATGTAAACTCTGTTCAAAGATATCAGCTAACTATTTATCTAGCAAGTTATGTTGAAAGTATCCTACCAATGCTCTCCACCTTTACAAATATGTAGTGAAGCTTTCACCATCACGTTACTTGGATTTACATAAGTCAACAATGGTTAATTAATGTTCTATGTTATATGAGAAATGGTTAACAAACTTTTTTGATAAGTCATTCCAATCCACAACTAATCCCTTGGGTAGTTTAAGTAGCCAATCAAGAGCTTGTCCCGCTAAACTTTATTTAAATAGTTGTAGTAAGTACTCACTCCTATAAGCAAACTCTTGACATAAGACAAAGAACATTTGTATCTGTTCGCATGGATCTCTTTTCCCTTTGTATTTTTCAAATTTGGGTGCCTCAAAATGAGGTGGAAAGGGGTTTTGGAGAATGGATAAATCAAATAGATATGGGCATATCTCATCAAATTTGTACTTTTTGGCTCTATTATTCATCTCCAATCTTTGGACAATTTCCTTCATAGAATTCCATTCTTACATGTGTGGTGCATTTGTGGATTGGATAAGATGTTGTTAGGGTGGAATGTGCCCCTGGTTTTGTGTGGATCTATAGGGAGCATATACATTTTGATCCATGACTTGAGTCTGATATGCCCCTTGAGTTGAGAACATAGGCTATTGATTCTTAGATTGTAAAACATTCCTTGAATTTTGTTATTTTGTATTTTGTTGATTTTGGAAATTTCTATGTTTATTTACCAATTTTTGGGTTGGTTAAGAAGAACTGGCCAAATTGTCTTGAGGGATTTCTTCAATTCAAACTGAATGTTTGGGTTTCTGAGTTTGTAAAGTAACAAGAGGTTCTTGATGATTGAATAATGTATGTTCTATATCAAATGTAACATTTTGTAAGGTCTCTTGTGACTTTAACTATTCATTTAAATTACCTTAATCCACTATGGTAGTGTCCTCATCCAATATTTATTGTGTACCTTCAACCACATTGCCTTGTTCTTTCGAAGCATTATTGTGAATTGAAGTGGCAATTAGGGAGTCAGCTAAGTCTATGATAAGTTGATCTACATATCATTAATTTATTATCTTGATCTTGACTCTATTTGTATTTCCTTTCCTTTGTTAGAGGAAGAAGGTATGTCTATTTGTGCAAAAGCTTGCTCTTATCGTTATTATTCTCCTTCTCTAACTAAGGTATGTAATTATTTTGTAGGAAAGTTAAAAGGTAGTCTAGTACCTGATTATATCAATCTAAGAAGGGATTCTTCTTGATCTTATTGGGGTTGATATTCATTGTAATCATCTTCATATCCTACTATTATGGGGATATCATAAAAAACAATGGGGTTATCTTGACCATCATAAAATTTCTCATCTTCATAACTAAGGCCATAAGAGTTCC
The DNA here is from genome assembly GCA_037957365.1 of Torreya grandis. Lineage (NCBI taxonomy): Eukaryota > Viridiplantae > Streptophyta > Pinopsida > Cupressales > Taxaceae > Torreya > Torreya grandis. The sequence continues at coordinate 4,371,690 of JARHVA010000409.1, forward strand.
CACTATAGGTGAACCTTTGAGTCATGTATAAAAAAGTTTTTCTAAGTATTGACTAACTTTGGACTAATGTTTGGTAACCAATCAAAGTATGCTTTGGCTCTTTTCTAAACAAATAGCCAAGGTACTAATGAGACTATAAGGGAGGGTGGTTTGAAACCACACACAATTTAGAAGATTCAGTTCACAAGTTTACTCAACCTTTGGCAAAGTTGAAATCATATAGATCAGAAGAGAGTAAGGTAATTCAAAGACCCAAGGTGAAAACTAGTACACCAAAGCCTATATCTTTGTGATGTACCCACACTATAAAAGCTAGCTTCAACTTTGACAAGTTGACCTAGAAGTTTAGAGGAAGTCTCTCTAGATTACAAAGAAGACAAAATGAACTAAGCAACTCAAGATGTAAAAACATGCATGAATCACTAAGTATAAATCTAGGACCAAATAGGCAGCACAACATTGCCACATGATTCTAGTAGGATAAAATATGTTCTAAGACTCAAAGTGTGAGTGATACACAAGATGACTTGAGTCCACCAAGATGATAATGTGATTTTGAGTCTTAATAAATGAACTTCAATCTAAATGGAAACTTGAACCCAAGTTAAAACAAAATTAGTGCGTAAATGGTGAACCCACTTTGACACACCAACCTTAGAACTCAGAAAGGTTTAATTTTGAATGTGGATTATAAATGAAGGATTTAAACAAATTGGGTAAAAGATCTAGACTCAATTAGGTAGCATGACTGCACCAAAGTGGATGACATTACACAAAGCTTTTGATAATAATTTGAAGAAGGAAAAGATGAATTTTCCATTTGGACAGTGTAATGCCTCCCTTGCTCAAGAAAATTGAGGACAATGTGTTTTGGTTAAGTTCATTGAGTTAACAAGCAATTTTAGACACAAATCAAGACCAAGTAAGCTAATGACAAAAACTAAATGTCTTAAGTCTAAACTGATAAGTTATGACAAAGTGGGGTCTACTAAACTAGTAAGGTTTCGATCATTCTAGGGGAATCAATTGCACAATGACTTTCACATCAAATGATGTAAAATACAAGCAAAAAAATTGGGTGACCATGGCATTGGCTAATTTAAAAAGGTCTAGTCCTTTTTACAACCATGACATCTTGCTATTCACTCAGTGTAGTGTGATGTCCAAATGTAAATACGTCCCATGTGCAACTCTAAAGGAGTCAAATGAAGTCAATGTTGGGAGGTGAAACTCTAGGTTAAAGCTTCCCTAAAGAACTCATGGGAGGTAATGACGTCCCCCTCACAAGCCAAGTTTGCATGAAAATAAAGAAAGAATAAAATAGAAAGACTTTAGGGTCATTTTTAAGGTCACCCAAACTTTGACGAGTTTTTGGAGAGTGTTTTAGATGACATTCTTTCTAAGCCTTTGGACTAGGCTATTTGCAATAGAAATGGCACTTTTGATTCCAAGGGTTCCCTAAAGGGGACAAATGGAAGAACATACACTCAATATTCCTCTTTTTTCCAAACAAAATATAATTAAACAACTATTGAAAATAAGAATTGACAAGTGTGTTCAATTTTAAGCCCAAAATGAAAGATTTGGTGGTGTTCATTTGACCCCCTACTCTTAGTTGTAAACTTTCAAAACATTCACCAAAACATCTAAATTCTTTGTTAAACACAAAGACAAAGTTCCTAATTGATTTTTAAGCATGTAAAAGGTGATTTAAATATGTTTTTATCAAATGTCAAGCTTGGTCCTATAGCAAAAATGTCATCATGTCCTTTAGCTTTGAAGCTCTTTTTAGCTTGAAACAATCAACTTTGAAAAAATAGCTCTCAGGTTTGTGTTTTAAGAAAAACACAGTGACCGACATCGGTTATTACCTCTGACGATGGTTACTTTGGCTAACTGAGATCTAACCAATTTTGGTTTTGCTAACCGATGTTGGTTAACCCAAGTAATTGATGTTGGTATTACTTGCTGACATCGGTTATTGTGTAAAAATTGTGGCAAACAAAAATGGCAAAATAAAGTTAGAAAATTAATTTGCATGAGTTTTAAGGGTCTAAATGGATACTTTAGAGTTACAAAATGATCTTATTTAGGTCTGAGATGTGTCTCATCCCACCGGGCATGCCAAGATGTAGAGAGGATTACAAAGCAAGTTCGTTAAGCATTAATCCATAAATAATGAAACATGCATAAAAAACTAACTAACCTGGCCTATTGATTCCTATGAGAATTACAAAGGATAGCAAGAAATAAATGAAAGAAATCAACACCATATTATCTTCCCAAAAGGATTCACCATACCCATGTGGCTCAAAAACATGTTCTCCCTTTATCAAAAATCCTTGTCTTTGTCAACAATGGTGGTAGGCTCCTCTAATGCCTCAAGAACACTCCATAAAACCTAGGCTCTTGATTCCAAATCACTAAAATAGCCTATCAATGAAGCTTGAAATCAAAATCTATGATAAAATACAAAAGCTTGTGGAAATAATTTAACATTATAAGTTTGCAATATTCAATCTCTTTTATTCATGTCCATGGCCTCTCTATTTATAAATTTTTGCAATTGGTCAAGATCAACCATGACCATCCATCTCAAGATTGAGATGTGTGGCCATGGATAGTCCTAATATTTGGAATTAAATCCATAATTATCTTCATCATGACCTTGGAAGAAGGGGCATTGAAGAGCCATGGGAGGCATTAACTAGGCATGGGTGACCCATGATCCTGATATTTGTGGCATTTATGGCCTAGGGATGTCTTCCTAAGAAATGATGTCACTTGATGTAGTTAATAGGAATCAATTTTCAAAAATAAATATTCAACAACTCTCATGGAAAATCCACTTAAGCTCTTGATTTGGATTAATTAGCCTTAAACAAGTTTAATCAATATTTGTTTAATTATTTAAAAATTTGTCCTCAATTAATCAAAATGGTTAAAAAGTCATATTACTGAGTTGTAATTTGACTCTGAAAGAATTAGAAGGTGACGTTAGATGTGTCAGAACAGTATTTCCATTTAGGATGTTTCTAACATAAAATAACAAAGGTACATGGTGTGTACCAATGAATTTAGGAGAAAATAGTGATCAAGAGCACAAAAAGTGAAATCATCATTTTGAATCAAAATGAATTGATCAAAGTTAGCTGACCTATAAATTAAATTGACCTATTTAGGGATACTTTGACCTAAATTGTCACTTTTAAATGACAAGTTTGAACCATTTAGCACTTTTTATGGATTTTGACCTAAAATGTACATTTGAGTGCAATTCGAGTAAGATTGACAATTTCGACACAAATGGTGTTAGGAATTGGATGTATACACACTTAACCCAAATAAGTGTGTGTTTTAAGTTCATGAAGGTAAAATCTTTGGTCATGTTTTTTATAAGCATGGTTTTAGTATTGATCCAAAAATAATAGACTCTATTCTTGTTTTGTCCTTATCTAAGCATAAAAAACATTGCAAAGTTTCCTTGGCAAGATTAACTTTATAAGAAGGTATATATTTGATTTTGCAAGGTTATCAAGGCCTCTTAAATCTATGCTCAAGAAAAATTATAATTTTACTTGGATCAAGGAAGGCATGAAAAGTTTTGAAAAAATCAAACAAGCCATTGATATTGCTTCCACTCTTATCAATACTTATTTTTCAAAGGATTTTATGTTGTATGCATATGCTAATGTTGATACAATTTTAGGAATATTGACATAATAAAATCAACAAAGTTTGGAGAAACCAATAACATTATTTAGTCAAGGATTTCAAGAGTATGAATAAGGTAAACATTTATTGAGAAACATGTGCTTTCTATAATCAGACGTCTCAAAAAATTTAGGTACCCACTATCTAACAACAAGATCCATGTGATGGTTGCCCATCCCAGCATCAAAGAGTTCTCATTGAACAAGGACATAAGTTAAAATAGAGTAGTATGGATAAAAAGGGTCATGGAATATGACGTGGAAGTAAAATTAACCAAGTTGATTAGAGGTAAAGGGTTGTGTGATAATTTGGCTCAAGACTTGCAAGAAAGTACAAAGGCAATTTTGGTCTTGAATGATAAAGATATTTTAGCTAATCATATAACTTCAACAAGCTAGTTTTAAGATATGATAAGGTATCTTCAAAGTGGTATGTATTTTCCAAACTTAAGTGGTTCAAAGAAAAGGTACTTTAGGCTGAAAAATATTCCTTTTTTGCTTGTTGATGGTGTGATATTCAAAAAAGATGTTAATATCATGTTGTTGAGATGCATAAAGCAAAGTCAAGTTGAAATATTACTTGAATAATTTCATGATGGAAAAGGCGGAGGCCAATTTTTAGCAAGGAAAACAACCATAAAAATCATGAGGGGTGGATATTATTGGCCAAACATTTTCAGAGATTGTCATGCTTGGGTAAGGAATTTCAAGAAGTGTGTATTATTTATAGAAAATGAAATGCTTGTTACCTTACCTCTTCAACCTATTTTAGTAGATCAACCCTTTGTCTAATGGGGTTTATACTTCATTAGTGTCATCAATCCACCTTATATCTTGGGCCACACATGGATTCCCATAGCCGTATATTACTTTACGAGATGTATAAAAGTAATGGCTTTGAAGAAAGTAAATGAATCTAGTGTCTTGGACTTCTATGAAGGTTTGCTCAAAATGTTTGGTATTTATTCCACTATAATTTTAGATAATGATATGGAATTTTTAGGGCCTAATATTATTTAATGAGATGTTCAAAATGGTGTGTATCTTAGCACTTATTCCAATCATTATCCATAAGACAATGGCCTTACTGAGTCTACTAACAAAAACTTGTTTAAGATCATTAGGAGTACCATTGAAGACAACCAAAGGACTTAGAATTTGAAGTTTAAGTTAGAATTATGGGATGATAGGATCACATTCAAGAGATATATTTCCAATTCACCCTACAATCTAGTGTATGGGAGAGAAGCTAGATTGCCAATCTCACTTGAGCTCCCTTCTTTAAAGCTAATGCATCAACTAGAATTTTTGGAGAGTGAGACTATGGAAGTGAGATATGTTAAACTTATAGAGTTAGAAGAAATCAAAAATTAGTCCATGTTAGCTATGGAGATACATCAATTATAAGTGAATAAAACATTTTATAGAATAACATATTCAAATAGCTTCAAGGAAGGTGACTTGGCAATCAAATGGGATGAGAATAGGGCCAAATCAAGAAAACACACAAAGTTTGATTCACTTTGGAGTGGTCCTTACATGATTTCTAGCCGCAAGTCTTAAAACACCTTCCAACTAGCTAAGATGGATGGTAAAGAGCTCCTAATCACAATCAATGGGATTCATTTTAATCATTATTTCTGAAGATAGATTCTTCTTTATAAATAGTAGCTTTAGTTTTTAGTTTCTTCCAAGTGATATCTTACACATTTTCAGTTTATATTTGTATTAGTTTTAAATTACCTAAGTGATTATGCACATGTGTTGTTGTGATTGATAAGGTATTTTTTAGTTTTAGATTTGGTGATGTTTTCATAACTCCATAGCCCAATGGTTAAGGCTACTAGTCTTGAGTGTTTAACAAGTAAACATCCCAACAGGATCATTAAGAATGTTGACAAATTTTGCCACCATTGGTCGAGGGTATGTGCATAACGAAATTGAGGTCATTTAGTTTTGGTTGGTGGTGTATAGCATGTTTTGGATAAATTAAGATAACTTTTCAAAATTTAGGATAAAGTGAATCTAACTTGTTTCTTGTAAAGTCTATCAAAACCTTTGGAAATGTCTTGTCAAGTGATTCAAGTTCATTATCTTAAAGATAATTTTAAGGAATTTAACATGATATGGGATAAAATAAATGTTATTATCAGTACATTTAGGTTCATTTTAATATTCTTACATTGCCTTTTCTTTGTGATTACTCTCAAACATCTTCAAGGCATGGGAAAAGTGCAAAAAAGTTATCTTGGCACGTTTAGTTGCTTAAGTGCAATTTTTATGGAAGACCCCATTCATGAATTGAATATTAAATAAGTTATGCATAACATCATATAGTATTAATAAATCCAAAACCATGCTCAATAATATATCATAGGTCCAAACTTTGGCAGAAGTTTTTTAATTCTTCTAGAAGGCTAGTAAGGGTAACTTTCAAATGTCTGCTTCATGAAGGAGAATAAGAGTTGGTTCAAATGATATTATGAGAATATATGGGCCCATATTCCAAAAATATTAAATGCATTATTTTAAGGGTATAGGGGCTTAACTTTATGAACCATAGTTAAGAAAGAAAGATGCTCTAAAATCCTTCTAAAACCCCAATAGCTTAGTTTCAAGTAATATCATTGAATTTTTGTGTTATTTGTTGCAAATGAAAAGTTTTTTGATATATTATGGTCATAAATAACCTTAATACACCTTCCTCAATCAAAATTTGAATTCAAATAATGAATAAAAGTAAAGTTACAGGTTGCAAATTTTCAAACATGAAAGGGAGACAGTCAGAAAAGGCATTTTTTAATAGGTTTAAATGATTGGTTGAAGATATATAATGGTTGGAATTTTTTGAGAGTTTTTAGTGATGTTAAGAAGTTTTATAGTTAATTGGATGAATTATATTTATATTTTATATGTTAATGACAAAGTGTGCAATGTGCTTCTCCTAGTATGCTTGAAGAAGGCTTGGTTGATCTTCAGACTTTGCATGGTTAAGGATGTTTAGGGATGATTATGGTTATTTTAAGATGTGAAATAGGTCACATAAGAGGTATTATATGATTTTATTTAATGTTTTCATGAGTGGAATTCATCTGGTTCTTTATTATGTTCATCTAGACATAATCGGGTTTGTGGCAAAAAAATCTAAGTAGGCATATTGATGACATCATATTTCACACATGAAAAGATTTAAGGAGTAGATTGATATATGGATGGATTCTCCTATGAGTTTTGATCATGTTTTCCAAGTTTTAGGTCATGCAAGTAAGTGTAGCTAAATATACATGTGTTCAAATTTGGCTTTCTAGACAGATTACAAAGGTTCCCATACTTAGCCAGACCATCACTACAAGTCAAGCAGACATGTATGAACCAATAACTTTGTACATTTATTTTAGGTAAGAAGAAATAAAATAATGGTTAAAGGTTTATATGGAACTAAACTAATGGTAAAATTTTTATATGGATATTTTGACTATAGTGGCAAGAAGCTACCCTAGAAATTTGGAGTATTAAAGTGTTGTCTAGCTCAAGTTATAAAGCTTCAATGTTGCTCTAGAAAACTATGATGGGTTAGAGACCATCAAGTTTAATAATGTAAAATAGTAAGGTAATTAGTTATAATATATAATGGTATGTGTTAAATCATAGATATTTATCCAATGGTGTGTATGAATTTAACATGTCAAAGGTTACATGCGCATGTGACAAGTGTCAAAAGCTCGCTAGTCTGACAAAAGATCAACGGTGAGCAGTGGTTCGTACTAAATAATATTAAGGGTGTGGGAAAATTCAAAGATTTAAATGTGTAGAAGGAGTGTGATAATTAAAATTGGAATAGTTTTGGTATCTTGGATCTAATATATAATAGTGAGCATTGCAAGGTAAGGACCAGACTGATCTGCAGAGATCGACAGTGAATGTTTAGTCAATATTGCAAGGGTGCACGAGATGAGGTCAACATGTTTATTATTTAATAGTTTATATAATTTAAAGTTGAATAACATTGATGGTGTGTGTTTTATCCTAAATTATATGACACGAGATGTGAGTAAAGTGACCAAGGTTTAACTGTGACCGTTTGAATTTGAATATTCAAAATTAACAAAGGAAAGACCAATGTCTAGTTTTTGGGCCATATCTTTTGATCCAAGTAGAATTTTATAATGGTGTAAAAATAAAATATGTAGAGGACTCAAAGGTGAATATATAAATATATATTTTAATGTTTAAAAGTGTCTAAATTCAAAGTTATGAAGGTTCAAATTTGATTGTGTATTCGTTCATGCTCTGTAAGTAACCTGAGAAAGGTATTTGTGTTGTGATTGTTGGTAATTCGATGTTTTAAAGTGAGATAGATATTGGGGACTTTTTTAGACTCCATGAGGACCATTATGTGTGTATTTTTAAGGTTTGATCAATCATATCTAGTATGAACAAAGGTTTAGAAGTTGATTGTGTGTTCGATCATAATGGTTATATGCACTTAATGTTGTTTAAGCAAATTGTGCTTAAGCAGAAGGGTGTTGTGATGGATGTAGGAACTTAAGGAGGGCATATATATCATATGGCATGGGTAATATTGGCCAATTTTGGCTCATATACCAAGTTGTACCTAGGTGGATCAAGTTGCTAATGGATGAGAAAATGAACAGATGTCCCAGATGAAATGAGTGGACCAGAGAGATCTCACAGTTCTCACAAATATTTTGAAACACTTTAAGATTTATTAAACCGTATTTTGTCAAATTCTAAGGGATAGGTCTGCAGAGCAAAGAAAAAGGTTCTTGAGCAAAGAAAAAGGTTCTTGAGCAGTTATCATGGTGAAACCAAGTAATTCAAGCACTTCAAGCACAAGTTTAGAAGATCTACGGACTCCATCAGAAGATCTATGGAATCCATTTGAATAACTAAGGACTCCATTATAACTATAGACTCCATCAGTAGAGTTGATTTACTTAAATTTCCTTATAAGTTGAAAATAGTGCAAAGTCTCATTTTTAGCTAAGTCTTTACTTGTATTTTTTTGGATTTTTAGTGTTAGAATTCTTTCGGACTTTGTCCAAAAGAAAAGTTCTGAAAGCTTATTTTATTTGGAGAAGTGTCCTAGCAAGGTTTTTTGGAGGATCTTTTCTTAAAGAAAAATGCCCTATACAACTTTCTCAAAAGGTGCATTTCTCAAGAAAGTGGTCCTTTTAAAAAATTTCGAAGGACCATTTTTCACTTTTTTGAAGGGCACTTTCAAAAGAAATGCTCCTCTTCAAAATTTCTAAAAGGTACCTTTTCAGAATTTCCAAAGGGTATGTTCCTTTCAGAAGATCCATTTTCAAAAGTTTTGAAGGACTTTTCTAAAAGGGTGAGGCATTTTTTTGAAGAAAGGACCATTACATTTTTTATGAAGGGTTTATTTGGATCTCCGAGGGGTTATTTGCAAAGGAAAGAATTCCTTCAGACTTTTTATCCAAAGGAAGTTTACTAAGGAAAAGTATTTTCAAAAAAATTTGAAGGGTAAAATCCATTTGAAAAAGGATCAATTACAAAATCTTGAAGGATATATACCTTTTGGGAAGGGTCTATTTCAAAAAATGTGGAGGGCACCTATAGAATTCAGAAGGGCACTTGGAAGGAGTCCGAGGAATTATGACAAAGTCTGAAGAAATTCCATGGGAAAAAATCCCAAAGGAAATAGTTTGGGAAAGTGGCATGGGAAAAGGACTGGTTCAGACAAAAAGTCTAAAGGAATTCTTTTGGGAGAAAAGTCTGAAAGAAAAGGATCTTCAAGAAAAGCAAAGTAATGAGAAGTTTGAAGTAGTAAGCGGTAAGGAGAACAACAAATAAATAGGTGACACTTGTCAAGATCATGTGGACATAGACAAATGGATAAAAATAAGTCAAATGGTTAGGGGATTCCAAGATTTGGCATGTGGCAAGAAATGGAATGTGTCAATAAGTCAGGAGAAGGATCCAAGAGCTCACAATTGATCATGCATTCAGATCCAATAGAGTGAATACACAAGTGGGGTCAATGAAACCAAGTAGATTAACAACATAAAGGACCAATGACTAAGGCACATGCAATAAAGCTAAAGATGACCCAAGTTGAACCAAGAGGGCAACAAGAACTAGTCCCATCATTAAATTTCTTGAAGGAAACAAAAGAGTTGTTCGCACCCACTTGTACAAAGTGGGTGAGCAACTTGAATGGAGATGTAGAGCCATGCTTCTAGTCATTCCCTCAACAATCTGTCACCCAGAACAAGTCCAATCATGATACTACATAAGCATGGATATTTCATCCTCATAAAAAAAGAATTAACACAGTCAGGGGCTCAAAAAGGAAAAGGATTTTTAGTCATTAAGATTCCCCCTCTTCATCCTTTCAAAAAAGTCCTTTCATCCCTTTTTTGCAATATATACAGGCTTTTGGGCTTAGAAATAGATCCCTCAACTGGTGATAGAGGCACTCTATAAAAATTTCCTTGTAACACTATCTTGAATCAATACAAGGCAACTTTTTGATTTCCACTAAAGTCAAGTATGCATTATTGAAGTTTAACTTGTAGAATGTATGTTTTTCCTCATCATCTATGATTTCTCTACACACCTCGCTTCAATTTTCTTAATTTCCTATAGGTCATGTGATGTGTTAGCCTTTGGTGCCTTTCTGAAGTGTTATGAGTCATAATGTCTCTCCTATAAACCTATTTCTTCCTGCCCTTCAAAGTGCATCTTCCCCTTTGACCTCCACACAGCTACTCTACTTACAACTCTAAAATAAGATCAGCTAGACTTGTCTTGTTTAAGTCCAGTAGTAGTCACGAAGGTTCCCAGTCTGAATGTGGATCACTCTCTTTTGGTGAATCAACTCCCTTAGCTTAGATTTTCCTTTTTATGTTATCCTTATATCCTTTTTATTTAGTCATCAGTAGATTTTAGCATGGGAAATGAGAGCTAAAGTGAAGCATATAAGGAACTAGCCTCATTAAAAATCCTAGAGGTTCAACCTCATAATAGGATTCCCACATCCTGAGGTTATCCCAACACTTGTAGCTAGGAGTGAGAAAGCCTAATAAACTCTCCCACAAAGGGTCAAATTCTAGCCTACAATAGTTTTTGGTTTGCCCGGTGAGACCACTTTCAAGGAAGATTGGTCAAGTTTGATGCTAGTTTGATCAATTTGTAGTGGTTATAGCTTTCATCTTTTAGTATCTGGAAACTCTAAAGAAAACTCAAAAATCTGGTGATAGAACAATAACTATTATTCATGCCAAAGGTGACTATGAGATCAACATCTATAGGTATTCCTTTTGAATTTGTTGAATTACCCTTTAACTCAATAATAAGGATAAGGTTCACCCATACTCACCCATACATAGGAAACTTTCTTCCTAAACTAGTCATAAGGTATACTTACACAAGAAGATCTTCATTAACCCCTCTTCCTAGCATGATTCCCCAAAGATCTTTTATAGGCTTTAGTGGACAAAGTCTTTTGAATTTACCACAATATGACCCTATGCCAATAACAACCCTCAAAATCATCCCATATTTCATAGAATACCAAGTCATGACTTCTATTGAACACATCACAAATATATCCAATTTCTACAATATCCATAATGTCACAGTAGAAAATGTAGCTATCAGACTATTGGTTATATCCTTTAAGGGAAATAATTTAGATTGGTATAGAGTTTTATCTCTTAACTATATTCAATCATGGGATCAACAACAACCTTATGTAAGAGATTTGTAGACAAGAGTGATCATTTGTCACTTGCATAATAGTTGACCACGATCAAGAGAGCTCCTCATGAAGTTATGGAAGACTTCAACACAAGATTCCAAAAGGCTTGGGATAGAATTCCATCCACTATTAGACCATCCCCTAACTTTGAATTCTTATACTATTTGAAGGCTCTGAACAGTGGCATAATAGTAATGATACAATCCATGGGAGGGGACATATTGCCAAACGCTTATGAGGTGAATATTAAAGAAGAATAGACCCCCAATGCCCCTTTTCCCTAAGAACAAACCACCTCCTGAAGTCATTCCCCCACTTGATGTTATTCTTCCAAATCCAACAATTGTTGTTATACCATCACCTAAGTAGGAAAAGGCGTCCACTAATGGATTAAGTGATTCCCAAGAGTAAAAAAAACTACCTAGAGCTTAAGAGCATGCTCCAATCCTTGAAAAATGATGTAGTAAATGTAAATAGGTAGGCTCAATTCAATAAGTTGTACCAGGCTGCATAGTAGTCTCATCAACAATCTTATCAAGGTAATAGACCACCCTTCAGGGGAAACTTCCAAGGTCAAAACAGAGAGCAAGGATAAGGACAACCTAGATATAATAAGCAAAACAATTACAATCCAAATGTTTCAAGCTCTTCTAACACCTTGGTTCTTTTTCAAAACAATATGACTGAAGAGGCTGAAGGGACAATGCCTTGGAATCAGTCTTTTGGGCAATCCATTATCCCAACCAATGTTGCTAACCAAACATTCAATGACCAATGGCAATAAGTTGTTGCTTATGGATATAACCAAGCCTTATGGTTCAAAGCATGCAAAATCCCATGATGCCAAGGCTAGGACAGTCTCCACAAGACCAAAGATCTAATCAAGTCCTAAACCAACTAGATGTTACAATGCTCATCAGTGAGCAGGAAGAGTGTTATGCATCCAATCAACAAGCTAGCTCCAATCAAGCTCATGCCCTAGTGTTGGTAAATACAAGATTCAAAATAAGGAATATGGGTGAAAAATAGGGGGAATTCAAGGAACCTCCTACCACTACTCCTTCATTATCCAAGCCTAACAATCCTACTATCACTCCAAAGGTCTCGGTACCTCCACAAGGCTCACAAATTCAACAAATAATAATAGCGGCTCTCAAAGCACAAGCAAAAGTTAGTAGTACACTAATCAACATTATTGAACAAATAAAGAAATCCAATGTGAGTGTATCAATGTGGGACATGATTTTCATGCCTGATCAAGTGGATACTTCAAGAAGGTTTGTCTAAGATAGGTGTTACAACAACTATAGGTAAACAACCAAGCAAAGAAGTTGAGGTCCTTGCTAATGTAGCCAAGGTTCCTATGGGATAAATGTTAAGTAATGTGTTCAAACCTCCTCCTTTCTACATTTCATTAATCATTGGTGACTCCTTGGTGCATAATTGCTTGGTAGATAGTGGAGCTAGCACTTTAGTAATGCCAAAGTCCATAGCTAATCAGCTAAACCTTAAATACAAGTCACACACCAAGGGAGTCTTGCAACTTGACGGTTCTTCCACAAAGCCATTTGGTATCATCAAAGATTTGAATATGACCCTACATGCTTATCTTAGTGTTTCAGTGGCTCAAGATGTGTTAATCCTTGATGTAATTCTTCACTTTGTGTTATGCCTCTTAAGAGAATTCATAGCCAAGATTAGGGGTTATTGAGCAGTAAATTGGTCCTAAATTTCATTCAAAACAAGGTATGGGACTAAGGTATCAATCAAGGATAAGCCCATGGCACAATTCCACATTGAGCCTCATCAACCAGATAGCATAAACATCAATTGTACCATCCTTGATGAGGATGAATTTAATACTAGTTAAGAGCTGAATACTCATCTTGAGGAGTTTCTAGACTTGTTCTTAGATGAGATATGGGGGGGATAACCAATTTCTCAACCCTTTGGAGGGTGTTGAAGAAAGAGACATGGGTGTCTATTTTATACATGAATAAAATCAGCTCATGCCTTCCCTCATTGGACCTAAAGAAGACCTCAATGGTATGTGGAAGTTGTTCTTTGGAGGTTCAAGGAGCAAAAATGGAGTAGGTGCAGGAGCAATGTTGGTTTCTCCTTCAGGTAACAAGCTTTTCTCTTCCTATAGGTTCCATTTTATCTTCTCTTCTAATGCATCAATATAAAGGCTTGATCTGTGGTCTCCAATGGGCTAATGAAAGAGGAATCAAAATGTTGCAAGCATATGGAGATAGTGAGATTATAATAAACTAAGTCAGAGGCTTGAACATCACAAAGAAACATTTGATGAGGTCTTACAAAAATAGACTGTGGGACCTAATTGAAGATTTTTAAGCCTTCAACATCCAAGCTATACCAAAGAACCAGAATCAACATGTCCAAGAAAACTAAAAGAGGCCAAGGTTTAGCCACATGTCAAGGTGGTGGTGAGGCCATCAGTGCTGAATAATGAAGTCCATTGGTAAGTTTTTGAAAATGACAGACAAATCACTTGTTTCTTGAAGTAGGAAGTAGAGTTTTCCTCAATAAACCAAGTCAAATTTCAACATTAGTATGAGGATAAAATTGTTCAGTTGAATTCTAAAAATCTTCCTAAAGGCTTGGTCACCCTTGAGGGTATTTTCCATGAGGGAGACCATATGAGGAAAGAAAAGGCAATAATGTCAACTAATGAAGAAAACTTTGAGAGAGTCCTCATCTTCAAAGACAAACTTCTCAAGCTCAGGAAGGTAAGCAAAAAGGCTAAAAAGCATACTTTCATAGCACTCTACCAATAATATGTAGACATATTTGCTTGGGAATACAGTGACCTAAAAGGTTTTGATCCAAAGTTATCCCAACATACTATAGAACTAGAGCCAATGCTAAGCCTATAAGGCAAAAACAAAGGCCCGTTAATCCCAAAATTGAAGAGCTAATGAGGAGAGAGCTAACCAAGTTAATTGAATCCAAGATCATCTTCCCCATAAAACACTCATCATGGGTAGCCAATGTGATGCCTATAAGGAAAAAGAGTAGGGAGATTAGGCTATGTGTTGACTTTAGAGATTTGAACAAAGTCTCCTTGAAGGATCATTACCCTCTACCATCCATGGAGTAGTTTCTTCAAATAGTTGTAGGTTTAGAATGTTTTTCTCTTTTGGATGGGTACTCAGGATACAACCAAGTATTGGTAAAAGAAGAATATTGGTACAAGATTACCTTCACCACCAAATGGGGTATATACACATACCAAAAGATGTCATTTAGTTTGTCAAATGCTGGGGCAACTTTACAAATATCCATAGACATGGCTTTCCAAGGATTTTTGAATCAAATGGTGCTGGTCTACTTGAATGATATCATAGTTTTCTCCAAGAATGTCAGTGAACACATAGACCACTTGAGGCTGATATTTGAAAGATGCAGGGAGTATGGGATCTCGTTAAATCCCAAGAAGTGTGTGTTTTTTTTACATGAAGGTAAGCTGTTAGGCCACATCATTTCAAAAGAAGGGCTATTTATTGATCTTGAAAGGGTAGCTTCCATCTTAACACTCTCTCACCCCAAGCATAAGAAAGGATTTCAGAGCTTCCTTGGTAAAATAAACTTTGTAATAAGTTTCATATCGGGTATTGCAAGAATGGTCAAGCCTATTACTACCATGTTAAAGAAGGGTCAATTTTTTTCTTGGCCAAGGGAAGGAAAAGATGATTTTAAAGCCATCAAATAGGCCATTACCCAAGCACCCTCACTCATAAATCCTAATTTCTCTAAGGTTTTCATGTTATATACCTTTACCAACATTGACAGCTTGTCAAATATGTTGATACAAAAAAATGGTGAAGGAATGGAGTATCCAATTGCCTTTTTCAGTCAAGGGCTAGAAGGATATGAGGTGAGGTACTCTTTTTTAGAGAAGAAAATCCTTGTAGTAATAAGGAGTCTTAAAAATTTTAGACCAATGCTCTTCAACAACAAGGTTTATCTCATGGTGCCCCACCCTGGAGTTAGGGATTTCCTCCTTAACAAAGATCTGAATGAGAAAAGAGCTAGCTAGATCACCAAAATCATGGAGTTTGATGTGGAAATAAAAATGACCAAGTTGGTCAAAGGTAGAGGTTTGTGTGAACACATGGTGGAGGATCTCTAAAAAGATAAATAAGTTTCCATGGTGATTCAAGACAACTCATGGGTATAGGCACCTCTACTTCATAAGAGTTGGCTCTATGATATAGCACATTTTCTACTAATAAGAGAATGCCCCCAAAGTTTAGACAAGGAAAAAAAAGGTATTTTATACATCAGTCCATACCTTATGCATTCATTGACGGGGTTTTATTTAGAAAGGAGATTAGTGGAGTGATCCTAATGTGCATAGAAAATGACCAAGTGACCAAGCTTTTGGAGCAATTCCATGATGGACCTATAGGAGGTCATTTTGCACCTAGAACCACAACAACAAAGATAATGAGAGTTGATTATTATTGGCCCAAACTTTTCAATGATACTTATGCATGGGTAAGGAGGTGTCAAAAGTGTGCTTCTTTATAGGTAAGCATAGATTAAAAAATTTTCCTCTTAACCCAATTCAGGTAGAGAAACCATTCATGCACTGGGGTTTGGATTTCATAGGAGTGATCAACTCTTCATCAAGTGTGGGGTATAAGTGGGTAATTACTACAACTGACTACTTCACCAAATGGATGGAAGCCATTGTGTTGAAGGAAGCTAATGAAATGTAGTTCTAGACTTCTATGATAACATTGTAATCAGGTTTGGTGTTCCATCCACTATCATTTTTTATAGTGCATTGGCATTTATTGGTCTAAAAACAAGTGAATGGGATCTCAAGATGGGCATCTACCTCAATACCTCTTCCAATTATTATCCTTAAGGAAATAGATTGGTTGAGTTTAGAAACAAGAATTTGTTGAGAATCATCAAGAGGACTATGAAGGGGAACCAGAGAGTGTGGCACACCAAACTAAAGACAACCTTGTGGGCTGACATGGTGACTCCTAAAGCTTCCATTGGAAATTATTCATATGTTTTATTATATGGAAGACAGGCCAAGTTGCCCATTTCTCTTGAGCTGCTTGCATTAAAACTAGCCCATCGGCTGGAACTATTGGAAGATGAGCCCATGAACATGAGACTGGTTGAACTCATAGAGCTTGAAAAAATGAGAGACCTTGCAATGAAAACACTAGAGTCACATCAAGCTTAGGTCAAGAAAGCTTTTGAAAAGAGACCCATATCAAGGGACTTCAAAGAGGGGGATCTAGTCCTCAAATGGGATTCAAATAAGGCCAACCCAGGCAACCATACCAAGTTTGATAGCTTGTGGACTGACCCTTATTTGATCCATGGATGCAACCAACATAACACTTTTTAGCTTTCCCAACTAGATAGAGAGGTATTACCCATCCCAATCAATGGGACTCATCTAAAGCCTTGTTATTAAAAGAATTTGTAGCCATTGTATATATTGTACATTTTGTATAGTTTTTCATGTTTTCTTCTAAGTGCCTTGTGCACATCCTTTTTAATTGTGTGGTTCCCTTCCCTAGGTGCATTGGGCACTTTGTTTGTTTTGGTTATCCTTATCACTTCAGGGGAGTTTATAGACAGGGTCAACCTTGTCAAAGAAAGCAGTGACTTCGTGCCCAATAGATCAGATGAAGCAAATGAGATGGGTTCTCAAGCATAGCAAGCATGCTTCCCTATGAATCACCAAAAATGTTGGTCAATTTTAGCCCATATACCAAGCTTCACCTAGGTGGATCAAGTTTCTAATGGATGAGAAAATGAATAGATGTCCCGAATGAAATGAGTGGACCAGAGAGATCTCACAGTTCTCACAAAGCTTTGAAAAACTTTAAGATTACTTAAAACGTATTTTGTCAAATTCTAAGGGATAGGTCTATAGAGCAAAGAAAAAGGTTCTTGAGCAGTTTTCATGGTGAAACCAAGTAGTTCAAGCATTTCAAGCATGAGTTTAGAAGATCTACGGACTCCATCAGAAGATATATGAACTCCATCAGAAGAACTACAGAATCGATCAGAAGATCTATGGACTCTATTTGAAGAACTACATACTCCATCAGTAGAGTTACTTTACTTAAATTGCCTTATAAGTCAAAAATAGTGCAAAGTCTCATTTTCAGCTAAGTTTACTTGCATTTTTTTGGAGTTTTAGTTTCGAAATTCTTTCAGACTTTGTCCAAAAGAAAAGTTTTGAAAGCTTATTTTCTTTGGAGAAGTTTCCAGGCAAGGTTTTTTGAACAACCTTTTCTTTAAGAAAAATGCCCTATACAACTTTCTTGAAAGGTGCATTGCTCAAGAAAGTGGTCCTTTTCAATTTTTTTAAAGGACCATTTTTCACTTTTTTGAAGGGCACTTTCAAAAGAAATGGTCCTCTTCAAAAATTTTGAAAGGTACCTTTTCAAAAAAATTGAAGGGTATGTTCCTTTCAAAAGGACCATTTTCAAAAGTTCTGAAGGACTTTTGCAAAAGGGCGAGGCATTTTTTCAAAGAAAGGACCATTACATTTTGTTCAAAGGGTGTGTTTGGATCTTCGAGGGGCAATTTGCAAAGGAAAGAATTCCTTCAAACTTTTTGTCTGAAGGAAGTTTACTAAGGAAAAGGCCATTTGAAATTTTTTGAAGGGTAAAATCCCTTCAAAAAAAGATCAATTACAAAATCCCAAAGGGTATCTACCTTTTGAGAAGTGTTTATTTCAAAAAATCTAAAGGGAACCTACAGGATTCTTAAGGGCACTTGGAAGGAGTCTGAAGAATTGCAACAAAAGTCTGAAGAAATTCTGTGTGAAAAAATCTCAAAGGGAATAGTTTGAGAAAGTGGCATGGGAAAAGGATTGGTTCAAACAAAAATTCCAAAGGAATTCCTTCAGAAGGATTTCCTTTCGGCGAAAAGTTTGAAATAAAAGGATCTTCAAGAAAAACTGAGTAATGATAAGTCTAAAGTAGTAAGCGATAAGGAGAACAACAAATAAAGAGGTGACACTTGTTAGGATCACACAGACCCAGATCAATGGAGCAAAATAAGTCAAATGGTCAAAGGATTCTATGATTTGGTATATGGAAAGAAATGGAATGTGTTGAAAAGTTAGGAGAAGGATCCAAGGACTCGCGATTGATCATGCATTCAGATCCAACGGAGTGAATACACAAGTGGGGTCAGTGAAACCAAGTAGATCAATGACATAAAAGACCAAATGACTAAGGCAAATGCAACAAAATTAAAGATGGCCCAAGTTGAACTAAGATGGCAACAAGAACCAGCCCTATCATTAAAGTTCTTAAAGGAAATAAAAGAGTTGTTCACACCCACTTGTACTAAGTGGGTGAGCGACTTGAATAGAGACATAGAGTTATGCCCTCAACAAGCTACCACCCAGAATAGGCCCAATCATGATGCTACACAAGCATGGAGATTTTATCCTCATGAAAAAAGGAATTAACACAGTCAGGGGCTCAAAAATGAAAAAGATTTTTAGTCATTAACATCCCCCCTCTCTATCCTTTCAAAAACTTCCCCTTCTTTCATCCCTTTTATGCTATATATATAGGCTTATGGGCCTAGAAATAGATCCCTCGACTAGTGATAGAGGCAATCTATCAAAATTTCCTTGTAACACTCTCTTGAATCAATACAAGGAAACTTTTTGATTTCCACTAAAGTCAAGTGTGCATTATTGAAGTTTAACTTACAGAATGTATGTTTTTCCTCATCATCTATGATTTCTCTACACACCTCACTTCAATTTTCTTGGTTTATTGTAGGTCATGTGATGTGTTAGCCTTTAGTGCATTTATGAAGCATTATTAGTCATAGTGTCTCTTTTGTAGACCTATTTCTTCTTACCCTTCAAAGTGCATCTTCCCCTTTGACCTCCACATAGCTACTCTGCTTGCATCTCTAAAATAGGATCAACTATACTTGTCTTGTTTAAGTCTAGTAGTAGTCACTAAGGTTCCCAATCTAAATGTGGATCACTCTCTTTTAGTGCATCACCTCCCTTAGCTTAGATTGTCCTTTTTATGTTATCCTCCTATCCCTTTTCCTTAGTCAACAATAGATTTTATCATGGGAAATGAGAGCTAAAGTGAAGCATATGAGGAAATAGCCTCATTAAAAAGCCTAGAGGTTCAACCTCATGATAAGATTCCCACAACCTAAGGTTGTCCCAACACTTGTAGCTAGGAGTGAGAGATATTGAGAAACTCTCCCACAAAGGGTGAAATTCTAGCCTACAATAGGTACATATTTTGGAAAGTGTTCTTGTGTTCTTACTTTTCTCATAGAAATGTCAAAGAGGTGAATGGGTCTTCATATAACCTAAAAGGTGACTTAGGCCTATTTGAAAGAGATTTGTGCTTAAGTGTAACCCATTTTAGATGCCTTAAGGGTGAATACATGAGTTGTGGCAGACAAGGAACATTGTGATCTTGATAATCATGATATATCTATAAATGGTAAAACAAAATGTGTTGGTTTCTAGGCTTGTGGAAGAGACTTATGAGATCAAAGAGAAGAGGTGTGTGGTGTGAGTGTGCCCAGTAGATGGATTGAAGAGCATAACAATTTAATGAATGTGTCTATGACTTATAGGTCATAGTTTTGATGTCAAGGATAGTGTTCTTTCAATTTTGAATGTTGAGGATGAGTGAATTGGTCTAGGTAAATTCAAAAGGTTGTTGAGGATGTTTATGTGTGAGTTTGGTGGTTGATTTGAGAGGTAGATCAGAAGTGTGGTATGTGTGTATGACCATTTGGTCAGGTTGTTGTGGATATGACATAGTTGTTGCTATGAAGTGTAGAGTGATCCAAAAGGTGGTTTTGGATGCATTGTGATTGTGTAAAGAAATAAAGGGGGATATATTATTAGATTTTGATCATTATGTGTTGAAGACATCAACTCAAAGGTGGAGGTGATCATTTCATAGGAGGTCAGAAGGACTTGATCTTTCTTAGGGGCAGGTACTCCTTGTGAAACATGTGTTTCACTAAAATCCTTAGGTCAAAAAGACTTGACCAAAGGTGTCATTAAAAATCACTTGATCATCTTAGGGGAAGGTGATCCTTGTGAAATTGGTGTTTCATTACATTTTGGTATGAAGGACTTGACCAATCTCTTATTTGTAATCTCTTATAGGATAAGTAGTCCATGTGTTGCAAGTTTGAGAGTGGGTTTTCTTCCCCAAGAAGGTATCCCACATAGATATTGTGTTATATGTGTGATCTTGATTATATTTACTATTAATTTCTATAAATTATGTGTATGCTTCATGAATTCTTGTGGTAATCATTTAAGAGTTTGAAAGGATTGGAATTGAAGTTGGATTCTCTAGGCTCACTGATTCACCCTCCCTCTCAGTGATTGTACCTCTAATAGGAATGGTTATAGGAGATCATACATGTTCTAATTAAAAATTAATTAGGTCTTTTTCCCTCATAAAAATAAATAAAATGTCAAAACTTAGACCTACAAGCATGCGAAAGTGAGAAAATGCAAGCTAAAAAGCACTAAAAAGTTCATATTTTGGGTTTTACCAAATGAAATATCTTTAAATTAAAAATAGAGGTATTTTTTGATGTAATTTAATGTTTAAAAGTGGTTTAATTTATTTACTATATATAATGAGAGATAAAATGACAAAACACGGGTCTGCACCATGAAGGAAATCATAGTTTTTGACTAATTTGCTCATAAATGCAGTGAGAAACGAGTGTTTCAGATCTTTCCAAGGTAATATAATGATATTATAGGGTGTATAATTCATTTTAAAAGTTATAAATATATTATTATACAATGAAAACCAATTCAAAATAGGCTCAAATCATTGAAAAACATCTCCAGGCAACCCTACGAGCAGCAAGTAAGCACTTTTTATGAATTTTCGTTTGAGAGTTTGGTGAAGAATTTTTTATATTTTAAATTTTTTATAGGTATTACCCATTTATACCTATCCAATGAGCATAGGATGAGTGTCAGGTGAGACCTATAATTCATTTTAGACCCCCAAATCCAAATTAGGGGTTTTTGAGGCCTAAAAAGCACAAAAGAGCATTTTTGGAAGTTAATGGTGGAGTTTGGAGCTGAAAATTTGTTTGAAGGTATTTAAAACCATGTTTATGATGTTAAAATAGTATTATACTACTATATTTTAATAATACAAATTCATCAAATTTCATGTTCTCATTGTGCATTCAATAAGCTCATCAAAATGGAGAAGATGAGCATATATAAGAAGGATCAATATAGAGAGATATGATTGTTCATCATCAAATGCACTCTCACCAAGGCTATTTCATGAATATATCAACAAATAAAACATGAAACCTATCCCTTATATTCCAATTTGGAGGAAGAAGAGTCGTATTACCTATCCATAAGCTCCATCAGTGCATTGAAATCTTCAACAACCTTACTAAGTTAATTGCATGTGCTCTTTGCCATTTAGAGATCAATAAAGGTTAAGTGTTTGTGTTAAATAAGGAGTAAATTTTGGAAGGATTATTAAGCAAAATCAATAATACCTTTTCTTTCCTTCTATGCCACCTTGGAGCCATTTGTGGAAAAATTCAAATTAAACGAGAAAAAGCCTTCAATCAACCCTATTAAGGTGGAGAAACAACATACAAGAATGGAGGAGTATATTTGAAGACTATATCAAGACTTAAGGGCCTATTATCATGGAGGATAATCCTTCATCAAGTATAACATTCAAAACTCTCCCTTCTACACCACCTTGGAGCTATTTAAGGAAGTCATGAGAGAGACACATGTAAGCAAGAATATAGGTGCATAGGTGGGTCAAACTCTAAGATACAAGGAAGATAGTTGAAGTTACTAGAAATGTTGAGATTCTCTAGGATATTTAATGATCTGTTCAAAAGGAGTTAATTAATATGATCAAGACCTCTTCAAGTATTGAAGACCATCAAAGCATGCAAGGAGACTAATTCCCTTCAAAATAGGTCATGAATGAGAACCTTTGAATTTTTCAAAGCATTAAAACAAGTTTATCTCTATCTCCTACTAAATTTTCCAAGATAATGAGGTTAAAAATTAGCATGTACTATGTAGGAGTTGAGTGGTTGAGGAAGGAAGAAAGAAGGATGACTAGGCATGATGACTCATCCCTAGTTTGGGTTTGCTTTATCTCCTCTCTCCTCACTTCCTTTTCTATATGTATGTTCATTTTTTGAAAGAATATATCACATTAAGATTTTTTATATGAATAAACTCTACCAAAAAAATTTACATCACCTTTGAATCAATAAGAAGCCAATTTCCCCTCCATTGTCAGGTTTTTCATGAAGTGTGTGCCTCATGTTATTTGATGCAATTTAGTGAATAATTGATTTTTCTATGTTTATGTCTAAATTTTTTACCTTTATGCAGCATATTAAATTTTTTTTAGGTCATATCAAGTGTCTAATTCTAATTTCTACCTAATTTGGAAGTAAATTCAACCAATGTTCATTTCTCCCATGCTAGTGTAAGTATTTATCAAGACCTTTGTATGAAATACTAATGTAAGAATCATTGTATGAAGATGAAGTGAATGTGAGCAAGTTATTTAGATTCCCAAGTGTGTAAAGTATGGGCATAATTGACTATAAAATTGGTGCCTTAGCCCAAATTTTTAGTTTTCATGTTCAATTTCAGCTTGAGTATTACTCGTTTTACCCTTTTCCTAGTCAAGAAATCACCAAATTAGAGATTTTAGAGTGAAGTGCGTTAGTGTACCAAATGGAACCAGCCCTTCATCTAGAGATTCTATCCAATATAAGGCTACCCACACCTTGGATATTTTTCATTATGTCAACAAGAGTGAGAACAAACACACATTATTATAAGGGTGCACTTCTAAGTGATAATAGTTTCTATCTTGTACCTTAATTTGGTCATATCATTCTTAACTCACTGGTGTCTTAATCAAGATCCATTAAATCCTTATTGTATTTTTGTTCTCTATCTCCAAATTCTCAACTTTAACTTGAATTTATCCCAACATTTTCATGTCTTCTTAAATTATTCAATCATCTCTTTAATGAAATCAAGAATAATATTGCAACCATGTTTTGTTTTATCTATTCTAGAATGAAAGGAAGCCACTTGTTGCTCCAAATTAGTCAACACATTATAAAAATACTTACCATGTTCTAGATTTAAGGAGGACAATGGGTATTAATCTAGAGAAGTCTTTCTATCAACCAACTTTTCTTTACCCTTGGAAGATGAGTCTTGGATAATCTTCTTTTGAGACTTGAGGGCCCAATGGGTTAAGATTCCATCTCCTTCTTCCCCATCGTTAAATCCAGGCTCATTCTCAACATCTAACTCAACTATCTCCATAATATGATCAATTGGGTGGTCGATAAGGGGTGACCCATCATAGATAAGTAAAATTAATGCTTCATGCATCGAAACATCGACATCTCCTTGAATTCCCTAACAAAGTTCTTGAGATACTTTAACAAGTAAAACAAAAAGTTGATAAACTCTCCATGCCTAAAATGGTTTAGGATGAAAAAGTGATGGGAGTATAATTTATGAAACCTCCCCTCCATAGTAATATATTTGATGACGTATAAACATACATCCAACCATAACCCTATCAGAGCCATGCGGGGTGGAACCCGTCATCAGTTTCATGAATCTTCTCATTATGGGCAAAGAAACTATGAATGACTTCATATTTCCTACCACGGTCTCTATAAAACTTCATGTCATTCATGTTCATCCATGTGGATTATGTAATATTGGTCTTTGTGACCTCAAAAATAGTATTTCTCAGATTCACCACTTTATTCCTCAAAGCTTCAACAAATTCATTTGAGAGAACTGGGTCCACTCCATGAATATTCTCCATATAATTGGTTGATCTACCTCTCCTAAAGATGTATCAAATAGATTTTTTCCTCTTCATAATTATACTAGACAAAGGCTCAATCTTCTTCCTAGCTTTGCCCATGATAACATTGCAAGTATAGGAATGGCTTCCAAGGTTCAAGAGAGGTTGAATGTCATAAAAAATAACATAATTCCTTCCCATTAATTTCACACATAATGAAATGATAGATGTGGTATTAAAAATCATGATTAGGTCAAGATTAGCTCCCCTATCCATGTGATGACTAAAACTTACACGGGGGGTGTAAAAGGTCATGATAATTCTAACAACATTCCATGAAAGAAAATAGATTGGAACAAATAAAAAGGAGATCAAAAAGAGAATACCCGGGGACCTTTCATGTTCCTTTCTTAGATTATGTTCATGATGATAGGCTATTGACTAAGATCTTTCCTAGAATCCTTAAGGATTAAGATATTGATTAGTTCTAATATCTTCCATGTGGATATGTTCATTATTTCACAACATTGGTGGATGGTTTATTAATTCACTTTCAATTTACCATTGGCATGAAGGTCACATTTTCTAAATTGGATCAAACTAAGAAAGGTATATGTTTCTTCTAGCTCCTCAACATCAAGACATTAGAGTTAATTTCAACATCAACACAAAACATATCATCACATTTCATCCAGAACATCAAGACATTTAGTTTCTTCTAGCTCCTCCTAGAGTTAATTTATCTTCCTTGGTGTGAGGTCCCCACAATAACCTTTCCATATTTTTCCTTGTTTTTTGACCCCTATTGTGTCTACAAGACTTGTATAGAGTTTATTCAACATTCCTCTTCTTAATATTCACCTCATCCTCAAGAATTTAATTGGCATTATTGTTGTTTTTTACATGCAAATCCTGTAGCTTATTTTTCATTTCTTTCTATTCTTCCCTGAGACTGTCTATCTTGTACCTTAATTCAGTCATATCATTCTTAACTCATTAGTGTCTTGATCAAGATCCATTAAATCATGATTGTCTTTTTTGTGCTCTGTTTCCAACTTCTCAACTCTAACTTGAATTTCTACCAACATTTTCATGTCTTCTTAAATTCTCCAATCATCTCCTTAAAGAAATCAAGAATAATATTACATGTTTTATTTTATCTATTCTAGAAATGAAGGAAGTCACTTGTTTCTCCAGGTTATTCAAATCATCAAAAAAAATACTTACCATGTCCTGGCTTTAGGGAGGACGATGGGTATTTATCTATATAAGTCTTATTATCAACCAACTTTTCTTTACCCTTAGAAGAGGATCCCTAGATAATCTTATTTTGAGACTTGAGGGCCAAATGGGCTAAATTTTTATCTCTTTCATCCCTATCATTCAAGCCAAGCTCATTCTCAACCTCCAACTCAGCTCTCTCCACAGGATGATCAATTGGGTGGTTGATAACATGTGACCCATCATGGAAAAGAAGTAAAATTAATGCTTGATGCATTATAACATCAACATCCCCCTACTTGAATTCCCTGATACAGTTATTGAGAGACTTCAACAAGTATAACAAAAAGTTGATGAACTCTCCATGCCTAAAATGGTTAGGAGAAAAAAATGATGTGATTACAATTTTTGAAACCTCCCCTCTAAATTAATCTATTTCATGACCTAAAAAAATACATCCTACCATAACCCTAGCATAGCCATGCAGAGGAAACCATCATCAATTTCATGAATATTCTCATTATAGGCAAAGAAACTATGAACAACTTCATTTTTCCTACCACGATCTCTATAAAACTTCATGCCATTCATGTCCATACCCATGGCTTATGAAATATTGTTATTTTTGACCTCAACAACAATATCTCTTAGATTCATCACTCTATTCCTCTAAGCTTCATCAAATTCAGTCAAGAGAACTAGGTCCACTCCACTATTCCTCTCCATATAATTGGTTGATCCACCTCTCCTAAGGATGTGCCAAACAAACTTGTTCCTCTTCATAATTCTACAAAACAAGGGCTCAATCCTCTTCCTAGCTTCACCCATGATAACACTGTAGGTCTAAGAATATCTTCTAAGGTTCAAGAGAGGTTGAGTATCACAAATAATAGTGCAGTTCCTTCCCATGAATTTACACACAACAAAATGATAGAGGTGGTAGTAAAAATCATGATTAGGTCAGGATTATTCCCCTTGTCCATGTCATGACTAAAATTAACATGGGGGGAGTAAGAGGTCACGATACTTCTAACCACCTTTCATGAAAGCAAATAGATTGTAACAAATAAAAAGGAGATCAAAAAGTGAAGATCCCCCCAACCAACCAACCAAAGAACATGAAACTTAAATCTTGGCTTAATTATTTAAAATATTGGTAAGAGAGATGGGAAGGATAGAATAGAGTTCCAAGAAAATAAATTCAAACTCCAAACTCCCTTATTCGCCATCCAATTTTCACATCCATTAACTTCACTATAAGTATGGATAATTTTGAAGTCATTGAGGTTCCTTAGAAGCATTTGAGCATCAACAATAACATTTTTAATTGTCCAACTTGTCCTAGAAGAATATTTGAGACTATTAAAATTATTAGTGATTATATTCTTAGATTTAAAACAATAGTTATTAAAATGAGTTATAAGCCACCTGATAGTGAACTCCAAAGCCCTCTTTTCGTTAATAGTATGTTTCCAATTATTAAAGAACAAGTTGTTTTAAATGTTAATCCTTCTTTTGATGAGTTGTGTAATATTATTAAATAATTTAGAATTAATCTTGATACAAATGTTTTAAATTATGGTTCAAATGCTTCTTCTTCTTCCAACCATTAGAAATTTCCAAATAAATCCAAGATTAATAATATGAGCAATATGGGGGGTTTCCAACCAAGATTGACCATAAGAACAAAGTCAATGTCATATAAAAACCATCTTAGAAGGTTAATTTAGTCTAAAAAATACAAAGAAGAGGATTAACTAGTTTTATAGAATCAGTGAAGCTCCTCAACAAATTTTCATGAAAACATTTAACTTAAATTTTGACTTGGATTTTGACATCCAGCCATTAAAAATCAGGGGTATGTAGATAGAAAACATGGTAATCCACATCAAAAGTGTTGGGTCAAAATTTCCACATATGAATTAATGTCAATTTAAGCACATAAAATTTTTGATGTCCACTTATGCATGTGGAAATGGATGTTAAATTTGACTGAAGTATTTTAACCTTTTTTCTACATTTTTAAGTAAGAATTTTAATATATACATATATACATACATACATACATATAAACCCAATTTCATAACTATTTGATTATTATAATAATTTTTAATACTAAAACTTACATTTTGGATCATTTCCATATCTAGATGTGCTTTTAGAGAATAATCTACTTCAGATAGTTAAACAGTTTTTAAATATCACAAATGTGGAGTTGATCTAGTTTCACCAATATGTTAAGGAAGTCCAAAAATATTTTTAAGATTTTGTTTCACCATAAATGGAGCCCATACGATGATTGTATCTAATTTTCAAAATTTAAAAAGTCAATTTTAGTATAAATGACAAAAGAATCGATCGTTAAAATTTGTCAAAATCCAAAAAACAATTATACAAATTTCTTAAAATCATTAACGTATCATGACATAATGTTAAAAATCCTTCTCTTCAAAAAATACAACTAAATTCTCAAATTCTACTATTATAGCCCATGTTACCACATTTCTTTTATACATTTGGTTAAAAACAGTTCACCTACATTATGACAAATATTCACTTTTGATTATTCTTTAATGGATAAACATACACTTATGTCACAATCTAGAAATATTATGTAAGGTGCAAAACCCTCTAATGAAATTTTCAAATGTGGCATCATAGAGAACAGATGTGTTTTTTTTCACAAACTGCAACATTCATATGTGAATGCATTGAGAGTAGTGTCTACAACGTATAAAACCTTTTAATAAATAATTATAATTATAGCTCAAACAACTATCAAATATTCCCATTCAAGGTTTGTGATATTTCAGAGTTGTGTAAACTATAACAAAAGTATGATCTTTTCCATAATAATGTATTAACTAACATATTGTGCCATAATACTAAGATCCCCGCCTTTTCACAAAACACAAGTAAATGTCTCAAGTCTTGTGTTTTATTTAGAAATTTTGTCAAATAATTGGCATGCATTGTGTAAGATTCCACATTTTGCATACATGTTTATTAGGGTGTTTGAAACTACAACATATGACAAATATTCGCTTTCAATTATGCTTTGATGAATGAACATACCCTTATATGGCAACCTAGAAATGTTATGTAAAATACAGACCCTCTAATGCAATCTTAGCATAAAAATGTGGTAACATAGAAAATCAATGTCAATTTTTTGACAAACTAAAACATTCATATGTCATTGCATTTCAAGCAATATCTACAATTTAATAAACCTAAACAAAAAATAGTAATTATTCCATTTCAAAAAACTAACAAGTATACCCATTCAAGGTTTAGGATCTTGTAAAATTTAATAAATTGTAGCAAAATAATGATCATTTTCATAATGTTGAAGTCACTAACATTTTAGACCATAATGTTAAGATCTATCAATCTTCAAAAAACACAAGTAAATTCGTTATATATACACATTATTTTCACTTTACTAGCACTTTCTTGTTCAAGTCTTGTATGCACATTAATCTCCCTGAATGTATGTTTTGCATACACTAGGATTGGGGTTGGTTGACTTGTATAACTTTGTGAGAGGGATGACATGGAATAACCTTCCTACCACCACATTCATATCACCATCATATCAACAAAGTTTTCCTCCTCCCCTAAGGTTTTATACCCTTATTTTGACCTCTTTTCCTATTGCCTACACATAGTCGATGTCATTGACTATGCTGATGGCAATGTGTAACCCCAAGTTTAACCGACATCATCAATCGAGTTGACTTGTATAACTTTGTGAGAGGCATGACATGGAATAACCTTCCTACCACCACATTCATATCGCCATCATATCAACAAAATTTTCCTCCTCCCCTAAGGTTTTATACCCTTATTTTGACCTCTTTTCCTATTTCCTACACATAGTCAATGTCATTGACTATGTTGATGGCAATGTGTAGCCCCAGGTTTAACCGACATCATCAATCGAGTTGACTTGTATAACTTTGTGAGAGGCATGACATGAAATAACCTTCCTACCACCACATCATATCACCATCATATCAACAAAATTTTCCTCCTCCCCTAAGGTTTTATACCCTTATTTTGACCTCTTTTCTTATTGCCTACACATAGTCGATGTCATTGACTATGCTAATGGCAATGTGTAGCCCCAGGTTTAACCGACATCATCAATCGAGTTGACTTGTATAGCTTTGTGAGAGGCATGACATGGAATAACCTTCCTACAATCACATTCATATCACCATCATATCAACAAAATTTTCCTCCTCCCCTAAGGTTTTATACCCTTATTTTTACCTCATTTCCTATTGCCTACACACAGTCGATGTCATTGACTATGTTGATGGCAATGTGTAGCCCCAAGTTTAATCGACATCATCAATCAAGTTGACTTGTATAACTTTGTGAGAGGCATGACATGAAATAACCTTCCTACCACCACATTCATATCACCATCATATCAACAAAATTTTCCTCCTCCCCTAAGGTTTTATACCCTTATTTCGATCTCTTTTCCTATTGCCTACACATAGTCGATGTCATTGACTATGATGATGGCAATGTCTAGCCACAGGTTTAACCAACATCATCAATCGAGTTGACTTGTAGAACTTTGTGAGAGGCATGACATGGAATAACCTTCCTACCACCACATTCATATCACCATCATATCAACAAAATTTTCCCCCTCCCCTAAGGTTGTATACCCTTATTTTGACCTCTTTTCCTATTGCCTACACATAGTTGATGTCATTGACTATGCTGATGGCAATGTGTAGCCCCAGGTTTAAATGACATCATCAATCGAGTTGACTTGTATAAATTTGTAAGAGGCATGACATGGAATAACCTTCCTACCACCACATTCATATCAACAAAATTTGCCTCCTTCCCTAAGGTTTTAACCCTTATTTTGACCTCTTTTCCTATTGCCTACACATAGTCGATGTCATTGACTATGCTGATGGCAATGTGTAGCCCCAGGTTTAACTGACATCATCAATCAAATTGACTTGTATAAATTTTTGCGAGGCATGACATGGAATAACCTTCCTACCACCACATTCATATCACCATCATATCAACAAAATTTTCCTCCTCCCCTAAGGTTTTATACCCTTAATTTGACCTCTTTTCCTATTGCCTACACATAGTTGATGTCATTGACTATGCTGATGGTATTATTTTTTTGAATTTATTTGTATTTCATCAATTTGACTAATGTCATCATTAAAATTGAGTGTTGAATTTTAGGGATTTGATTTGTATTTATAATGTTTTTTTTAATTTATTGACATAAGAAACATAAATTATCTCTACTTACACACAATAATCCAATTTAATAAGAAGAAGATTTAGGGCTAAGAGGGGTTTATACCAAGGAAGCAAAGTTAGATAAAAGGCCTTGAAATTTTCAAGAATAACAATTATGTCGATGAGGCATACCAAGTTTTTGTAGTTCCCAACTTGGGTATACTTACATCTTAATTCACCTACAACCATTTCTCATAATAGTGCTACAAGCGAAGGGGGAAATGCATCAACAAGTCAACCTTTTACCTAATCTTAATTTCTCTTTATTTTGTATTTTGGTCAACATTTTGAATTTTGTATGCTTCATGTATTTGATAATATAATATATTACATGTTTGTTTTAGATTATGGTAAAAACAGGTTTTGAAGGGGCCCCAAAACCCTTTACAGATCGTGAAAGATAAACATTACAAACCACCAAAAGAGGCAAAACACTGAAAGACAGTAACTAAACCAGGTTTTTCAGGGACCTGAAACCAACAAGATTAACCAGTTGAAACTCCCCAGGTTTTACAAGGACCTAAAACCTAAACAAAACCAGGCAAACAACCTGAAACCCTCGCCAAAATGGCAGAGGCAGAACCGCCTTGCCCATCAATTACTGAGCAAGGCTCCTCCATAGCTTAAAGTTTTTCCATAAATCCCAATATAGGGTGCCATGGCACAAACACCAACCACCGAGGAAACAGAGTTTCCCCCATACAAACACAAATACTTTGCTTACCAGATCTGGACGGCCATCCTACTCAGGCTAGAAATCCAACGTGGGTTCCATCCACAATGCAGCAGAACGAAGCAAAGTAAAAAACATGCAAAATGAAAGATCTCACCATGAAGCACTGCCCAGAAAGGACAGCACCACCTACAGAGAGACTCCACCTGGAACCGTCACCACCACCGCACCCCCCTCCACCCAAGAAACTGCAAAGATCTCCCCCTTCTCCCAGGGGAAACGCCGCCATGGCATGCTCAAATCTCCAAAAACAAATCATGATCCGCTCAGTTCTGGGTAGAGGTCAGCACGGCAGCCGTAAATCGAAAAACCAAAGTGAACACACCGAACCGCGCCATAAAACAAAGGTCGTTCAGCACCACGCCCCAACGTCCAAGACCTGGACTCCAACGAGCATGGGGGTAGCCACAGAGGGAAGGATTTTAGGGCCGCGTACGCGTCCGCACTCCCTTCCCCTACGTAAGGGTTACATGTTTGTTACTTTATTGCTATCTTTTACATTATTTTAATCCATCACTCTTTTTTCACCTTCTAATGATTGTTTAATGCCTAGTAGTACCCTTAGCTTACATAGCTCTTGCTTCAATGTCTAATGATACCCTAGATTTAGTAAGATCTTCCACCTTTAATCTCCATTATAGATTGTATGTGTAGGTTCCCCTTATAGGTCCATTCTAGCCTCCTTTAGACATGATCATTTTTTATAGCCCTAGAATACTCTTTGGACCAATGTTTTGTGTTTGTTATATCCAGAAATGTATTCTACCATTTTCCTATTTAGAGTATCCTTATATTATAGAGACCCATTTTAGACCCAATATAAATTTTTTAACATGGCAAGAAACTTACTCCACTCATGTTTGGCTTATTTTCACGTTTTATTCATTTTTAGCTTCTTATAAGATTAATCCCTCATCTCTTACTTTCATAATCAATTTTTTAAGCATATCTTGATTTCCAAAATTCTCCCCCTTTTGAAACCCTAAATTTTATCCTCCCATTCCAGCAATGGAATATCTCCTTGATACCCAAGCAAAGGCCAAACAGTGGGCTCCCTTCATGAAATCAAAACCTCACAAAAAAGTAGATTACAACACAACTTCCATTAATGCCATTAAAATACACAATTCCTCTTAACAAGGCCACCACTACGTCTTCCAAAAACCAAAAGAAAACTCCTATCGCCTAAGGATAGTGACCATGAAGGAGAACAAGCTAACTATGTTTATGTTACTCTCCAAATGCAACAATTTTTACAAGAAAACCTTCAAAATATGGGGAAAATCCCCAATGAAATCCAAAATATCATGATTTATTAGCTTGATACCCCCCAAATACTTGGGAAAACATTTTCTCGATCATGGGAGTAAGCCATATCACTCCTCACTTACAATTCCTTCAATCAGTACCACTGTGGTGGGTGCTAAAACTAATACTTTTCCCCCTCAAACCAATGTTAATACTCAAGAAAACTAAAAACCACAAATAGATCATACTCAAATGTTCATGCAAGTGTTGGAACGAATGACCCACATTCAAGCTTCATCCAATAGCCAAATGATGCAAATGCAAACTCAACTTATGCAAAAGTCAAATAGATCTCAACAAATTTTTTGTGAATCACCTAATCGATGTCCCTTGCCTTCCCCCTGATGAATTTTAATGGGAATCCAATCCCAACCTCCCATTTACAATAAGGCCACGCAAAACTTACAAAACAAGCCCTAAAATCCCTACACACTAGCCATGAAATTGGAGGAATAACTTCAACCATTTCATATGGCAATTCCACTAACCCACTTTACACCTTAAAGCCTTTGACGATATTTACAAAGATCGACATAAGACAAACACCTATGTTGTACCAAACTACTAAAAACCCCTTAATTGGTGATGCTTTAGAATGGTATAATGAATTTAAACCTCACTCCATAGTTGTATTAGAAGGTTTAATGAGTGCTCTAGCCCAATAATTCCAATATCAAAGACAATTTGGGTGACTTTGTCAATGCCAAACAAGTGGATCATGAATTCACTCATGACTTCATCAAATGGCAATAATTGTTGTGCCATAGAGTTGATCACAATATGTGCAAAGAAAATATCTTCAAACTATGTACACCCACCTTAGAAATTGGATTGCTATATAAATTTAATTTCTCTCCTAAAATATTGGAGGAAGCCTTCGATCAAGCCAAGATACATGATCATCTCATGAGATAATTTGAGATTCTTCAACCTCCAAAGCAAGGCAATAGAATGTTTATTTGACCCAAAAATTGACATGCCACTTAGGATGGTGTATCTGATACTTATGACCAAGGCTTTGACACCAAAAGAAAAATTCATGCTATCATGCATGGTCAACCTCCAAATGTGGTTCCTTCCCAACCACTCTGGTGAAATCAATTTTAGCCTCATCGTCAACTAAGATAATGAAATCATCAACCTCTAAGCAAAAAAAAGTTTAAAAAAATTACCCAAGCCTCAACTTTGAGAATTGGACCTACTAAATGACCCCTCAATGTTATGACACTCAAAAAAAATTATTGGTCTCACACAAATTGGGATCACGAATGAAAATTATTTATCCCTTACAAGCTTTATTAATTTGGTCTAAGCTTGCCACAGAAAACCTCATTAATTATATTAATGAAAATGAGACATATTTATACACGTTTGAACTCCTACAAATCAAGAGTCAAGCATTATATCAATCCATACAAACTCTCAACTAAACCTACTCTAGTGGGGTCAGTTGTTAGTACAACTCATGCTCATATACACACACTAAATTATTAATCCTAATAATACTATAACATACTAAATATTCCCAACATTTCCCTCTTAGTACGGACATAGGGAAATGAACCAATGTACATGACTTAGAACATGTGACAT
Source organism: Torreya grandis (assembly GCA_037957365.1). Classification (NCBI taxonomy): domain Eukaryota; kingdom Viridiplantae; phylum Streptophyta; class Pinopsida; order Cupressales; family Taxaceae; genus Torreya; species Torreya grandis. Next base: position 4,406,190 of record JARHVA010000409.1, read on the forward strand.
GACACAGACTAATGAATGGTTAAGGAACACTTCGACCTTTCATCAACCACAAATGTTGATAAACATGGAACACATCAACCTTTCACCATCCAAATATGAACAAAGAACATATCGGCCTTCAATAAATCAACTATCCACATTACAATAAACTTTTCAACCTTCCATACTATCTATTTTATGCATCAATTGGTTCACAATGAATTTTCACAGTGTGAATACAACATCATTGATTACATACAACCACAAAAATAAGATTAAATATAAGAATTGGAGACCTATGTCATCATTGTTTTTAGTGAGTGTTGGGCTTCTCACTAAACTCGCATTTGCAGTCTTTGCTCATAATCACTACCACATGATTATGAACAACATAAACAATGACCACTACCACTGGTTATTATTTCAGCATTGATCAGTTTGGCACAATTATTTTTTCATAGCTACAATAAGCAGCTTCTAAGTTAGTGTCGAACTCGAGGTTGTCGAAAAGGCCTTCTTCCTCCATTGCCTTTGACCTGCAACAGAATGTTGCTCACTCAACAAGATTGACTTTAAATCTTAATTGCATGTCATTTTTTGTGAACATATACCCCCCACATAATGGACATCAGGTTAATATGTCCATACAAGGAAAAATAATATTGATTTTGACTTTGAACACCGACTATGTACAAATAGTTTTATTTCACTAATAATGACCCACACACTATATTAAAAAGTTATAAGTGACACACAAATATAAATATTAACTACTTATTGACAACCTTAACTTATTTTAAATAAAATAATAAACAACACTATATAATAAAGTAACACCACATGACTTAAAAGACTATAACATAAACTACATGCACAACAATCTATATTACAAAATTTAAAATGACTCAATAGTTGAATACCTAGTTATTTGGTTTTGATATCAAATCTCTAAACTATTTTTTTAACTACTTCGAATATGCACACATTTGACACAATTATGACAACACATAACGAAAAGAATATAACATAGACACTATAACAAATATAATAAATTATGTCTAAGCTAAACTTGTGTGAATATAACGGCCTGGTCCCATGGTACTACAACTACAAAAATATTTAGTGGGTGTTGCAAAGATTATTTAGGAGTAGATATGCGGTGAAACAATTCCATAGATTTTTAAAACTGCAAAAAATATACCTACGGAGGAAATCTAAAAGATTTGAATGTAAAAAATAATTATAAAACAATTTTTTATTGGTTGTAAAGGGATTTTCTTGTGCCTAAATATTCTCTGCAATGCAAATTCTTTCCCCCAACATTTACCCATATCTAAAAATCTCTCCTATGCAACCGTTGCTCCTATTTTTCAAGGAAATATTCTATTTATTGCAGTTCAAGAAATTTAAACTTGCATGGAACCACATGCAACTGAAAATTTTTATAGTTTCCCCCCCATGAGACCACCCTCTAAACCCTACATATAGATGAAGATGAGACGCATCTACACTTGCATCTTATTGTTAAAACTAATGATGGTGAAACTCTTGGCATATTTTTTTGTCAAAAAAAAAACTACTACTTACACCATAAAGCATGTTATTTCTTCCCCTATGTGGCTCTTTTTACTCATGTCATTGTTGCCCACACTTTTGTTTACTCATATTAGGAAGGAAAAAAACATGATATTTTCTTCTTTGTGCGGCAATGCCATACACTTTTGGACTACACTACACAAGGAAAATAATGTACAAAGAGAAAACATATGTCTTTTAAATGTCTTTTTATTGTTAAAAAATTAATCTTCCAATTCAAAATATCTTTTAAAATCCTTTATAGGTTTTATTCTCCTTTATCTAAGCTTTCTAGAATATTTTGAAATTCTAAATTTTATTAAAAACAAAAAAAGATATTGCATTTTTACTAATGTTTTTTTAAACTATTTAAAATAGAAAACATCAGATCACACCTTTGTTTGATTTGTTGCTCACAAAACCATGTCATGTCTCATTGTGTGGATGAAGTGTATGGGCTCAGCGTCTTTAAAGATACTCTTACCACTCAAATCTCAATTACAATGAAAACCTACTCTGACTACCTAAAACTTACAACAAATAAGGAATATCATTACTTAGGGCAATGGCACAATGGAAATGACTTAATACCAAATATTAAATTTGTTTTGAGCTTAAAACATAGAAAACTTTGTTAATTATATTAATCAAACTCTAACATATTTATACGTATTTGAACACCTACAAATTAAGAGTCAAGCATTATATCAATCCTCCCTAAAAACTTACAATTTGAAACTATTCTAGTGGGGTGAGTTGTTAGTATAACTCACACACACATAATTAGTAATTGCAATAATACTATGACATACTAAATATTCCCAACAAACTTATCGTACTCCTTCCTACGAGGAAATAACTTTGATCACAAAGCAATGTCTCAAGAAAGATACAAAGAATTTCTCAATGTTGCACAAATCTCTGATACTAAAAACAAGCATGAAGCTATACATCAAGTTAACTTCAATCTAGGAATTTACACCAATCCACTACTAGATCATCCCAAGTGCCCAAATCTAGCTACTCAACCTTAATAGAATCAAAATTCTAGTAATATTCCTAGCCAAGCAATTAATGCCATTGAAAAAATAGTTACCCTCATTCATTTCCCAATGAAGAAAAAATGGTCTATATGTAAGGGATGAACCACACCATTGCATGCATTGATTTGGTTTACACAACCCAGCCACATCCTTTAAACATTAAAAAAACCTATATAATTTTCCAAGCAAATGCAATACCTCAACAAATTGTTGAAAGCCCCTTGGAAAATTCAAAATCTTAAGAGTTTGCAAAATTTTGATGTCATCGACCAAGCCAATGACATTTCACATGAATCACCTAACATCTTCAATATGGTTGATGGCATCAAACACAAAAAAAAATCAAATTCATCACCTCCTAAGGTCAAATATGATATCATTATGAATGCTCCTCCCAAGGCACACTACAACAATCTAGCTTTGATGAATGGGACATCTCCAACAAGATCCTCTTCCTTGAGCCCATGAGAACATCTCCCAAACATCAGAATCACATTATGCAAACACTACTTGACATGAACATTTCTCAAAGCCCACTTATTGGCCAAGAAGCTCCTCTACAGATTTCCAACAGAGGATCATGTAACAATGTAAATGATTGTCAATATAAATTGACTAGACTACCTATTAAACTCACATTTAATTTTTCCATCCACTCTATGATACCCAAAAAAAATCCTATTTCGTGTTAACGATCCCCCACTATTCATAAATGTCAAAATTGGAGAAGTTTGTAGCAAGCGAGCCCACGTCGATGAAGGTCATAATACATGCATTGCCACCTTGGAGTTCATAAAATCCATTGGATATTATACCAACTACCTCAAATGACTTCCAACACTTTTCAAAGCTATTATCGAAGACAAATGTCTGCGATGAGATGCATCTCAATCTCTATCACAATACCTCCTAGAACCATTAGAGTGAAAGTAATGGTCTTTAACTTCCCTCTCATAACATTTTTTCTTGGCCACCCTTGGACTCAACATATAAGGGCCATATCTTCTTATGCATGCCAATGCATCAAATTTCCCTACTTAGGAGCCACCTAAAAGGTCCAAGGAGACACCTATTCTTATAACTTTGAATAAATGAAAAAAAAAAAAAAAAAGTCTACAAACTTCCCACCCTCGAAGAACTACCTTGCATAACTTTTGACAAATACGAACAATTTAATGATCCAATTGACTCTCGTAGAGGCTATAATGGTCATCCCAATTAATGAAGGAAATTACACCAACCTCTTTGATTTTGATGACAATCAACAAGATGATATCAAACCTTAAAAGCATAACTACTAACTTACCACAAAGCATAATCGACCAATTTCCTCTTAGCTTGAGACCTAGAGCGATCCCACAATTAGTTAAATGATGAAATATTTGTTAAAGCACCCTTTGAGAAGAAATTCTATTAGGATTCCTATATAGAATTCCTATCCTCCTAGAAATATTGTGGTTGAATCACTCAACATTGATTTACCACTCCCAACTACGAAGACAAGATGACCATGCTTGTTTTGTTACGTCCAAGCAAAGCATGATTTTGTGTTACACAAACTCCCTTGAGATAACATATTCAACCAAAGAATCAATATGCTTAATCTTTAATCTTGTTGCAATGAGAAAAATATTATTTACCCAACATTAGGACACTTAATAACATACCTGAAAAGTCTAACACCACTTTTGCCTTTAAAATTAGGTCCCCATCTACAAAGTTTGTTTCCTCCAACACTACCTCAATCACAAAGTCCCTTCAATCAACATCTTGTATTTTCTCAAGAAGAAATTCATCCTCTTATGATTACCCAACATATTTCCAATGGCACACCCGTGGACATATCTCTGAGAATTACAAGGTACAAGAAAGATATGTAGAACGTTAGCTTCACGAGAGCACACTATTGAAGCATAGAAAGAGTGAGCACGTATGCATTTTCCACATAGGTTTTATGAGTGTTTCATGGCACTTTCACACATTTTACAACTACTTATTAAGCATATTGACATCATCAGTAACAACTCTAAAACCATTAGTCATTCACTTAAAAGATCATTCACCTCAGTCAGTTTCTTCACAGACACGCATCCCCAAGAAAGGGAAGGGACAAATATTATTCACATTGTAGAGACAAGTGTAGAACCTATCAACAACACATTGGACAACATTCACCACTAAAGGAAACTCCTTATGACCACTATTTACAATGGAATGGCTAAAGTCCCAATGAGCAGTCGTGCATCAAGCACCATCATAAGTGTACACAACATATCCCAGATCCTAGACATTCATATTACAATACACGTACATTCTCATTCAAGGTCATTAACAAGTGCTTGTGAAGATCTCCGAAAGAGTTGAGACTATGGTAACAACACAATATGACTTGCAATGAAGGCTCTATGTTGTCATAGAAGTGTTACATGATGAGATTCAAAGGTATGTTTATGCTATCATGTCAACAATGAATACAAATTATTTTCATTTTCATATATCTAACATTTGCTTTACAATCTTCTCCTACTTGCGTTTATCTATTTTACATACTACTTTCTCCCCTCTTGGGTTAATCTTCCTAGGCTCCTTAGATGTTCATTACTTTTTCTCCCCTTTTGGATTTATTCCCCAAGTTCCTCTTTGATTTTCCTAGGATGTTCATTGCCTTCTTTCCTCTTGGGTTTATCTAGCTATTACCTTCCGTCTTGAGTTCATCTCACTTATCCTTCCCTCCCCTCTTGGGCTTATCTACATCCTTGTTTGTGCTAAATCTATCATAGGCCTACATTCACCATCTAATGTCATTAGTACCTATTTCCTCCACACTTAAATATACTTACCACATTACATTGTACACATTTCCATGCACCTTCAGATCCCATTTTCCCAAATCTTTTTGAAACAAAAATCTCTTTTAGTGGTCAATTACTCGCATGTCATCATTGTAGCATCACATTTTACACATACTATTCACAATCTTCTATCTTCTATGGCTCCTTCTCTATTTGAGGCACACTTCAATCGGATATAACATTACACTCTTTGATAAGGTACAAGCTTTAAATCCCTGAATGTCTCAATTTATAAGTTCTTTATAACCACCAGGGTCAAGCTCTCTAGTGATGTCATCTTACACACCCATTGTTGACCTTCTGAATATATATCAACAATATAATAAGGCAAAACCAATAGAAAGACCCTATCAAAAGGCAAAATTCAAAACTCTATCATAAGCACAAAAAACATGATCAAAATCACTAGCACACCATCTACTCCAGTCGAAATCTCAACACCACAATTGGCCTCACAATAGAGACAAGTTTAATGAGTGCAATTGGCCAATAGACTAATGTAGGAAGTTGCATATCTATCATTCATACCACATTTTGGCACAAGAACCTAATCCTCATAACGATTGGTCGTTGTGACAACCCTAATAAATGGGAAACATGTCATAAAAAGGTAGTCACCTTTATATTTTCATGCATACCCATATTGGGACATAGCTACTACTTCAAGATAGATTCCAAATTTGTGTCCCATAGTGTTGATAATGTTCGTAACTTATCATAAATCATCAACTTCATGATATGGAATCTCATTTATGTTTTAATTCAACCTTCAAATGCACTAAATTACAACAAAACCATTACTATCAACACTGTGAATAAATGTTGAATAATTAAATAAATTATTTGACAATCATCATTTACAAGACAAGCTACTAAAGTAAATTCAAAGTATAAAAATCCCCTAACATACAAATATTCAAATTGTTTGTTTTTTTTTAATTAGTATAAAGAGGGTTGCATGAATCCCTCACCCATATATTATTTTTTCAAAAAAACAGCATACATATTTCTTGCCACACATAACAAGTCAACGAATCCCATTTTTTTGGATTATTTTACAAGAAACATAACCAGCCATATAAAACAAAAACCTTTGGAATCACTTAACCAAAAAAAAACTAATTAGTAAAAGCATATTAAACTAAAGCTGCCAAGCAAAAAAGAAATCAAGGTCAGTTACAAGCCTTCATTGGCCTCCATCTATAACCTTTCCAACATAGTTTTCTTTCCTTGCTTCTTTATTTAAAAAGAAGAAACCAAATGAATTTGAGACTCGATTCTTCTTTGGACTACTTATAGCAAAGAGTAACCCAGCGCAATGATTCTTCTTGGACTAGTAATAATAAGAGTAACCCAGATTAAAGGTTCATCCTCTTCCCGATGAAAGACCACTCAAGTGTCTTAACCCAAATTTGCATGGTAATAACTAATAACACTATTTTTTTATTTTATAAGTATTAACTATGTAAGTTATTAGAGTATTACAATAAAAATAAAAATAAAGCAAATTCACATACATTATAATGGTTGAAAGATGGCTAAGAAAGAGTTCTTTAGTAAGTTATTAACAAATGCATAGTACGTTCACAATGCTTCAAATTTTAGCTGTACCCAAAACACAAAAAATTATTGTATCGTTCATTAACATTCACTTTGTGCAATGTTATCTTCAATTGAGAAGAACAAACAATTTCTTCTAGAATTAAATATACTGGGCTCTTCATATCCTTGATGCTTATCACCTCAAAAAAAAAGGAAAAAACAAGTACATTAGCAAAGCTACTAGAGTCTTCAAGAATATCTACTTTAGCATTGCTTCTGTAAACTCGCAAATAAATTATTTTATCATTAAGTGACTTGGATAGTTTTCCCACTAGTGAGCTTCAACTCCAAAATGACACACTCGAAGACATTTCATGTGCAAACACGAGCATCTTTTTAGATGAATAGTTTGTGTAGGTGCTGCAGGTATTTCACATATCAATTTTTGTAAAATGGTAGCCTCTTTATTCGTGCAATACTTTCCTAAAACTTAAAAGTGAGTTTGATTTATATTCTCCTACTAAATTGCAAACAATGGCAATCTTCAAATATTCTGCTCGTAAACCTTTTTTTAGGACTACCGGAAGAAAAAGATTCGGAGGCCCCCTTCCATGAGATCACTGCCTTCAGAAAATATATATTATAAGGAAAAATTTACATCAAAACAGATTAGGCATATGATGATTTGAAATAATCAGTTAACCGGTATGTTAGTAGGAGAGCCACTTACATTGTGGCATCATTCCCATATGCATAAGGATTCTGGTATAGAAGGGCCACTTACATTGTAGCATCACCCCTATATGCATAAGGATTGTGGTATAGGAGGCCACTTATATTGTGGCATCACCCCCATATGCATAAGGATTGTGGTATAGGAAGGGATTTTATTGTAGAAACAAAACAGTCCAAGACACAGAGATTAGGCTTATCCATCTTGAGTTAGTATGGCATTTTTACAAGCATTTTGTAAGGTGATTGTTTTGGGTTTCTAAGCCACAGAAGAGAAGAGAAGAGAAGAGGGGAGGCCAAACAAGCAAACACGCAAATACATAAACACTCGCAAGTGTCAGACTTCATTCTAGCAATATTTCTGAAAGCAAATACATAACAGATGAACTATACTATGTATCTGGGCTGCATGTAACAGGAGCCTAGCCTTGACCCATACATAGCCAGAGTACGATACATTCCCTTCTGCTTGGCTGCCTTGATACCATCCGAGAGTTAATGACTATGCTTCAGGGATTCCGGCTTGTCTCCCAGCTTATGTACTTCATATATAAGACCTTAAACAAACAATGTTCTTCTAGTGAGTAATCTATTTGAGGTATAAACTTTATGCATGAAGCATTAATCGTTTTTCTTCAACATGTATTTGACAAATTGGGCAATGTGATTAGTCGTTCAACCTCAATATTGCATGTCAAAATCTACATCTTACAAGTCAAATTGAAAAGGCCGTATAAGTACATACATCTCCAAATATAATCACAATGCAATTTTTCTTGCTAGTGTTCTTCAAAATTTTGTACAATCTGCAAAAACTTTACAACATCTACAAAAAAAACTTACTTTGCAGCACCTACAAAAAACTTACTTTGTGAAGTCAACTCTGAGCATCCAACTTACTGTACAAATTCATTTGAATTTGTGAAAATCCTTGGGAAGATGCACCGTAGGCATAATACACATATATACGTGTACAATGAAATTACATTCATTACAATTGATTTAGCCCTTTCACAAGTTGCGTTCACTGGGTTCAAGCCATGGAAATCCAAGAAAATCAAAAACTTCCCTTTCTGTTTTGCATCGGACACTTGACCTTGCCTTTGCAACCTGCAAGCAGTGCTAAATGCTGTCAGTGGTTTTAAGGAGGTCTATTACTGTGTGATTTCACAGAATCTACAAGTTTACCACATAATATAATTATACATCTTCCACCAAAGAAATGAGAATGCACGATTACAAAGAAAGCTTTACTATTCTAAGGTGAATTTGTGTCCTAGAAACTCAAATGGTTAACTCTTTATTGAAGCTGAATTCTATATAACTACATGCAAATATAATTGGAAACATCTAGATTTTTCAAATTTGTGTACGCAATTAATCCAGAATTTATTCTCCTAACAGGAAGCTTGAAGTCTTTAGCCTTGTAGATGTAACATACTAGAACTATATATCAACGATTTTCACTCTTTTAAGTTTAACAATATACCTTTTTCCCTGAGGAACGTGTGACTGGGTAAAGCCCGGTATCATCAAGTTTGTAGCCTTTATCTTCCGCCAGGAGTCTCAACCTAAAAAATACAATGAAGTCATGTAATTCGTCTTTCATCATAGCTAAAGCAATGGGGAGATTGCTCAAAGGGAAGAAGTGATGCAAAAAGTACATGACGAGGCAACAATTCTCATCTAGTGTCAAAGTGTCTATGTAGAGTTTGAAAATGTTCAGAGAGGCCCAACAAATGTTTCCATGTGCCCCCAAGGGATGGAGACTCCACAATGAACCCTCCTTTTGCAGAGGATATCTAGATGCTCCATCGCCTGGAAGGACACCTCAGTGCCCCAACACGAAAAGAACACCCTAGCAGTTCCAACTTCCAACTCTATGAAAAAACATTTAATGAAGGTTTTGATCAACAAATGAAAAATGACCTATTGAACCACCCTAATCTGAGACATGCATAGAGATGGAAAAATACCCTAAACGAAAATTCTCCTTGCAAAAGAAAAATGCTTAAAACAAAAAATTAAAAATCAAGCAAAATTGAAAAACTAGGCACGCATAAATAATCAACAATTCAAATGTAGGTTCTTTTCTTTCAATATTTTTCTAGTTTGATGTTTGCATAGCATATTTACTTTGTTATATTAAAGTAATATTTCCTATTGTAGTTTTGTAATTAATGTTTTCCTTCTTACCTTGGTTTTTCTCCCTCATCTTACCCTACTTCTCTCTCTTCAAAACTGGCCCTACTCTCTGGCCTTGCCAGAAATATCTCTCTTCTGAGACACTAGTAATACGATTCTCGATGAGCATTGAATTGGAAGCTCAATCTCCCAAACTTAACAAAAGATCCTAGATTCCAATCTATATATCTATGGGCCTATAGTTTCACTGCAGTTTGATAATAAATGGTCATTTCCATACCATATGAAATGCAATAATTTCAATAAATAAATATTTTACAGCATAAATATAATGTTTTCAACTGTTGTACCCGTTTATCAATCCATCTAAGCCTCAAAATTATTCATTTCGAAGGTTTATTCTAAGGAAGTCTACTTTAGTTTGGAAGACTCATCGTTACTTCTCAATGCATTTGCATTTATTTATATATATGAGTATAAACAAAGGTAAAGTTAAAGGCTACTATTTAGGTCCCCATCAACAGTAAAGGTAAAGTTAAAAGGCTAAGAAAAACAGTAGGAAGGTAGTAAGATTGGGACAGAGACAGGTAGTGCAAAACATATCATTGATGACAAGAACAAGACAAATTCAGATGAAAATACAGAAGTATTAGTGACAGAGAAACACGCAGCCACCAATGGGGAAGAAATAGTGGGTCTCAAATAGGGACACGAGCATAGGGACCTATTTAAGAAAAACAGTAGGAAGGTAGTAAGATTGGGACAGAGACAGGTAGTGCAAAACATATCATTGATGACAAGAACAAGACAAATTCAGATGAAAATACAGAAGTATTAGTGACAGAGAAACACGCAGCCACCAATGGGGAAGAAATAGTGGGTCTCAAATAGGGACACAAGCATAGGGACCAACAATAGGAATGATGCCTCAGGAAGGTTTGATAATCCTGTTGGACCTCATATAATATCCTCTATGCCAGTACAAGGATACAACGTTAGGAGTATGAGAATCATAAAGTCAAAACACACATGCTGGGATACCTAGAGGCTAGTCTATCAAACACCGGTGAAAAATTCCTGTATGACATATGCTAATGCAAAACAGTATAAAGGTATTTTTAAATGAAGGCAGGCCCGGAAATTGAGACACACTAGGAGTAAAAATCTCATAGTTATCGTACCAAGGGCAGTCCACCACACATCAATAACCACTCCCACAAGGCAACAAACACAGAGAACTCAAACAACACAAGGGCAAGAAAGGGGCAAAGAACAACTGACTACATTGCTTACGAACAAAGCTCAACTGAAACGGGATGTGAAACAATACATCCCAACCACTTACCATATGCAAAAGGGGAACGATAATACACATAAGAATCGTAGGTTTTTTGAGGATAAGGAGAATGACAAAAATGCATATGTGGGCAACAAACAAAGATAAATTGAAATATACTCAGCAAACAAAGAGAAAAGAGATGAAAAGAACCAAGAAAATAAGAAATTGTATAGCCCAACTTCCACACCACTAATGTGATTACCTGAGTTATATGTCAATGCATTAATTAACATAAAAATGGAACTCGCACATTTAGAAACAATATGAGGACAGCAAGATGAAAGAGGTTATAGCTTCCAATTGAAAACTTGTAAGAGATAATAAAATACTCAAGGAATAAGTAAACAACTTATAGAACAACATGGAAAAGGGGCAGCAAGAGTTGACATCGATAAAACAAAAATTTAAAGCACTTTCAAAAAATGGAGGAAAATAAGCCAAAAGTGGATTAAGGAAAGAAAGTTCCACAAATAGAAGAGTCCCCATCTGCAATTGCAAATACGGAAGTAAAAGAAATTCACTTGGGAGTCCAATATGAGGAGACCAAGTCTTGGGCTCAAGTAGTAAGAGGACCTTCAAATGAACAAAAAGAAATAACAGAAAAACAGGGTAGAATGCAGATAAGAGAAAAACATGATAGGGCGGGAAACATCATTATTAAAGCACTGAAAGACTATGGTGAGAATGAGAACACCAACAAATTAGGAAGAAACTTCTTGGTAGACCAGCTGCACTAGACAGGTCATATATATCAAACAAACAAAATAGGAAAATGGATAAGAGAAGGAAAGACAAGCATGTAAGAGTTGTCATGAAAAACACATAAGATAAAAACAAAATACTACGAAACAAAAGGTTTCTTACAAGGATTCACATCTCTACCTAGATGAACATCTAACCCCAACACAACAAGAAGAAAGGAAAGAATGGGAGAAAGTGAAAGCTACAAGAGATACAAGAAAATGGGCATGGTTATAAAATGGAAGAGCTTAAATCAACCACCAAATGACTCATAAAGAATAAGGACTCAGGTGCCCCCAGGAGCACTTGACCTTGGTAAGCTGAAATTGTAGAGGCTACCCTTGGAGAAGAGGCCCTGGATTGGGGCCTATAGTAGAGGAAAAAGACATTATTATTCTTACTGAACTCATGAACATGAAGGCTACAAAGTTCTAGATTTTTAAGGATATAAGAAAATATCAGTTTAGAATGAAAGGACCGAAAGTGGAAAGGATCATGGGGGGTTATGGTGCTAATCAAATAAACATGGTATGGGATTATAAAAGTGGAGAAAGATGACCCAAATAAACAGTACATATGGCTGAAAATAACAAAAAAATGAGTTAACAACTAGGCTTGTTGCTTACTATTTTGCACCAAGAGGTTCTAAAAAATACAAGGGGAGGAAGTTAGATTGTGAAGATCCTTATGCAACACTAAAAATTGACATTTCAATATTCAGCACCTTAGGAGAAGTCTTGATTATAGGAGATTCAATGCGTGGGCAGAAAACAACCAAGCTCTCAATTTGAGGAATGAAGAGGGTGTGGGAAGCGATCCCCTATGGTTATATGAAGAAGAAGATCAACGTTGGAAAAGGAAGTCACAAGACGAAACAGGAGTTACATATTATGGAACAGAACTACTGGGACTATAGTTTGTATGATATGGTTATATGCAATGGCATGAGAACATGACCAAATTCAGGAAATATCACTTGTAAAACTTACAATGGACAAAGTGTGGTAGACTATGTTATTTGCTCACATAATTCTATTCCAAGATGGATGAATCTTGAAGTTGGGGACTGCCCTATTGAAATAAAATCGGGTCACAATCCAATATATGTAAAATTCAATCTGTATATAAATCATCAAGAAAAAAGCCAAGACCATCACAAGCAAAAGAAGAGAACCCCTCAAGGGAGAATCCTCATAAATTAAGAGAATCAAGAACTATTCAAGGCAGCCCTCGAACAACAATTTCAGCAGCATTTTCAAGAAGCAAAGAATAATACTTCATCTATGGACCCCTGCCCAACAAACAACAGTATGCCGATTTCCCTAATTAAAAAGGCTTTAAATAAATGCAAAAGAAGTAGACCTAAGAGTGGAAGCACAGGTAGTTTTCCAGCAAACCCATGTTTTGATGAAGAGTGCAAGGCAACAAAGAGAACTTTGAGACGACTTGGAATGGCCAAAGAAAGCAAAAAGGCATATGAAAGAATCATCTGATCTAAAAAAAAAAAGCTACACATACACAAGGAGAAAAGAATTAATTTCTCTTGGAAAGTATTCCCAAAGGCTTTTGGAAGGAACTATAGCAAAAAAAGGAAGCAAACAAAGAATAATATTACAAATGCCCAATGGTTAGAGTATGAAAAGGTACTCTATGAAAGAGTTCAAAATAAAGATAACCCTCCCGTAATCAACACAACAACAAGGCTTTTTTCTATGAAAGATATCACTCAAGGCATAAAGAAACTAGCAAGCAGGGAAGGCGCAAAACATAGATGGGATACAAGCTGAATATCTAAAGTGGGGTTTAGACAACCTCACATCTCACATCAAAAACATATTCAATAGTATTATTCAGGAAGGATTCCCGATAGATTGAACGACTAATGTTGTTATTCCTCTATAAAAGTGAGGATATCAATAATCCGTCTAACTACTGAACTATCATGGTCAATCCCCTCCTTGGAAAGCTATTTGGTAGCATGATAAAGTAGAATTAGCAACTATGTAGAAAAAAAGGGCAAAAGGTCAAGCAGAATTCAATTCAAAACATTTCACTATCGACCACTGCATTACACTTAGGCACTTGATCGAAAAAGTATGGGATACTCTGGGCAAATAAGCTTTTTGTTGTTTTGTTGACTTCAAAAAAGCATTTTACACGGTCCCTACAAGTAAACTTTGGAGCAAAATGGAGGAGCTTGGAGTTCGAGATGAGTATAAAGCAACAGTACATACTTTATAGGCAAGTTAGGGCCAAAATCAAGGCGAGTGAAGGAATGTTAGAATGCTTTGGAAGCAACATTGGAGTCAAACAAGGGTGTCCCCTATCTCCCACCTTGTTTGGGCCATACATTGATAAACTAGAAGAGTGGATAGACAATGCTTGTGGAGGGGGATCCACCAAGCTAGTTATGTTACAAAGTTACTTCTATACACAGATGATTTTATTCTAATTCCAAAAACAACCCATAGTTTGAGAGAACATTTGAAGGCTTTAGAGCTCTTCTGTCAAGACACAGGAATGCAAGTGAACACTAGTAAAACAAAAGTCATGATATTTTCTCTACAGAGAAAAAGTAAACAAATTGAATTCATCTTCGAAGGAAGTCCATTAGAAGTAGTACAAGAATACAAATGTCTTGACAAACTAAGTTGGGAAACCTGCAAAACAAAAAGAATAAAAGGAGATTGGAAGGCTTTATATTCACTCCAAAATAGGTGTAGGAATCTAGAATTATGGGATTGAAAAACCAAGAGAACCTTATTTGGCCTCTCGTCACACCAGTGGTCCTATATGAATGTGAAGTTTGGGACAACAATATGTCCGATCTAAATTGAAAACAAATAGAAAGAATCCAAAATAATTTAATGACAAACAGCCCCAAAGTCAAAGCTTCAATTCCATATGAGATTCTATTAGCTGAAACAAGTACATTTCCATTGAAAGCATCAGCAATGACTCAAACATTAAGTTACCTAAAAAAGACGCAAAATATGAACCATTGATGGCCCAAAATGGTAATAAAAGAAGAGCTAAACAAAATAAAAATCATGTCGATGAAACAAAATAACAAATGGATGAGTAAATAGGACATCCACATGGAAGAATGTCCAAACACCAATGATGAAATATGTGACAGATAAATTCAACACAGCCATGTGGACAACACAGTCGAGACGGA
Source organism: Torreya grandis (assembly GCA_037957365.1). Classification (NCBI taxonomy): domain Eukaryota; kingdom Viridiplantae; phylum Streptophyta; class Pinopsida; order Cupressales; family Taxaceae; genus Torreya; species Torreya grandis. Next base: position 4,421,319 of record JARHVA010000409.1, read on the forward strand.
AGAAAGTATACTACATCAAAGAGTTTAATCCCACATGGGAGCACGAGGAAAAAAATACATAGGGCAGAAATCAAATGGAAAGCAAAGATGTTGATTGTAAAGTTGAGGACTAGCTCGCATCATCTTAGGTGTGAAAAAGGTAGGTGGACAGTACCCAAGGAAGAATGGGAAAAGAGAATATGTTTATTTTGTGATAAGGGGGTAGTGGAGATAGAATGACACTTTATTATGGAATGCGCAGGCTATAATGACATCCGCACCAAGTATAGAGACAACTTAAGGGTCGACAAATTTGTTGACTTGTTTACAGAGAAAAGATTGGATAGTACAACAAGTTTTCTAATCAAGATCCTTAGTAGAAGAGCTCGCATCGAAAAAGGGTCTGAAATTTTGCATGATCAAAAGGATAGCTCTCATGTCAAAGAATTGTGTTAACATGGGGCAGTTCTGTTACAGCCCTCAGTCCCATAGACTGCTTGGTTTTGTAGGCATTATTAAAATCTTTCATTTGTTCATTCATTCAAGTCAGCACACCTACTTGGAACTTCTAAGCATTTATTTATTTATATGCCAGCTACTGTTTAGGTCCCCACCAAGCCAGCACACCTACTTAGAACTTTTAACTTATATGTGTTGTTTCAAATGTGCACCTCCTTAGGATGAAAACTTGTGTGTAAATCGAGCTTATTCCTCCTAACATAAAACGAATGTGTTTTGGTGGGCTCTAACCATGCTTCAATGTCATTTTAACAAGGAAACAATGCAATCTAAGGTCACGTGAGGCTCCCATTATGGACAGTATAAAAGCTGTTAAATATGTCAGTTCATAGGCTATAGGCACGCACCTACAAACAAGCTCAGACACGTTCCCATGGATTTGATAGCTTGTTTGCAAACTAATTTTTCAATGCTTCTTACTGAAGCCCTATATTATCATAGGTGAAGGTATCCAAAATATCAGCTCATAGGCTACGGGTACCCTACAAACAAGCTTTGACACATTCCTGTCGATTTGACAGCTCATTTGCTAAGTAATTTTTCAATGCTTCTTACTGAATCCCTTATATTGGCATGGGTGAAGTTAACTGATCTTAATAGATTGAATTTTCAAAAGAAACATATATTTAGGTTATTTTGTCATGGGTGAAGTTATCTGATCTTTATAAATTGAATTTTCGAAGGAAACATATATTTAGATTATCATCCACAAGGATCAAGATAAGCTTAAAATCCTAATACATCAATGCATTTCCTTGATAGATATCATATCATAATCTTTAGTAGCAAAGAAAGGCTTAGTATTTAGAAACTACATATGTTATATATTCACATGAAAGAGCGATTCCTTGGCTGTGGCTTCTAGTCTTGAAGGGCCAAATAGATACCTGCCAGTTATACCCATAAACGGGCATTTGCACAGAAGTATTAACTATCGGACCCAAGTGTTTTAAAAGACGGATAATCATAGAACTGTAATCTTGACATTCATTGGCAATAAACTGGTTCCATTTAATCAAGTTAAACTGGTTCCAATAAACTGAGTCGAAGACATAGGGATAGCGGCAAGACATCTGCTGCTACTCTTGGCTTCCAATTTGTATAGATCCATTCTCTTAGTGTCTTGGTTCTACAAATCAAAGCATTTTTCCTTCAAGTACTAAAACCTTTGTTTGATCTCTTCCACTGGACACTGGAGGTTTGGTGAAGTCTCCATTTAAAGGAAGCATCAATCGGCCAATTTGGTCAGAAAATTAGGGTGAACTACTGTTACGCCCTCAATATTTTGTCTTCATGAGTATGTCAAGGTTATGGAGTAGCTGACTTGTGGTGCATATAACCTTTGTCTTTTGTTTTGTTAGTTCTAGATGTTTCTTTAGGCTGACCCAATTAGGACCTTGGATCAGCCCTACCTAATTATGCCTATACTGTATGACAATCATTTCGTGGACAATAGAGACTGAGACTCGCCTTCCAGCAGACCATGCCAAGACTGTGAATGAAATCTCAATCCGCCTCTTGTCCCAATGCCATGTCCGGTCATGTCTCCAGTTCAGCATTCAATCCCTATCTCCCTAGCTACCCAGTCAATCACCCCCACAGTCTATATTTGAGTTTAGAGTTTAGAGTTAGTTATAGTTTAGTTTATATAGAGAGCCAAAAAAACTCTATCTTGGGCCACCATATTTAAGAAGTCTTTTATGAATACAAAGCTGTTATTGTTCCGATACATGGATAGCCTACAATAATCACATGTAAACAAGAAACTAGGAGTTGACACTAGAAACTTAGTTTTCAGTATTGGGCTTCAGCCATGTAAAATGCTCAACGACAATTTTAATCAAGGAAAGAATCCTTTGGGCCAAAAAAACATCCAAATGAAAATGCCGATGTGCAAACTATTCAACATTTGATTCCTAGAACCAGATTATATAGACTATGGTAGTAAACTGTGGTAGCAAAGTGCATTTAGAAGACATGTGTTGAGACATTTATGCATAACAGAATTACAACATTCTGAAGATCCACAAACGAGTATGTGAAAAAAAGATGTAACGTCAAAGTGGTTATGATTCACTGGTGAACATAATTGGCTCATTTAGAGCCATGCTAGAGTTCCGTTCTTGTTAAATGTGCTGAAACCCAGACAAGTATATCTCAGGTAACAGGTGTATTTTAGAGGAAGAGTGCCCCCTCAAACCTTGGAAGCCTAACTGAAAAAGGTATGCTATTGATGCAAGAGCATCAAGGTAAAGTTGGCAATCTTGCATCACCAAAAACATGTTAATCAATTCAATAAACAGTGATCTTCATGTGATGGTAGAATTTGTCTTTGAATTCCAAAAAGGAATAATTGCATCAATGTAAAGTTTGCAATCTTGCATCACCAAAAACATGTTAATCAATGCAATAAGCAGTGATCTTGATGTGGTGGTAGAATTTGTCTTTGAATTCCAAAATGGTTCTCATTCTTGAACTAAGGCCTATGAGGCACGGGGAAAGTTGAGTTCCATAAACATCCAAGTCCAGCTAAAGGCACTTTCAATATGAGTTTTTACTCCAAAATGGGTGTGCATCCTCGAATTTCTTGGTTAAGTCGTTTGGTAAATAATAGTTGCTTTTGTCCATTCTAAACCATTTTTGGAGCAGCACGCTCATTGGGAATTTTAGGAATATTTCTTTGAGAGTGGTAAGATTCTCTAGGGATGTCCTGATGACTATAACGTGACCCATGCTTAAAATTTTGAAAAGACAACTTCCTAGAGGCAAAAACAATTATGTGCTTTTGTTAGGCATTTATTTTAGAGGTGGTAGAATTTGTCTTCAAATTCCAAAAAGGTTCTCATTCTTGGAATAAGGCCTATGAGGCACGGGGAAAGTTGAGTTCCAGAAACATCCAAGTCTAACTAAAGGCACTTCCAATATGAGTTTTTACCCCTAGATGGGTGTGAAAGATGGATGTGATACATCGTTTGGTAAATAAAAGCTGCTTTTATCCATTCTAAACCATTTTTGGAGCAGCGTGCTCATTGGGAGCTTTGGGAATATTTCTTTGAGTGTGGTAAAGTTCTCTAGGGGTATCATGATGCCTATAACGTGACCCATGCTTAAAATTTTGAAAAGACAACTTCCGAGAGGCAAAAAGAATTTTATGCTCTTGTTAGGCATTTGTTTTAGAGGTGGTAGAATTTGTCTTCGCATTCCAAAAAGGTTCTCATTCTTGGAATAAGGCCTATGAGGTACCAGGAAAGTTGAGTTCCAGAAACATCCAAATCTAACTAAAGGCACTTCCAATATGAGTTTTTACCCCCAAATGGGTGGGCAAGATAGGTGTGATACATCGTTTGGTAAATAAAATCTGCTTTTGTCCATTCTAAACCATTTTTGGAGCAGCGTGCTCATTGGGAGTTTTGGGAATATTTCTTTGAGAGTGGTAAAGTTCTCTAGGGGTGTCATGATGCCTATAATGTGACCCATGCTTAAAATTTTGAAAAGACAACTTCCTAGAAGCAAAAAGAATTTTATGCTCTTGTTAGGCATGTGTTTTAGAGGATTTGAAGAATTAAACGAAAGGAAAAACGTGGCAGCCTATAGGAAGATATCCTCGGCTCACTTGGAAGGCAAATAGACATCCATATACACAAAAAGAAAGAGAAACTTGGACTGCTGGGGAAATGAAGATGTTTACTTAATGTGAGCGGGTAAACAAGGTGTTTTTAGCAAGAAGACAGAAAAAATGTGTAAGGGAGAAAACCATGAGGAAGATAAAGGCAAATGGTATCATTGTTGTTCATTCCAGAAGGAAAAAAAAGGAAAAAGACATTTGGCTTTGGGGATTGGGCGTGACGTGAAGGTTGAAGACTTTGAGAAAGTTTCAGTTGACGCCCGATATACCAAAAGAAAGATCTTGGCATAAAGAACGTGAATCCATAACCAGTTTTGAATTCAATAATCCTCTCATGTGTACAGGCCTGTTTTAACAAAACAGATGTGTTTTGGTGAGGGATACAAAGTTTTGAGAGGTTCTAGGAGAAACAAAGGGCATATTCCTTCTGGGTTTTTTGATCTATTGAAGAATTCAATTTCATTTTTATAACAAAAAAAATTGTTTTAAATTAAATTTTAATCATCCAAAATCAAGCTAAGTATTTGTCAAAATAACTGTTTTTCGCATAAAAGTCAATGGATCGGGTTGCAAATGGTTTGAAATTTGTTTTTGACTCTTTGGTGCTTGGAGAACGTCATAAGATGATGTTAACCCATAATCAAATACATTTTGCTTCAGTTGGAGTAACAAAACAATCAAGTTCCACACAAGATCAAAATTTGCAGGTATATTTATTGGTGAAATTGTTTCTTGTTGTAGGAAAAGGTTGTCACTAACTTGAACCCCCTATCCTTGACTGCATCATTAATTATCAGAGATGGTTACCACTTTGGGAGGAGGAAATGACAGAGGAGAGAAAACTGCTGGTAATGAAGATTGTTGATAAGAACATGCAGACAAAACGCCGAATGTGTGAGGAGAGAAGAGTGAAGTTTCTCCACTTTGGTTAATGGGTAGAGAACAAAAAGAGAACTTGTCATCCACTAGTGAAAAGTGGGTAGAGAGGAATAAAGTCTGAGAATAACAGTAAGAGGGAAACATCATCTTCCAGCAAGAGAATGTTGAGTATAAGGTGTTGAGACAAGTACAAAGTAGGTTCTCCTTTTTGTAGACACTCATACTGACGATAAATGTGTTTGTGCCAACTTTGTTATATTATTCTTGTCAGCATTGGGTAGTGTTGTACCGATTTAGTGGCTATGTTTGGTTGTAAACCTTTGGGCGAAATGATAACCATAATTCTAGGACTACACATAGCTTGTCAATTGTCAAAGTCAGGGCGTTGGTATCAAGTACTCCCTAAACTATATGAATTATAACGAGGATTCTATTTTATGAATACAAGCTATCATTGTTCAGCACTCTAGCATGGAATGATCTGCAATTAATATACCAAATTAGCAACCTAGTATCTCTATAATCATTCAACATTTTGGCATCGTTCCTTTAAAGAACATCGGGTCAAGTTAAAGTCAGTTCAAAGATGAGCTTGGTGAGGCACCCCACTATCTTATAAGATTTGTGCCAAACATAACCATCAAACACAATGGCAAAAGATATTACAATGGTACAAAGAGTTTAAAGAGGAGACTGATGCGTACGAGTAATAATTCATGCTATTGACTCCAAACAAAGGTAGAAGAAAGAGACAATCATGTAGGGGACCAATAATTCATGCAATAATATATGGTCTACTTGATTGGTGGAGCAACACCAAAGAAGTTAAAGGTTGCAACCAGCAGTCATCTCTAAACATCCATAAAGCGAATTACAAAGTACAAAGTGGAAACCAAAGCCAAAACAAAGGCTTAAGCATATGAAGTCATAGCCATTGTCGGAGCCAAAACCAAGCAAGGATTTAGCTAGAACTGGTGCTGTTAGGATATTTCTTTATAATAACAAAAGTAACATTCAAATATAATCCACTTCGAGGGGGAAACATCCAATAATCAGAATAAATGAGAAAATGAATTCAATAATGAAACTTATGATGATTATGTAGATCGATGCTCCACCATATATATATCCATAATTGGGAAGAGTCACACCCATAATATAGAAGGGTCACACCCATTGATTCCAATTATGTCAACCTAACTAATAAGAATTAATAAATTAAAGATAAAGGTTATGATATCCATTCCATAACCTTAGTACTCATAAGGTTAGGGGTGTAACATACCCTTCCCATTCAAAAAAGCATTGCCCTCAATGCTTAACTCAAGATGTTGTTAAAAGAATTGTTCATCCTCCCATGTTGCACCTTCAGTGGGCAGATTCTTCCATTTGATGAGAAATTCAAAAATGACTCGGTTACGTAATTTCTTCGGTCGTGTCTCAATAACAGTCTCAGGTACCATAATAAACTTCCCTTCATCTAACTCGAGCAATTCGGACTGGACCAGAAGCTTGGAACCAATTACTTTCTTCAAGCAAGAAACATGAAAGATAAGATGAATCTTGGAAGGTGGAAGTTCTAACTTATAAGCGACACTTTTGATCTTGTGCATAACCTTGTAGGTCCCATAAAATTTTGGTGCGAGCTTGACGTTCTTATGTTTTTAAGTGACTATTGTTTATAGGATTGCAATCGAAGGAACACCCAATCTCCTTCCTCAAAATTCCACTCACTACAGTGTTGATCGGCTTCTTGTTTCATCCTATTTTGAGCCACAACCAAATTCTCCTTAAGGACTTGAAGCACTTACTACTGGTATTGAAGATGATCCTCGACCGCATAGGCTTTGGAATGACCCTACAAATAAGATAGTAGAAGGCGAGGGGTAGCCATCAAGAGCCTCAAATGGTGTCATCTTTGTCGCTGTGTGAAATGATGTGTTATACCACCATTCTGGACCATCGTGCTTGTGTTTCTAAGGCAAAACAATGTAGGTATCCTTCGAGACATTTATTCATAATTTCATTTTGGCCATCTGATTGTGGATAATAAGATGAACTATGGGCAAGTTTTGTGCCCCACGCGGAAAATAGTTAAGTCCAAAATATGCTAGTGAAGATAGGATCACGATCACTCACGATGATTTTGGGAATTACATGGAGTTTTTGTACCTTTTCCGTGAATACTTCTGCCACAGTACTAGCTTGAAATAAATGAGAAAGCCCACAAAAATGTGCGTACTTGGTGATTCGATCCACAACCACTAATATTATGTCCATGTTATTTGATTTAGGTAGGCCTGTAATGAAGTCCATTGATATTTCTTCCCAACATTGTGCTGGAATGGCTAATGGTTGTAAAAGACCTGGGTTCAAACATTCTGCCACAAATTTTTGTGCATCCCCCTTTAGGCCTTCCCAAACAAAATCCTTCTTTATACGGTGATAAGTCTTTAAGAACCCAAAATGTCCTCTGATGGGTGAGTCATGCATTTGAGACAAGATACTAGCTTTCAATTCTAAATTTTTACACAAAAAGAGTTTCTTTGTACCATAATGAGTCTCCTTTCCAAACATACTTATCGATAGAAGATGGGTTCTCTTGCAATTGTTGTATGAGTTTCCTGGTTGGAGTTTCTTGTTGACACTCAACCCGCGTTGCTTCTACCCATTCAGGTTGTAATAAAGAAATAGCATAAAGTTTTGCTTCCTCTACTACCTGTTGAGAAAGTGCATCAGCGACAATATTCTCCTTTCCTTTTTTGTAAATAATTTCAAAGTCATCCTAGTATCTTTGTGACCCATTTCTGTTGCTCCTCTGAAGACGGTCATTGCTCCAAAAAATACTTTAGACTCTCATGATCTGTCTTAACTTTGAAATGCCTTCCCATGAGATATTAACGTTATTAATTAATTACATGAATGATTACTAGCATTTATTTCTCATATGTGGGCCTTACCAAGTTCTTTCCTTTAAATTGTCGACTCTCAAATGCTAAAGGACAAGGACACCCTTATTGCTTTAGTACTGCCTCAATGTCATGCCTAGAAGCATCACATTCTACCAAAAATGTCTTAGAGAAGTTTGGGGTAGCTAGCACAGACATAGAAGTGAGAGTTTGTTTCAATTGTTGGAATGCTTGGGTAGCTAATTTTGACCATGAAAATGAATCCTTCTTCAATAATGTTAAAGGTGCTATTATGCGAGCATAGTTGCGAACAAATCTTCTTTATTAACTGTTGTAGGTTAGAATTGCAACCTTGTGGGACAGTTTTTCAAGCTCTCACTCCTATCTACAATATTGGACAACCTCAAGCTGTGGGTATCCTATAGTGAAGTCGAACCTTCGGAGAAGGCCGGCTTCCTCTTGGTAGATGACCTAAAACTAAAACTAAATTAATACTCCACGGGGAAAGGGTTAGAAAGGGGATAAGGGCTCCTAAAAAAGCTAACCAGACGATGTACCAAAATAAAATGGGAAACTCCCATAAGCTTGAACCCACACTAGTTCTACAGAGGACAATACTGACTTACACAACCTCAAGATCAAGTTGGTTGTATTTATATTTCATGAAGAAGGTTCAAGAAGCAATGAATGCAAACAAAGAGGAGTTCTAAAAAGTTCACATTAATGGCAGAAAGAGCACTCAAACAGACCTGCAAACAGTGTTGAAAAACTCCCCAAACAAGGTCAGAAAGGAGGACCATGGACGAAGAAGATTCTCCTTCACACAATGCCATAGTGTGCAACTCAATAGACACAAATATAGGCAAAGCAAATCCTTTATTGCATCAATAGGTAGTTCTTACAAATGCTTGGCAGGGTCGAGCATAATCAAGGTGAGCATATTTTGTAATATCTCAAAAAGTGTCCCATCTTCCAGAGAGATGGAAAAGTCTATAAAAACTGGGAACCTCCTAAAACGGAAAAACATGAGATATATATAGAGAAAGGGAAGATAGAAAGAAAGGGCTCCCATGAGAAAATGGAGAGGGGGGTCATAAATGGCTGCAACCACCACTGTTGTCTTTGAGCTCTTTGCATTCAAAGCATGCAACTGCCTTGACCATGAAATGAACTGTCCAAGATCACCGCAAACCTCCTCAAGCCCCTCATGCATTCAAGTCTCTTTTGATAGAACTGACAGAGCCATGTCGAAGGTAGTTGCATGTCTCTGCCAAGTGTAAATGATTTGATCTTTTGTATTTAAAACTTGATGTGTTCCTTTGCTTTGCATGTTTGTTACTCCATCTGGATGCATCTATTCTTAGTTTGACCACTTTACATGTTTTGAATGTGAGTTGTAGACCAAGTCATTAGAGTTTGAAAAGAGGAGTCATTGTCTTTTGTTGATTGGTTGATATAAGTTCCACTAGGATCCTTTTGAAACCTTGGCCTTTTCTTGTCTGTTGATCTCCTTGCTAGATCTTGATGAACCTTTTGAAAACTTGATCAAAGGCAACGGCTACTTGTCGGGGCTCAAACTTGACGTTTACAGACCCGTCATTAATTCCTTCAGACTTTTCTTTCGGAGGAATTTTTTCGGTCTTCCTTGCAGCCTTTTGAAATGTCCCTTGGAATTTTTGAAAATGAACTTTCGGAAAAATTGAAATGAACACTTCAAAATTCTCAAAAAGCTCCTTTCCCTTTGAAAATACCCTTTGGAAACCTTGAAGTGGGCCATTCCTCAAGAAAAGAACCTTTCGGGGAAATTGTCCCGGACAATTTCTCCGAAAGAAAAGGTCTTTGCTTTTTGCTTCGGACATTTTGTCCGAAAGAATTATCCCTTCAGAAACCTTGTCTCAGACAACTTGTCTGAAAGAATTCAACACGTAGCCAAAAAAGGTCCCAAAAGAAAAGAAACACTTAGTCCCCGCACAGTTCGAAAGAATGAACAAGGAAAGACTTCACTGAATAAAAGATTTTGCACTCAGCTTCTGGCTTGCAGGGTTATCCTTGAACACTACTGTTGGATCTTTAGAAAACCTTGCTTGGATCCTCTCTATTTGCAAATGTTGGATCAATTTCTACGCCTTTGATCCACTGCTTCATCAAACCATGCAAGAGCTTTATATGTGGGCCAAAAATGGCCAACAGTAACCTGTTAGACCCAAGAATCCTCTTAAACCTTTGATATTTTTAGGTTTTGGCCAATCTTTGACAGCTACAATCTTTTTAGGATCCATTTTAACACCTTAATGTGATACCACATGTTCTAAGTACACTCCACTTCCTTCACTCCAAAGGCACATTTAGATTTCTTTGCATAAAGTTGATGGTCTTCCAATTCCTTTAATATTTTTTCTACAGGCTTCAAATGTTCTTCCCATGTTTTACTATAGATTAATGTCATCAAAGAACACCAATACAAATTTAAGAAGAAATGGGCGGAAAACTAAATTCATAAGGCTCTGAAAAGTACATGGAGCATTAGTGAGACCAAATGGCATAACTAAGAATTCATATTGACCCTCGTGTCCTAAATGCAATCTTATGTACATCCTCCTTTACTCGAATTTGATGATACCCCAAACACAAATCTAACTAAAGAAAACAACACCATTCAATTCATCCAATAATTCATCAATGACAGAAATAGGAAACTTATCTTTCAAAGTGATCTTATTGAGTTCCCTGTAATCTGAGCACATTCTACATGACTCATCCTCTTTTTTAACCATAACCACTGGAGATGAATAAGCACTTTTACTGGGACGAACAATCCCTGAGTCTAGCATTTCCTTCACCAATTTTTCAATTTCTAACTTTTGTTCATAGGGGTAGCGGTAAGGTCTAATGTTAGGAGGGATACTACCTGGACTCAATTCAATTGCATGATCATGATCTCCGATTGGAGGTAGGCCCTTTGGTTCTTGAAAGACTTTTTGATGTTCAATAATCGTTTGAATATTTGGCGGTCCCTGATTTTCTACATCATGTGATTCCAAGAAATGTAGTTGTGCCACTATGCCATAAGATCCTTTCTTAACTTATCCATCCTATGAGAGCTAATAATTTGGCTTGGTGGGGATTTCATCCCGTTAAGTGTGTACTTTTTTCCATTTATACTGAAAATCATGAATAAGTCTCTGATTTCATCACGCTATCAATACACGATTCCAAAAACGAACATCATGCTTAATTCATTTATTTAGTCCATTGATGTAAAATTGCAGTCTCTGATAAGGTGTTGCTTCCAGAGTTCGGATTGTCAATCTCATATGCTCTACATTATATTCCGCTACAGATCCTATTTGTTTCAAATTTGTTCGTTGGGTGAAATAACTTCCCTTCCATGGCTGCTCATAGTGGGCTGCTAAGTCCTTAATAAATTCGTCCCAACTAAACCCTTGCCCTTTCTTGTCACTCATCATCCACTGGCACCACTGATAAAGTTCAGATTCTAGATGTAGTGAGGCCATGTCAACCTTTGCATTTTCTGGTATATTGTGAAGCTTAAAATATTGTTCCATGAGACTTATCCAAGAGGTTACATCCATACCATCAAACTTTCTGATGTCCATCTTTGGTAGGTGTAATTTTGGCCCTTGGAACTATCGTCCTAAGTTTGTTTTATTGTGACCTCCAAAATGGTTTGACTGTGTATGAGTGACTGTAGGATGTGAATTAATTAGGGACATCAATTCAGACATTAGATCATGTTTAAACTTGTATAAACCCTTATTCAATGATGTTTCAAATGGGGCAAACAAATTATCCTCGATAAAAGTGACCACTGTTTCACATCCCTCAGGTATGTTTCCTTCAATTTTAGGTGGTGGACAATAAAGGAAATCATTGGAATCAGTGGTTGAAGAAAAGGCATATGTTCCAAAAGGCATGGCTATAAATTTGGTTTTGTTTCTAGCTCTAGATTTATTCTCAATTCTTGGAGGAAAGTATCTGAAGCGAGTGGTAACCATAAACAATTAAAACATGTGTTGTATTAGGAGCATATGTTCCACTATCGACCAACTTTGACCAGCGAATTTCTCAATGTAAAATGCCTCAAATCTCAAAATACAAAGAAAAAACCCCAACTGAAATTTTATGAGCTTTTTGAAAATATAAACAAATCAGAAAAAATCCTAAAATTGCAAACTATAGAGCAATTTTATGAAAAACAGTAAAAATGTAATCTTCAAAACAGATCTTCAAATCTCCATTTTTTTACTATTGACTCATACGATTATACAACTATGGTAAAAAATTTGCAGAAAAAATCGCAATGGTTTGCGAGGTATAGTGGAAACAAAATTTTATGTCAAAATCAATGTTCCGATACCACTTTAAGGATATTTCTTTATAATAACAAAAATAACATTCAAATATAATCCACTTCGAGGGGGAAACCTCCAATAGTCAAAATAAATGAGGAAATGAATTCAATAATGAAATTTATGGTGATATGGAGATCCATGCTCCACCATATATATACCTATAATTGAGAAGAGTCACAACCATAAGATGGAAGGGTCACACCCATAAGATGGAAGGGTCACACCCATTCATTCCAATTATGTCGGCCTAACTAATAAGAATTAATAAATGAAAGATAAAGGTTATGATATCCATCCCATAACCTTAGTACTCATAAGGTTAGGGGTGTAACAGGTGGCCCATACATCACTCGCAAGTAAGGGGTAGGTAGATATTGCTATAGTCCCTTCAAGAGGAAGGAATTTTGGACCATGCCAACTAGGTGGGTCAAAGGGTCTTGCAAGAGAAGCACGTGAAAAGTCAAGGGCCACCCAAACGACAAATTGGAGGGAGGGACCTAATGTCATGCAACATAGAATATAGATTCCTTTTGAAGGAAGGCTAGAGAGTAGGGACGTCCCTGATAGAGAAATGAGAGCAAAGGAACATCCCACACAAACCTTCTTAAGGGGGAGACTCGTATTCAAAGCACCATGCCAAAAGTAACCTATAACTAGAGCCACGGTTACCCCATCAACTCCATCCCCAGAAAAGTAGTTGTCAAAGTTCACAAATGACAGTTCGAAGGATCCCATACAACACTACAGAATGTGCATTACCATCTGGATTGCTAATGGGCATACAAATGTACATGTGGTTAAGATGTTTTCCATCCACCCTTTGGGACATGGCTATTGCTTGGCACAAAAATTCACCAAGCTTGGAGATTTTAACATGGCAAACATTGAAGCAAGTCTTCGAGAAAGAATTAAAACTGAGGGACGACAACGAGATTGTTGCATAAATATATAATCCATGACAGGGAAGAATGTTTGTGCATATAACAGAAGACTTAAATAACTACTGGGAAAACTTGAAAATAACCTACTGATGGTTTGAAGAAGCGATGGTTCATTGAAAGGTTGGTACCCTCATTACAAAGGACAATGAAGGTTGTCCCACCCTTATCTTACAAAGATGTATACAACTGAGCCATGGACATTGAAAGTGAGAAAAGGACAATTATTGCGCTCAAAAGGATGCGAAGAATATGATCTTAACTTCAGCAATGACAGTGAACCTAGATCACTGTGACCAATTCAATCCCTCCATTGTTGCCCCTTGTTCCCTTCAATGCAGATTTTGTGGGGGTGTGCTTCATGTTTTCTTACGCAGTGCTCCTTAAGAGCAATTTTTGGAAACGAAGGAACACCTATCTTTACTTAGCTCGGGGCTTCTTGGTTTTTCCTCAACATATTCACGAAGCGAGGTTGTGTGACCAAACTCCATGCAGCACTAGCCACAATATTTTCGTATGGGTCTCTAAAAATTCTAGCTACATCCACCTCTACATTAGTGACTACACCTTCAACGTGGTTTATGTTTTTCCTCTTCCTCATTTTTATCATGTTTTATTTTGGTAGTATCAAAGGGAGCTCTAACTTCTTTAAAAGGGGGACTAACGTAGGCACTCATACTGACTATACATGTGTTTGCGCCAACTTTGTTATATTATTCTTGTCAACATTGGATAGTGTTGTACCGACTTAGTGGTTATGATCAATTGTTAACCATTGGGCTAACCAATAATTGTAAGTCTAAACCTTTATATACTGTAAACACACAAGTACAAAGGAGGTTAGTTATTGTTAGAATACAAAACAAACATAAAACAATATGAAACATAACTTCCTAGGTGTGGTCCTAAGATTGGGCAAGATCTAGAAATGATAAACAAATAGAAAACACATCAAAACAATTACCTTCCATGAATATCAGTTTCCAACCGGTATACAAGTTTGTTTGGCCCGGATTGTAGAGCTTGAGGTTTCATCAATGTCACAACATGGTCACATGGGCAACATCTCCCCTTGCACTACGATTAATTTGATTAAGCAATGAACAAATGGGCAAAGGCTTGATAAATGAATGACTCTCCAAAATGGTAGAGCTTCATTGTATTTTCAAGACTTGGTTAAAATGGCAAATGACCCCTCTATTTATAGCTTCTCCAAACTGATCTTGATCATTAGATAACAATCAAGATGTGTGGATGAGGATCAATCAAATTTGGATGGCAAAATGCAATAAATATTTGGGATAGAGTTTGCATTGATTAGGCATGGGTTGCATTTCTGCATTTATGTTGATATTTGATAATATTTTGCAACTTGGGCCTAAGATGTTATGATGCAGATATTTGAATCCACTTGCCGTGTGAATGGAGCAATAATTCAATTAATGAATTAAGAAAATAAAAAATTTAAAAAGCTATGGAATTTCCCATTAAAGGAAGATTATGTTAATTAACAAAAGTTAATTGATTTAATGCAAAGTGAAGTGACTTTTGAATGTCGAATAATTGTTTAACCTAATTAGTCCAAAACGTCACTTGTGAAGTCGTAATTTGACTTGGCATGAATTAAGCATGGATGATGATTGAATATGGTGCATTGTCACAATCAGGGATGCCCCAATTGTTTCAAAATGTGCACATCAAGTTTGCGGATGAATGTGACTGTTTCAGTAATTTGTGTTATTGCAAAAAATCGCTCTGATTGCAATTTCGACACGAAATGATGAAAGTGAAGTGTCTACATTTTGCCCATGTTTGAAAGGGTATTGCAAGACACTATATGAAGCAACAACTTTTCAAAGAATGAAAAAGTCGTTAAAAAATTAAAGAATGATGTGTTCATGTTTTGTTGATTTTTATTCAATTTTTTGAAAAACGAGTTTACAATGACACCCCAAACGATGTTTGGGGTGCTCTGGATGCCCCCTCGAGGGATTGACCGAAAAATATTTTTGATGGACAAGCCCTCAAAAGGAAGAAAGTGGGATGTTACGCGGTAGTGGAGGCGGAGAAACGGAGAAATTAGAAGAAAACAGGAGGAAAAACAGCCCACAAAGCCACAAACAAGCCTCTGGGGAAGAAGAATGATGCAATGGAAGGGTAGGGGGTAAAAGTTCACATTTGGGGTTTTAAGTTTACCCTTGGGGGGTGAAAATGGTTCATTTTGACCCTCCCTTATTGAAAACTTGTGCTCTGGATTTTGAATGTGAAAGCTTTGAGCGAAATGGCACACATTCCATGATAGAAGCACCCTGGTGAGCAAGCTCGTGAGTACAAACGACCAGCAGGGAGCGGGGCCTCGATAAGTACTTTCATTTTGTGATTTTTTTGCATTTAATGTGCCTTTAGAATTAGGAAGTTTAGCAAAATCACCGTTTTCAAAACTCTTGAAAATGAGATCGTGCCCGCAAATGGCGGTATCACCACAATATCAACGATATCGTGACCAAATCGATGATATTGCTGAAATGGGTAGAAAATGCCAAAACATCGAAAACACCTAATTGGATGGAAGACACCCAAATGGTGGAAAAGTGACAAAACAACGATAACGCCCTATCAAACAGTGATATTGCCCTGATAAACAACGATGTCATGGAAATAGCCAAAGACCCAGGAAATGGCAATAACGCCAAAATGGCCAAAGAGATGGAAAATAGCGATAAACCCTATGAATCAACGATATCGCCCTGGGAAACAACAATATCGCCAGAAGTGGCATAATTGCCCCAAGTGGAAAATGGACAGAATTAAAAGAAGTGTTTATCTGGTGTGAATGTGGAATTGCGTCTTAGATAGGCAAAATGATTGTTTTGTGATGTTAAGGTATTATTTTTTGGGAGAAATTGGTGCTAGTGTTTAGATAGATCTATTTGATGTAGCATGCTGACATGTTTGTGATTGGCAGGATCAAGACTAGGTATTGATCGCTCGCGAGCGACACTTTCATTCTTATGGCAACCAGGACTACGAACGGAGGAGACATTGGCATTCTTAGAGATGGTGGGATTGAGGTGCAATTTGGATTGAGACACATGGCGTAGATGCCTGCCATTTGAGCAGATAGGGCCTATCTTTTAGCACTAGCCAAGCACTGGCACTCAGAGACGAGCACTTTACCTACATACTGGAGAGGCGACAATTACATTGGAGGATGTTTGGCGGGTACTCTACATTCATATCTGAGGACCTACAATTCACTTGAAGTAGCAGGGATGGTTAGTAGTACTGGAGGCCTGATTGGCGTCACTAACGTCGTGACTGAAACTGTCATGATTGACATAGAGGCACTAGAGAGCTTGGATTTCCTTGCAGATGGAGCTCAGTCATTGATTGATAGGGAGGTGGTGATTTTGATGGCTATGTTAGCAGCATATTGTTGCCTGACAAGAGCGGTCATTTTTTTCACATAGCCCTAACAGGAGTGATCTGAGACATGATAGACTTGATGACATGCTTTGCCTAGGGCCTAGTAGAATTGGCCCAGCTATATAGAGATTTACATATGATGGCCTATCATCGGGGTACGAGCATCAGGCCCTGCACACTGCTTCAAATATGAAACTAGGAGCACATCGTGATAGAGTGACCAATGGGGAATAGACGACAGCAGCAGCTAGAAGATCCATTGTTTTATGGCTAGTACTTGACAAGAGGGGGCCGACGGGGGCACCAAGATGTATATTTCTATCGACAAGTAATTGATGAGATGGTCAATGGGGACTTTATCTGGCGACCATACATGCACATTCATTTTGGTTGGAGAGAGGATGGCACTATGACATAGTTCATGACTACCCCATGATACATTATAGGTCGTCACGACTTCACAATAGAGCGATACCGGTCGGATCACGTGTAGAGGCAGTTTGGGAAACAACAAGATGTACTTGATGGACCTCACTATTTTGCCCACATGACTCGAGAGATTAGCGAATGGGGGCCTCCCATCCGTAAAGTAGCAGTAGTTGGAAACTCCCTGACATTATAGCCAGTGGCATGGGTATATGAGGGAGGGATAGCAGATGTAGGGGTCCCTAGTACTTATGCAGCTTGGTGGGCACAGTTTAGATCAGTGTGGTTGACTAAACCAAGGCCTCCAGGGGTGAGCAATCGAGGCCACGTCAACAGAGATAGATTAGGGCAACGCCTAGATAGGTAAAGGGGTAGATGCCAATTTAGGGGGGCCTTCATATACAAGGACCACCAAAGCAAACACCGGCGTAGCAGGGGAAACCTATGGTTATAGATTGGCTCTGAGAGTACTAGCAACAGTGGAAACAATGGTGGGGAGTCTTCTGACCAGAATATTGATATGGGAGGGGAGGCCGGTCCAAACTGAGAGGGGCAAACAGACATACAGGGCATTGAGGTGACCCTTGCTATCGCAGGAGGTTTAGGATATGACAGAGGATAGTTATCAAACCTGATGGTGCCATCTCAGCCACGTAGATAAGAGGTGGACCAGGGCATTATAGACAAGCTAGAGAAGGAGATAGCAACCAGTATTACAAAGATATCAAGGCTAGAGGAGGAGGTGGCTGAGTTATGGAGAGAGTTGGCAGGGGCTCAAGGCGAGACTACCGGATTGCAGGGTGAGACCACCGGATTAGAGGGTCTCATCACAGAGAGAGGCAAAGAGATTGTTGCACTAAGGGGGAAGGTTGCCTAGATGACCACCATTTAGGGCCAGCTCAACTCGAGAGATGCAAAGCTAGTTACAACTATAATCAATGGGACATGGCATAGGATGATGTTCAAAGGCTTCGCAAGGAGTGAGATAGCTAGATAGATTGTGGCAAAGTAGTGATTGGCCAGGGCAATAGTTGATGTGGTGCAGGCCAAAGATGATGCGTTGCAAGCCAAGGATGAGGCCGGATACAATCAAAGTTTATATGAGATGATGGTACCGGTAGGGGCCAAGGCATTGAGCTTTTGCAAGCACACATAGAACCAAAGGTCTAACCGCACATCCAGATCACATAATACGTCGACATCAGAGAGATCAATGGCACGGCCTCCCCCATAGCAGAGAGTGATGGGCCCACCATAGTAGCCACCACCACATGGTACAAGCCAACGCTTTGAGCAGGAGAGTGCACAGAGGAGCCCTCCTAGGGATGATCAGAGTCAGAACTGATTTTTCATTATAGCTCTACATTTTGTATTTTGCAATGTATATATCTCGATGTATAGTCATTATTTTGAGATGTACACAAATATTCTTCTTGAACACATGGTGTATATGGACTCTGATATTCTTTTGATATATATGATGTTGCCTCTGATTTCATGGATGTTGACTCATGGTGTAGAATAGATCTTTGATATTGATGTGGATGTATATTTGTTTGCCATGATTTTGTTGTTTCTAATTTCCATGATAATGTTGTATGTGATTTAGATAGCAAATGTGATTGATTTTGATTATGTTTTAGGATTTGATCATGATGTAAAATGTTGAGACTTTCCTCATATGCTCATGGGTAGATATACATCACAATTAGCAAATATGTAGCCATATTGTTTAGTTGCTTTGCTTGATTACGGAAAATGTGATGATGTTCTGATTTGTGTACAGGAGCACACGTAGCCATTGTGCACGGTAACAACTCGATATTAAGATATTAAAAATCAAACCCTAAGTGTAAAGCATAATGTACTAAACAAAAGACAAACCAAAAGTAGTTTAGATACAAATGTTAACAACTTGAGATCAAGATATCAATAATCGAGACCGAAAAGTAAAAATATAATATACTTAACAAAAACAATGCAATAAAATAAACATACAAGCAAGCAAGCAAAGCCAATAAAATACAACTAAAAAGTAATAACGAACAAATAATCATTGAAGCATGAATGTGATAATAAGACGTTACTCTTGCATGTTGCCCCAAAAGGGGAATGAAATAATAAGGAAGAAGTGGTTGAGCTGACCCTAAATGCCCCATGCAAATAGACACTGCCTACAAAGTCCATGTGGACCTCAAGGCGACATAACTCTCCCAAAAATGGGAGTGAAGAAGAATAATAACAATGATTAGGATGAAACTGTGCCCCATGCAAATGGACACTACCTACACAGTCCACGTGGACCTCAAGGCGATGTAGTTTTCCCAGAAATGGGAGTGAAGAAGAGTAATAACAATGATTAAGATGAAACTTTTCGAAAAGCAAGAGAGAAAAGGACTCACAAAATGGTGAGAGCAAAAGATAAGAATAGCTTACAAAATGACAAGAGCGTAAAATAAGAATAACTTGCAAAACAACAAGAGCGTAAGTGAGAATAAAGGGGGACATGAAAAATGGGAATGATAGTGGTCAAGCTGACTCAAGCTACCCCATGTAACCAAGCACTGCCTACATATTCCGTGTGAACCTCAGGGTAATATAGTTCTCCCAGAAATGGGAGTGTAATGAATGACAATGTGTATTCAAAATGATCATGTTGGAACAAGAGATGCCCCCCAAGACATGGGCAAACACCCAGGGGAATGAGATAATCAAAACGTAATTGAATGATCAAGTGCGATTGAATAAAATAGAGAAGTCATGATTTAAAGAAGGGTTTTCCCACCCGTGAGATGTTCAACACAAAGGGGAGGCTTATCTACATGACATTCAAATAGTGTCACCCAGAACATACTCAAGAGGAAGAGCCACTGGCAAATAGGATGACAAATTGTGCAAAGATTTTGTGGCTTTATATCTCTTTCGGAGATGTAAGGCCTTTTCTGAATGTTTTGAATTTTGTGATTTTGGAACTTTTCAATGTTTTTGGCTTTTTGGAATAAGATATACATGAACATTTTGCAAGTAGCATATACAGGAAAGGTATAAACAAATGTACAAGGAACTGTCTAGCAAAGGAAAAACAACCTTGGGGAGGGGCTCAAAAAACAATTAAGCCGATTGCAATGGTAAGTATAAACCAAACAAGAAAAGCGGGAGACAAAGGGCCTACCACTCAACAACGAACTAGGACACAATGAAAGCAAGATGGAATGGGGAAAAGGATCATCAAAGAGCTAAAATAAGCTGTGTGAAGGATTGCCATGTAGGAAAATCATGCTGAAGCATTCTAATGTTATAAAATTTTGCCTGCAAGGATGTGTGGATGATGACCAAAACTGAATTGCTTGTTGAACTGTCGTCTGAATCCACTTGTAATACACGTAGGTCGTAATCAAGATCAAGAAAGTAATAGGAGATGGGAGAAAGACAAGGCTTGACTCATGAATGGAAAAGGAAAGGAAGGGGAAGGGAAACATGAAGGGGATGCCCCCAAGCAAGGGCTCTCTTTGACAATGTTCAATTGAGTCAAACATAAAAACGCTTGAGATGCATGCTCATCTAGCTCATACCCTTTTGGTGTAGCTAACCTATATGCCCCCAAACCATAATTTGCAATGACAACGAAAGGACCCGGCCACTTCAGCTCAAATTTATCTTTCTTCTCACATTCTACATTAGTGTTTTTCTAAATCTCCTTCAATACGAGATCGCCCACTTCAAATTCTTTGGAAATAATGTGCTTGTTATAACTATAGCATAGCCAATTCTAATATGCTTTAATATAACTCAATGCAACTAGCCATTTCTCATCCAAGAGTTCCATCTCTTGTTGCCTGGCTACTCTACAGTCTTCATCATCAATGATACCCAACAATGAAATACATAGAGGACAACTCGATCTCAATAGGAAGGATAGCCTCAGAGCCAAAAACTAAGGAGTATGTTGTTGCCCTTGTAGGTGTGCAGATATTGGTACGGTAACCCCTTAAGGCAGGGAATAATTGCAAGTGCCAATCACAGTCAACTTTGTTGACAATCTTCTTAAGAATTTTCACAAGTGTCTTATTAGATGCCTCAACTTGGCTTGAGGATAATAAGGCGTTAACCATTTATGTTTAATATAGAACTGTGCACGTCAGATATAATGAAGAAGGGAATGCCATAATGGCAAATGTGGTTCAAAATGAAAAAGGTGATTTGTTTATCGATCACGTGAGTGGGATGGCCTCAACCCACTTATTGAAATACTCAGTGGCAGTTAGGATATGCTTGTGGCCATTAGAAGTGGGGTTTATCTTGCCTATGAGATCGAGTCCCTATGTAGAAAACAGCCAAGAACAATGTAATGTCCCCTTCTCAAATAAATTAAATTGATTAATTTAATTATTGATAAAGTTATCAAAATAAATTAAAATCATAAGATAACTTTATATTTAATTAAATTAATAGACTAAATAAAATAATAAATCATAAAGTCAATGAATAAAATAATAATAATTTCTAGAAGCTTCCTGGAGGTGATTGTGAATTCTTTAAAAAGGGAGCTTGGCTGGGCATTTGAGGTATCTTGAGTTGTTGACATCTTCTACTATTTTGGTGAGCTTGAATGCTTAGCAAATTGCTCGAGGGTTTATATACTCTAGAGTGCTTCGGTTGTGAAATATCAATCCTAGTGGAATTTTTAAGGAAGATACTTCAGTCTTCCTATTTGGATTTCATAGTGCAAATCATTGAAGATAATTTCAGTCATTGGAGGTGTTCGATCTGCACACACATTTAGATTTTTACTTGCCTAGCATCATACATGCATCGATTTCATAAGGGTACTTGAGCACTCCCTTTTAAGGAGTTTTGCTGAACATTTTTGGAGAGTTTGGGGAGTTATTTTGAGGTCTATAATTTTGTTTCAGTCTGCAGATCAGCCATGGAAGGATTGGCATTTGCATTCATTGCTCTTCACTGAGAAGTCAGAATTTTGTGGACATTGGCGAGATTGATTTCTTTTGAGTGAGCAATCATTTTATATCAAATTGGAGGACGAATATTGCAACATTTATTTATAGTGAAGTTGAAGGCCAAGGACAGGGGTGGCCCCCTTCAAGGAGGGCGATTTCACTCAACGAGGCTTCATAAAATCCAACAAAAATCAGAATTTTCTGCCTTTGGGTTCGCTGATCATTCCAGCCTTCTTAATCAAGGTCTCTCTATTGTATTTGCATTATAGGCATTAAATAAAGTCTGAGTACAAGTTGCAGCCATTAGGGATTGGGCATTATCATTTTGTAACAAGAAATCAATTCATATTCTGAGCATTGTTGACATTCACAAACAGAATTGTATCGAGTTGTAACTCTTGCAGTGTCATACTATTGAAGTTAGGAGTTTGGCTGCCAACTGTTTGTTCAAATTACATTCAGCTGTAGATGTAGTTCTGCATATTTTTCAGTTGCATATATGCATACAAAAATATCTTGCATTTCATATCTATTTCATTGCTAGTAGATTTATATCATTGAAAAGCATTCAAACGAATCATTAGTTTCAAACAACATCAAAACCAAACAAACAAAAACTTATATCAGCAAGTACAGAGTTTGCAAGGCAAGTGTTTGACGAAATACCAGTTGAACGAAAACAAAATTGGCAGGGGTCTTTCTAGACAAGTGATAGGTTGAAGCGTGCATGGCTGAGCATGAATTAAATCAGCATCTTTTGGCAAGCAAGGCATTTCTTGACATGAGCGCATGCATCTGATTCCATTGTGGCCAATAGCAACCTGTCCTAAGGAGTTTCTTGGCAAGGACCATTCCGCTTGTATGGGCCCCACAAATCCCTTCATGCACATCTTCAAGTGCTAATTCAAATTCACCCAAGTTTAAACATCAAAGTAGCGTCCCATCATAGCCTTTACGATAGAGTGTAATGCCAAGTACAATGTAATAGGATGCATTATCAATAAAGGACTTATGTTGGTTATGTGATAGGTCAACAAGAAGAATTTGGACTTGGAGGTAGGTGTATACATCTTAGTACCAAGGGGAATCAAGACCAACAATATCACATACCGTTTGTGTCGGGACAACTGTAAGCTAGCATGAGAAGATTTTCAATAAGAAATTGATATTCACATACATTGGAAGATATTTCTATTAGTGACCCAATGGTCGCCATGGCATCCGCTGATCTGTTGTTGGCTCTTGGTTTTTGCTCAAACTGAATACATTCAAAGTTTTGCTTGAGACTATCAACCATGCCCTCATAGGGCACAAGCTTCTCATCCTTTGTTTGATATTGGTTCGTACCTTGATTAATGATCAATTGTGAATCTCCGTAAACAACAAATTGTTGAATGTTCCAGTGTACTGCAAGGTGGGGCCCTGCAACAAGTGCTTCATTCTGCAATATTGTTGATGCATGGAAAAGCAAAATGAAATGCCTTGGGAATGAAATCCCCTTGTGGTGTACTGAACAAAATACCTGCTCTAGACCCATGGGTTGTGAAGGAACCGTCAAAATATAGCTTCCATTGACGCAACTCCTCCAGAGTGAAGATAGATTCATCTAGAAAATGAATATTCAAAGAGTGGGTATTTGACAAAGGTACCTCGGCAAGTTGATCTGCAAGCACTTGCCCTTTGATGACCTTTTGATTAGTGTATTCAATGTCTAACTCATTGAAGAGTATAATCCACTTGACCATACGACCTGTCAATGCTGCTTTAGAAAGGAGATATTTTAGAGGATCAACTTTTGCAATGATGAAGATCTTGTTGTTCAGCATATAGTGACGCAACTTCTACGATGCAAAGACTAACACTAAACATGTCTTTTCAATAGATGTATAATTGTGTTCATAAGTGACCAGTGTCTTCCTCAAATAATATATTGCACGTTCTTTTCCCTAGTCATCATGTTGGGCCAAAAACTCCCCCAATGCATGTTTAGTTGTAATATAGAGTAAGAAGGGCTTTCCCGGCGTAAGCAGGACCAACACTAGTGGGTTTGCCAAATAGGTTTTTAATTGCTCAAATGCCTCTTGACAATCGACATTCCATTGAAAGGTGGTGCCCTTCTTCAAGAGATGAGTGAAAGGATGGTAGCGATCAGCACGCTGCAAAATGAAGCAACAAATACATTGGATTTTGCCTTGCAAGCTACGGAGTTGTTTCAGATTAGGAGGCGACATTTCTATGATGGCCTTTACCTTGGCCGGATCAAATTCAAATCCCCTATCAGGAACAATAAAGCCTAGCAATTTGCCTGATGTTACCCCAAAAACACATTTCTTAGGGTTAAGGCATACCTTATATTCCCAAAGTCTCTCAAAGATTCATCGTAAAACTTTTGGATGTGTTGTACGTGTTTTTGACTTTCCTAGAATGTCATCAACATAGTCTTCAACAATATCATGCATCATGTCATGTAAGAAGACAGTAATTACACGCTGATATGTAGCGCCAACGTTCTTCAAGCCAAATGGCATTCCCTGGTAACAAAATGTTCCCCATGGAGTGGTGAATGTTATTTTATGTTGGTCTTGTGGTGCAATCTTGATCTAATTATATCTTAAAAAGCCCATAAGAGATGGCATTTCATATCCCTATGGTTGAATCCACAATTATATCCATGTTGGGTAACAAAATGTCATCCTTAGGGCATGTTTTGTTAATATCCCTAAAGATTGTGCAGATATGAATAACTTTTGGTTTCTTACTAATTAGAACTATGTTGGATATCCATTCAAAATAATCAATCGAGGGAATGAACCCGACACCCAATAGTTTTTCCAATTCTTTCTTGACTAGAACAGCAATACGCAAATGCATCTTGTGCAATTTCTGTTTAATGGGTTTAGCATTCAAGTGTACAACAAGATTGTGTAAGACCAAAGACGGGTCTAACCCAAGCATATCAGCATAAGACCATGCAAATATATCAATAAATCGTGGAGAATAATAATGATGAATTCACATTCCTCTATAGTGAGGGACCACCGAGTTTAATCATGTAGGTTCATTTGTCATGCCAATGTTGACCTCAATGTAGAACCATCTTCTAAGAAAGTAGGCACCGGGGAAATAAATCTTCATCTGATTGTGGCCATCCAACCCACCCATGTAAGAAGAGTCTGAATTGCCCATGTCAAGTAATAGCCACTCAACAATGTTTTTGGGAAATCTTGAACCAACTAAGCAAATACGCATTGTCCTTTTGTACCAATATCCGATCCAAATGTATGGTGTGAACTTATAGGACTTTGAGCTTCCCAAGGAGGAAGGTGAACTTCCCCATCCATTGGCGCCTAAAACAGGTTTCACCAAGGGACTCCTCTTTTTGTTTACTTTTTCCCTGGTCCAAAAATGCCTTGGAAGTTTTCACTAATGAACCTCAATGTTTGATTTTCTTTTTTAATTTGACCAAGGAAGTTCACCTACTCTCCAAAGTAGGCGGTAGGGTCCAAAGTGATCTCAAAGCCTTGCTTGTGGTCTCCAATTGGCAAATTGTCTCTAAGGCCCAAGCACTCTGAAAGTGCTTCTTCATTTTGGAAATTGTCCAAAGGTATAATAAGATCTTGTTGGTCCCAATTGATTAATTCAGTGTAATGAAGTGAAAGGGAAAATTAGAAGAGGATGTGATAGTAAGAACTGCATTGGTATCAATGAGGTTTGTATCAGTGACGAGCTCATCATAGATACCATAATAGGACTTTGCATCACTACCGGGATCGTCTTCGTTAGACGATCAAGTAGTGTCACTCTCGAGATCAAAGGGGTCACTCCCAAACAGTTTGTATCCAATACCTCGAGTACCTTTGTGTTTGGTTGTCAATACTAGATCAAGAATGCCTTGTTGCTTTAGCCCCAAGCCCTTTCCTTTGCAATCATGATGTTCCATGATCCTATTAGGAATAGGATATTTAGTACTCTGATGACAAGAGGCAAAATCATCATCATTGTATAACCAGGAATTGTTCGAGTTGTTTTGCTCAGGGGTCGGTAACCTCTTTTGGATAAATAGAGGGAGTCCCTTGGGACGAGGGTCTGTCTTTCTACACCATTTCCATCGTCAACCTAGAATGGGATTTGGAAGATTTTGGCAATTTGGCAATGTGAAAAGCATCTTTAATGTTGTAGGTGCCAAGACCTTTATCTTCAATAGTAAAGTGGGTAGAAATTTAGGAAGGTGGAGTAGCAGAAGTGGAGTGAAGGTTACTTGGATCAATGTAATTAGACTCGAGAGATTCAAAAGCTTTACTCTTGTCCTTTTTAGGTGCATGCTCTATGCTAGGACAATAGTTGCATTAACCATAGCTGCCTTCCAAGTGTTTGCAATATTGGTATGGTTGCAAGTCACCAGGAATAGTGACCTCCATTCCAGAATGGGGGACTTTCAAGCATTGGTGTAATGTGGAAGGGACTGCACGTAAGTCATGGATCCAAGGATGTCCAAGAAGAAGGTTGTTAAGGCAATTCAATGTCTATGACATAGCAGAGGGTATCATGGGTGATAGGCCCAATAATGACAGGGAAGCAAATAGTGCCCTGTGAATCTCTTTCTGCATTATCATATGCCTTAATAGTAATGGTGTTTGGCTGCAAATCTGCTTAAGTATACCTCAAATGTTTCATCAATTTCAGGGAGTCTATATTTAGGCCCGAACATTGTTTATGAGAACCTGCTTAATCTTGTGGCGGGAAATGATGGATTTAATGTGAAGAGGGTGGTTGTGTGGGGGACCAATATCATCCTCAGAGAGATGGACAAATAAAGTTGGTCAACAGAAGTTTGGGTAATTTGTTGTAATGCTTAATTGAAAGCAAGCTAAGAACATGAGATAATATTCTAGCATAAGCCAAGTTCGCATATAATAATTTAATTAGTACTAGTATGGGAGAGACCATTTCATATTGTGTATGGATTAAGTCCAAGAGGATTTGTGAGGTTATGCGACATCAAAAGGAAGCACAAGAAAAGTGCAGATGTAGAGAATTTTGAAAAACATAAGATGTAGAGAATTTTGAAAAACATATGAGAGATGTGCATAAACAAGTGCATGAACAATTGGAGATGAGTACAACTCAATATAAGCAACGCAAAAAAATTAAGAGAAGGGTCGAGACAGTCTTTGCACACTTTTGAGGAAAACAAATTTCCAAAAGGAACATATAATAAGTTGAAATGGAAGAAGATCAGACCATGCAAAGTGTTGCAACAATTTGTGAATGCATATAAGATTGAGCTACCTAAAGGGATTGACATTTCCCTTGTTTTCAATGTGGTAGATTTGTATCCTTATATGAAGGGCATAATAGTGGAGGCACGAAGTCAAAATCTGATTATGATTTTGAAGAGAAAGATTGGAGAGTACAAATGCTAGAAAAGAAACATGAAGAGGTGAAACAGTTAATTGATACAAGAGTCAGCAAGAAACCACGACAAAGAATACAAAGAATATCTGATCAAATGGAAGAGCCGAGACATTGCAAATGCGACATGGATAAGCGCATCAAAAGCTACAAAGTATGGAAGGAGCTTGTGTTTCTTTTAATTACCCAAGGTGTATGATGCAGGACCATTTAAGTTTACATGTAATCCTACATCAACCAAAAATATGTTAGATTAGAAAAGTTAGCTTAGTCTTGTTTTGCACAAGTCCCTGATTGCATTATATTAGAGTCAGCTTAGTCTTGTTTTGCGCAAGATATTGGTTGGGTATAAGTCTTTGTTTATAAGTTTTGCGCAAGTCTATTGATGCACGCAATTGTTGTCTTAGTTTGAATAAGCTTGTGAAGCTTTGTGCAAGAAGATTTGTCAGCGCTTTTGATCAAGTGTAGCAATGCAGAGATTTGTGAAGCATTTCTAAAGGTCTGTAATATCTTTTGGAGCATTAAAGAATCTGCTAGAGTCACTGCATAGTCTAGCTCTTTTCCACGAAAGCAGAAGAATTGGTGTGTTTCAAGATTTCTTAGAGGAGTTTTCTTCACTGCACAAGTACTACATTAACATGTGGATTGGGATTGGTTTTAGGAGTTGGTCTAGCATCAATTCACTTAATTCAAAGCTTTCAAAGTTGGTAACATTACTGCACATTCCCAATCTATTTAGGAAATTTGTGGTAATGCACAGTAAGAGATTCATGACAGATACGAGATTTGTGGTGAGACAACATGTTCACTTGAAGATTCTAAGATTATCAGAATCACCACAACGCTTATAGAGACATCTAAAGGTCATGATGATTTAAGGGTTGAGAATTGGGTTTATCTATCTTCTTTCTAATTGTTGCTTTTGGATTTGATTGCATTGGAGATAGCCAAACTAGCTAATACATTACATGTGATGTGTTACATTGCATCGAGTTGTGTTATTATGTAATGTTCTCTTGTTCGATGTATTATCATCGGAATTGAGTTAAGCATTTAATGTTGTTAGTACGTTGTTGAGCATAAAATGTAAGTAGATAGGTCTTGTGCCTTTATAAGCATGCCCCTACACCTATGCTTGGAGGTGGTGAATTGGAGTTTAGAAAATAATCATAAATCATAATAACCATCCAAAGATAAACTAAAACTTGCAAAGACCGTGAGTTAACAAGAACAGATCTAAGAATCTGATGTTGTAATGCATCTCATTTGAGATTGATGTGTTGTCATGGTATATGCCTTGTAATTTCCTGAAGTTGAAATCAAATAAAGATTTGAGTTATTGTTTGCCTTGTGTATTCGGCTGTATAACTTTACAGGTTGCATGGTCTAAGACATCTCTTAATTGGGATCCCTAACCACAACTGCATCATTTCACATAAAAACATCACAAGTGATTTGAGACCTAATATTGCATGTAGAATGACACTAGATATGACAACTTTGAGGTTTGAATTTCATCCACTAAATTTTAACACTGAAAAAATGAGGGCATAAAATACCTTTGTTGCTAGGTTGCATCCCTTCAACGTGCCCTTCTCAAAAATCTGACCTGATTACTGTAATCTATATATATACCTTTTACTTATTAATTGCCAACATGACCTAGAGCCATAGAAAAACAGTTTCTCCACGTATCGTATCTAAATGGTTGCTTTACTATGCATGTTGAGGCCCCAAGACTCATTCTACTACATGAACTCACTGATAAAAACATCACAAAAGATGAGAAAAAGGCATATGTGTGCCCCTCCCATGTTGCAAGCATTGTTTTCTTGCAGGATTTATTACAGAATGCACATAAAAACCATTCTAAGTCTACTTTTAGTGTCATGTCCCCTTTAAGGCCAAACTAAAAAAAAACTGATTTTTATTGCAAACCCTTACAACAGAAAATTAAGATGATGGAAATTATTGCTAAACCCTTAAAAAATCCAAAAATTTTATAGATAATTGCAGCCATAAAATTAACATTGAAAAAAAAGTAATTTTATTCAATGTATCCCACTCAAACCCTAGGACATTGAAACAATGAAATTTCGAAATTGAAACCCTCACAATTTGATTTTTCCTACTGTATAGTGGTTGTACAATAGTAGCACTATAGTTGTCATGAAGATCGATGATCTCCCTAGAATCCTTTGCCAAAACCAATCGCAATAGTCCAAAGAGTTATGCAGCAGTCTACATTAGCCTTTACTAGGGCACAACAACCTTCCGTACAACTAGAGACCTTGATTTGCCGATCCACAAACCCTCAAACACTTTTGAAAAATTGATAGCTCTTTGTAGCCAGCTAAAATCTGAATATTACTTGTTTTATCTGCACAATTTTGATCCCTATCGCAGCAGTCCCAAGGGTTGCACAACAATTTGCATTAGCCTTTACTAGGGTTGCATGACAGCCTTTTGTACAACCAAAAACCTTGATTTGTCGATCTGCAAACCCTCAAACGATTCTGAAAATTTGATAGCTCCTTGCAGCCAGTTAAAATCTGAATATTACTTGTTTTATTTTCACAATTGTGATCCCTAGATGGAATCCCCTCAATGAATAAGAGGGTTCTCATTCTCAAACCTAAATCTAAGTGGTGAGGGTTTTCGTCCTTATGCTGAAAACCGATGAACTTGAAGGCTCAATCAATTGAGAAAATATATTGATCATAAACTTGAATGAAAACAAATGAAAAAGAACTCTCAATATATAGACTCAATTATCATTTTTAGGGTTAGGGTTACACTTCTCACTTTTACCATTTTTTAATTTTCACTTTTCCCTTTTCTCACCCTTTTCTTTATTTCTAATAATAATAAAGTAATATTAAGTTGTCACCTTACAATTGTATCAAAGCTAATTTATTAGGGATCTGTCATACCAACTTAAAAATATTAACTTTATTATCTTTTACTTTATTTGAAAAATGGGACATGACAATCCGCCCTTCCCAAAGATTGCAGCTAAACTGATATTCATTCGTAAAAATCAATGGTGTTAACAATGTAGAAGCTGAAAATGTTCTATCAGCAATCATTAACTGTAAGTGTGCACATTTTAAGGGGGTTATATCATTGGATGATGTGAATGGTAAGTTTCAGCTAAAAGGAATGAACAATTCAGACACTATAGTTCTGATTTGGGTGAAATTCCAAGTGGGTTGTGGCTGTTGTAACTTGTTTCCAGCCTATAAACAATCCAATTTACACCAAATTGTGGGAGGTACAACTAGCCTTAGTATTGAAGGATTCATTGGAACTCAAGGTTTTGGTATTTCAAACTTGGTTAATGTAGACTTTCAAACAGTTTTAGAATTTGCATAGAGAAGGTTAAAGGTAGAAATTGCAATGCACGAAAGTTTGGTAAATCGCATGCTACACCAAGGTACGTATATGCACCTTGCAATTGGAGCTCATCCACCTAGTTGTTCATTACACACAGTCGTTGTGCCTATAATTGGAAAAGTAGTACTCCAATGGATCACTAACACAGTGTTAGCCTCAATCTCATTAAACAGAATGGAGGGTATCACAGATGGTAGAACTCTTTCTAGATCCAAGTTGATTCATGATTCAACTATTCGGGATGCACACATTAAGGTTGTTGAATGAGCTTCATCTGGTGCAGAAATTTCTAATTATATCAAAGAAATGCAACCAAAGCTAACTACCTCACAAGGAGGATTGGAAAACATAGATTGCTTTGAGACCCTGGTATTTGAAGAACGGTTGAGGCATTATTTGAGGACAAACGATTTTGAAAAGGGTGGACTGTAATGTTTTTTTTTTTTTGTATTAATTAAATCAAGGAACCAAAGCCTATTTTTATTTCTCGTAGGCCAAGAAGAATTAAAAAGGGAATTAATATTATAATAATTCATTAAGTTGTCCAAAAAGGTACTTTAAGTTATAATTTAGAAAAAAAAGGACACTTGGCATATTATTATTGAATGAGGCCAAAAAACAAATATTGGATACATGGCCAAAAAAGTAATTAATAATTATAAGGATGGAAAAAGGTGAAAATTCAATTAAAAGTAATATTAAATACTTTTAGGGTTTTGGATGAAAAGAGCTTATTAAAAGAATTGATGGGAAAAGGTGAAAAAAGAATAATCCATTCGTTTGAATATTTTTACAAAACCTTTGTTTTGCAAATTTGGGCAACAACTTCAATATTTTACATGGAGGACGAAAACTCTCAAAACCATTTGGTAATTTCATTCAGAGATTACGCCAGAGCTTTCAGATTCAGAGGAAATCCATCACACAGGGACAAAGACATTGGTTTATGGTTATATATGGGGTTGCAATACTTCAAAAAATTATTAAAATATTCTCTTGAAATGATATTTCAGCTTGACGTCACTATTCACTATTGTACTTGTAATTACAATCTGTCATGCCCCTTGCAGTATGCTTCTAGCCTTGGCATCATTCTTTTTAGGGAAAATTTTGCTGACATCACACTCACGGGTTTATTATTGCTACCAAGATCTGTCGTACCTTCCAACAGGGTGTCATACTTCCAAACTTCCTCTTTCAACTAGGGTTTCATTAAAAAATCAGTTTTCATTCTTTTTATGCAATTTCAGGTTAGGTTTTGAACATCAAACCCTTTCATATTCAGCATATTTGAATAAAAAGTGCATTTAAGTGTTTTCAATTTTGCAAATTATTTATGATTTTTTTGTGTCTTTGATGTTTTTTAGCCATCATACTTCTTGCTAATTTGCTTGGAAGACAGATTTGAATCTTGTTTCACTCGGGATTCCAATTCAAGAAAGTCTGAAGATGCTTAAAGTAGCCTGTCTAAAGAGCATGGGATTAGAAGTTAGCTTCTATAACTAAAACTGCTATGTGTAATTAAAGTTTTAGTATATGATTTTAATAATGATTAGACGGTGTAGATGACTTGTTTGAAGCACAAGATTATTGATGCCTTTACTGTGATTAACGTCAATGGGCATCCATCTATAGACATGGGTTAGCAATAACATCCATTATTAATGTTGTGCAATTTATGAGCAAATAACATGATATTCAAGTACTGTTAGTTTGCATTTTTGCCACTGTTTGTAGGTAAACATGGAAAATTTGTTAAAGAAGTCGTCAAGACTGACAAAGTTATACTATTTGTTTATTCCATACTTTCTATATGGCAAGGTTTTATTGACATAAAACATGTTTATTGAATGTTCAATGATATGTTGCACTGTTGACATAGTGTTAACACAAGAAAATAAAAACAACTTCACACAAAATATATTTAAACTTATTTTTTATAAATTTGTAATGGCTAAACTGTAGAGTGGATTACAAGAAATGATTAGTCAAGCACTGGTCCAAGAAATCAAAGAGAAATGCATAGAGAGCTAATTAAATCAAACCAATTTATTCATGCAGGGGTTTTGTTAATAACAATAAGATACAAATAAAAGAAAGTAAACCATTACCTTCCCAAGTGACTCCATTGCTCAAAAACGGCTCAAAAATATGTTCTCCCCTTGATCAAGCATTCTTGTTTTCATCAACAATGCCGGCAAAACTCCTCCAATGTCTCAAGAACACTCCATAAAACCTAGGCTCATGATATTGAAACTATTTAATTGCCTATCAAATGAAGCTAATCCAAATATGAATAATACACTAATCAAAACACAAATGAGTTGTGAAGAGATTTTAGCATTATAACATTATAATAATCGAACTTAAAAATGATGTTCTATGCCCTCTTATTTATAGATTTTTGAGATTGATTAGAATCAACCATGACCGTCCATCTCAAGATTGAGATGTGTGGCCATGAATTAACCTAATATTTGTAATTAAATCCATAAATACTCTCATCATGATTTGGGAAGAAGGGACATTAATAAGGCATGTGAGGCATTAAAGAAGCAGGAAAAACCCATAATCATGATATTTTATGCATTTATGGCTTATGGATGCCACCCCATAGATGATGTCACTAGGTGATATAGATATTAAGAATCAATTTTCAATATTGAAATAATCAATAACTTTCATAGAAAATCCATTTAAACTCTTGATTTGACTTAATTAGCTTTAAACAAGATTAATCAACATTTGTGCAAATCTTTGAAAATTGGCCCTCAATTTAATCAAAATGGTTAGAAAGTCATTATTGAATCGTAATTTGACTCAAAATGAATTGGAAGGCGATGTTAGATGCGTTGGAACCATATTCTCATTTAGGATGTTGCCAACACAAAATACTAAAGGTACGTGACATGTACTAACAAATTAGAAGAAAAAAGTGATCCAGAGCATAAAAAAACGAAATCGACATTTTGACTCAAAATGAATTGATCAAAGTTAGGTATCACATAAAATGCATTGCCCCATTTAGAGATGCATTTGTTTACGACAAGTTCAAACTATTTAGTGCATTTTATGGGTTTTGACCTAAAATGTGCATTTGAGTGCAATTTGAGTAAGATTGACAATTTCAACACAAATGGTGTTAGGAATTGGATGTCTACATTTTGCCCATGTTTGAGAAAACGTAGCGAAACATTCAGGCGAAGCAACGTCTTTTCAAAGAAAATAGTTGTCAAGAATAAATTGGAAATGACCCATGATGCGCCCTCAAGAGGACAAACTAGGATGAAAGAGAAGGATGGCCTCTCGAAAAGAGAGAAAGTGAGAGACTAACCCATGGAATAGATCACATCCTAACAAGCTAATGCTTGCACACGTGGTTACCATCAATGATCAAAATATAACTAGAGGTATAATGGGCCCCAACACAAGGGGAATGGGAAGGATTCAATCCAAACATATAAGCGACACACTTTAAACGCACCCAATTTGAGAGTGCAAGTTGCGCGCTTACGGCATTGATCAATCTTGAGACAAGTTGCACACTAAAACATTGCCATCGTGGGCAAAAGCGTGGAGAGCTTGGAATTAGAGGAAAAGGAGAACGTAGTCTCCAAAAAGAGATGATAATAAGTGCCCCAGTAGAGCAAATTTGATCATGATAAGACAATTGTGCCCTAACAGGGCTAATTTTGATCATCAATAAAAAATAAATAATGGTTTGCCCTTGTAGGGCTGATTTGATTTGGATGTTGATCAAATGTCGTGCCCTGGCATGGGCAATTGGCAAGCAACATAGCTAAAGGAAATAACCTATGGCATAGATCTACGTTGCAGGGGTACGCCCTACCACCTGGCACCTCTTGTTCGGAGACGCCTCTGGCACGGGGACGTCTCGAGTACTCCCGAAAGCGTTCGTGGACGTACCAAAAACGTCCGGCACGGCCACGGACGCCTACGGTAGTACCCGGGACGTCTCTGGGCGTGCCCGAGAGATTCTGACAGAAAAACAGTGAAATTTTTTTTTAAAAAAACCTCAGAAAATCTTTTAAAAAAAGCCCTAAAAACTAAGCAACCCTAAATGTAAATCCAATCCGAACCCAACAATATATAAATAAAATAAACATTTAAGTATAAGAAACTAATACTTTAAGTTATATTTTATTTATATACTTTCAAGATGTTTGAGAGGGGTTTCGGACTGCTAGGAGCTATAATGCAAATTCTAGGTTTTGGAGGATCCTATCATATTTCAAAGTTAGTCAGATCCCAGGGTTTTAGGGTTTCAAACTTAGCCATATTTCAGGGTTTTAAGATTTCAAGGAGACATCATAGGAGGTATGAAGGCTGCATGAAGGGATGTATGCGTGATAGAATAGTATGAGAATATCTCTCGCAAAGTGCCACAAGCCGATCCCTCCCCATTCCCTGTGCACCCCTTAAGGCATGCACTCATGAGATTCAATGCACCGATGAGCCCTTGTGAGAGAAAGTGTCAATAAATGATAAAGTTGAAAAATAATGGGAGTGGCATTCATGATTTTGTGGACAATCAAGATGATTTATTCTAGATTTGAATGTACATCTTGTCATTGAAGTAATGAATGAATGAATATTATATATTTTTAAGTGTTTTATCTTTTATAGACAAATATTTTCACACTATGTAGTTTCAAGTGTTTTACTAAAAAAACGAGTAATATATATATATATACACAGACGTACCCACAACGTATCCAAATCAAGGTTTTTGAAAAATGATGTACCCGTGTACCCGAGACGTCCCCGTATCCGTACCCGTACCCATACCCAAACAACATAGGCATAGATTAAAACAAGCGGGCACAAACGTATATGCAATAGGAGAATAGCTTGGAAAGCCACAACAAACCAAGCATATGAAAATGCACAAAGTGAAAAAAGAGATGAAAAGAAGAATAAAGATAGTCGAGCTGACTCCAAATGTATAAGACAAGTTTATGACAAGTTCGAACATCAATTTTATATAGGGTTTATATCAGCATCGATATTCAAAGAAATAACAAAAAAATCAAAACTTTGATAAAATATAAAAAATGCATATTTCATTTAGACCACAAGAATGTTTTGAAGGAGTCACCAAGCAAGCTCCTCTCTTCAAAGAAAGAAGCCACCTTATGGAGAGTCGGAGGTGAAGTTAAAAGAGGTTTCATAGCACTGATCCTTCTCCATCCTGATTCTGTTGAACCATGTTTCATACAGTCTTTACAAACTTGCCTATGCATTAAACAAGCTTGTGACATTGGATCAAATTAGGGCAAGAATTAGCAATTTTGGAACTTCAACTCCAAAAATTACTTCGATAAAAAAACCAACATTTGATCACTAAATGGGATGATCTCAAGTGGGGCTTTCAAAACAAGGCATCCGGTTCAAATCTCTGGATGAAATGATAAAACTATTGAAATTGTGAAAAATAGGACATCCAACTCGTTAGGTGTGGCATACCCCAATGGATGAGGCTAGGATAGGTGCAAGTCCCAGGTGAGTTTGACAAAAGAGATATACTCAGTCGCAGCAACTAAGTCAAAGGACACCCAGCAAGGAGAATTTAACAATTAACAAAAACTAACATTTGATTGCATAATTTC
The DNA here is from genome assembly GCA_037957365.1 of Torreya grandis. Classification (NCBI taxonomy): domain Eukaryota; kingdom Viridiplantae; phylum Streptophyta; class Pinopsida; order Cupressales; family Taxaceae; genus Torreya; species Torreya grandis. The sequence continues at coordinate 4,457,789 of JARHVA010000409.1, forward strand.
TTTATAATTTGGGATTTTAGATTCATGAAGATACATATGGTAGATGGTACCTTCTATTGAGAACATCATTGCCCGTCCATGCAATAAGACCAAAGGCATATATTTCTGAAGGGTAAACCTGCACAAAGAAATAAAAAGGTAAGCATTTTTCAATAAGCACTAGTGGTGAGGAAAAAGCGCTCCAATGTTCCCAGAAATTACATCAAGGAATCTATTTGGTGCTCTCCCACTGCCTTCCAGTCCTACTTCTAGCAAGATTAAAAATAACTCTTGTATTTCAAAATGACAAAATATATTATTTTGGCTACCTTCAAATCAATACGGTGACGCTGCTCTCGCCCTGGATATGTGCAAAGCCCAAAATACGTATCTACCCCGGAATCAGTTCCCTGGTCATTTCATTTAGCAACAATTAGTGAAGCTCACATTTTTCACTTTTCCTTTCCAAAATCAAGAATTCAAAAAAAAAAACATTTAGTCTAAGTAAACCATGGATTTTGCACACTAAATTTTTTCACTCAAATAGAAAGTAATTAACTATTTCATACTAGCGAAAGTTGCATATCAAGGAGAAACTGGGAGTATCTGAAATTAATACCTCATAAATATAATTAAATTCTCAATGGGCTTGAACAAGTCATTCGTGTTGGAGAATCCTTTTTAAAAAAATCACTTACAAGAACAGCCCTTGATTCAGCACTGTATGTAACGCAATACACATGACACACATGAAAACGCCTAAATATATTTTCAGGAGAACAATGCAGTCTTCATTCAAAGCTGCATTTTGTTGACTATCTATGACACTTGAGCTGATAGGTACTTTTAGAAAATTTCTCATCAATTTGCTAAACATTGCAATTTCATCTGGGAACATATAATCATATCCTTATTGAAATATCTAAACTGAATCACCAGAAAAGCTTGAATAAATCCTATGAAAACCCTGATTATAATATGAATGCATGAAACTCATAAAGTGTGTCCTCGTTATTAAATATCTATTATATGTTTGAATTTTTCCTACAAGATAACAAAATCTTAATATTACCAGAAACAGAACAGAATACATAAGGATTTATAAGGAAGACCACTAGAAGTTTCTGTTTCTGGCCTTCTCTGTTCCACCAAGTCTCCTTTCTGGGGGATGAAGAAACACCAGACCACAAAAAGGGAAAACCTCGAAGTTACCCAAAAATCCCAGCCAAAAGGGATGACAAGGGGGACATCCATACAAAAAAGTTGAAAAAATAAAAAAACAAAAGATTACAGATTAAAGTAAAATTTATTAGAAGACTGTAATCATTATAATCTCATTAATAGTAGCAAAGATGTCTACTATATCTCGCACAATACAAAAAGGAATAATTGTTCCGTTTGTAAGTTGGAATGTGATTTCTGCTTCCATGATGCCTATTATGTCATTTTAAAATCCATACCCGATTACTAGTTAGTAATTCGAAGTCATTATTATAATGGTTATTAATAAATAACATATACTTAAGCCCAGGAATTAATAAACTTTTGCGAATATATTGTTATTGTTGGCAGTTTGCTATTTTATGATGTCTTTGGTGCGGAACATTTTTGGACAGGACACAACCAATAGCATGACATATATAATATATTTCTAAATGTAATGTAAAGATAATAATTTATGGTCAAATATACAACATGCATACAACTTCTTGGACAGTGCTGCAGATGTTCCAACAATGAGAACAAATCATGTAGCCAATACTAACACACTGATTTACTACAACATGCATACAACTTCTTGGACAGTGCTGCAGATGTACCAACCATGAGAACAAATCATGTAGCCAATACTGACTGATTTACCCCTTTTTCCATCAAGGAAGCAAATTGATATATACCAGAGATGGATGATGTTTATTATAATTCTCCTTGGTAAATTGACTTAATTCCAATATTACCTATTCCCACTCAATTGTGTATCTGGTTTCTTGGAGGAGGGGATGAGTCCCCATCGGGGAAAGGTGGGGGGAACGAGTTCCCAACATTCCCCCTTCTTCTCCCTCCCCCTTCCTTCCCCTAGGGGATGGGTTTCTTAGGTAATTGAGCCCCATGGACACACCCCTCTGGGTGTAACAGAAAACTTATAAAGTTGCAGGTAGAAAGTGTGCTACCAAGATTATATATGAGATATTAACACTAAGCTAGCTAGTAATGACAGGATCAAACTAGAAAACCACATAGAAGTATCAGAGAGAAAACATGCCAATCAAAATGTTATAAAACATCAAAAACAAATAGTATAACTTTGTCAGTCCTGACTTCTTTAACAAATTTTCCATGGTTACCTACAAACAGTGGCAAAAATGCAAACTAACAGTATTTGAATATCATATTATTTGCTCATAAATTGCACAACATTAATAATGGACGTTATTGCCAACCCATGTCTATAGATGGATGCCCATTGACGTCAATCAAAGTCACCGCATCAATAATCTTGTGCTTCAAACAAGTCATCTACACCGTCTAATCAGAATTAAAATCATATGCTAAAACATTAATTACACACAGCAGTTTTACTTATAGAAGCTAACTTCTAATCCCACGCTCTTTAGACAGGCTACTTTAAGCATCTTTAGACTTTCTTGAATTGGATTCCCGGGTGAAACAAGATTCAAAACTGTCTTCCAAGCAAATTAGCAAGAAGTATGATGGCTAAAAGACATCAAAGCCCCAAAAAAATTGCTTTGAGTGGACAAACCAGGACGCATTGTTGCCCTTTGCTCATGATTGTTGGAAATATCCAAATAGCCCCCATTACAAGAAAGGTCCCAACAGGAAAACAAAGAGAAAAGATAAAGATGATGATTATTATCGAGGTAGTGCATTCATTACTACTTCCAATCTTGTTTCCAGTGGATGCCATTTGGATTTGGGTGCATTTCAACACATGGCAAGTAGTAGCAAATTTTCAAGCATGTGAATGAAAATGTGCAAAATAAAAAAGTGACTTTTTGTCATGTCCCCTTCTCAAATAAGAAAAGAATAACTTAATAATAATGTCTAAATTATTCCCCCAAGTCACTTTATAATTATAACTTCAAAAGGGTTAAGTTATTATTATTAATTGAATGAGGCCAAAAGTATGTATTAATTATAAGCCCAAGTGAAAAATAGAAAAATAAAAGTAATTATTAATTATTTATTGGAGCAAAGAAGAAATTATAATAAAAAGTAATTTTAAATTGCTTTTAGGGTTGTGTGTGAAAAAGTAATTATAAAAGTGAAAAAGAGGAAAATGACATCTCTTATTATCATTCAACTTTCAGAATTTATTGGAGAGCTTGAAGCTACCATACTTTTCCACAGAGGGTGAAAACCCTAAGATTTACAGGTACAAAAATGAAAACCTTCATACCCGTTTGGTAATTCCATCCAGGGATTACAACAGTGCTACCAAATTCACAAAATGTCAGTTTTCGAGGTCCATTCAGCAAGGGAATCACATTTCAGGAGGCAAAAAAAAAAGGGTATATATACGGTGTTCATTTTCAGTCAAACTGGGTACCATCGGAGCAGTTAGCTCTGTCGTACTATGCTAAACTATTTCACCTATGGTTTCAAGGATTTTTAGGCATTTCAGGCTGATTCCAAGTAGGGTTTGACTAGTGATCAACGGTACCTTTTCCAGCACTCCAGTGCTGCCAACAAGTATAATCAACGGTATTTAATTTTAGAAGTAGTTGTTTTTTGTTTCCTTTCAGCAAGGTTTGCCCCAATTGAATTGTAATCAGCATTTACAAAAAATTCTTCAATAGGGTTTGAACTAGTTGATTATATTCAACAGTGGGTATTCATATTTATTGTTGCATGTGATGTTTTATGCTCAATCAAATTGTCAATCTTTCAGAGCAAGTAAATAAAATCAGAAATTCAGGGTTTAAATATTTATTTGTCAAGATTTCAATTTAGAGGTTTATTTAACTTTTAGGAATGAAATTTCTCTTGATGGTAAGTAGGGAATATCAATCTTATATTGGAAGATGAGAAAAAACAATTGTGTGAGAGATGTGCATTTTGTCCTAAGCTTCACATGCATATGTTCGATTTGACCCAATTTAATTGTAATCAGCATTTACGAAAAATTCTTCAGTAGAGTTTGAACCAGATGATTATATTCAATAGTGAGTATTCATATTTATTGTTGCATGTGATGTTTTATGCTCAATCAAATTGTCAATCTTTTAGAACAAATAAATAAAATCAGAAATTCATGGTTTCAATATTTATTTGTCGAGATTTCAATTTAGAGGTTTATTTAACTTTTAGGAATGAAATTTCTCTTGATGGTAAGGAGTAGGGGATATCAATATTATATTGGAAGATGAGAAGTAGCAATTTTGTGAGAGGTGTATTATGTCCTAAGCTTCACATACATTTGCTTGGTTTGACCCAATTTAATTGTAATCAGCGTTTACGAAAAATTCTTTAGTAGGGTTTGAACCAGTTGATTATATTCAACAGTGGGTATGCATATTTATTGTTGCATGTGATGTTTTATGCTCAATCAAATTGTCAATCTTTCAGAACAAATAAATAAAATCAGAAATTCAGGGTTTCAATATTTATTTGTCGAGATTTCAATTTAGAGGTTTATTTAACTTTTAGGAATGAAATTTCTTTTGATGGTAAGGAGTAAGGGATATCAATCTTATATTGGAAGATGAGAAGAAGCAATTTTGTGAGAGATGTGCATTATGTCCTAAGCTTCACATACATTTGCTCGATTTGACCCAATTTAATTGTAATCAGCATTTACGAAAAATTCTTCAGTAAGGTTTGAACCAGTTGATTATATTCAACAGTGGGTATTCATATTTATTGTTGCATGTGATGTTTTATGCTCAATCAAATTGTCAATCTTTCAGAACAAATAAATAAAATCATAAATTCAGGGTTTTAATATTTATTTGTCAAGATTTCAATTTAGAGGTTTATTTAACTTTTAAGAATAAAATCTCTTGATGGTAAGGAGTAGGTGATATAAATCTTATATTGGAAGATGAGAAAAAGCAATTTTGTGAAAGATGTGCATTATGTCCTAAGCTTCACATACATTTGCTCGATTTGACCCAATTAAATTGTAATCAACATTTACAGAAAATTCTTCAATAGAGTTTGAACCAGTTGATTATATTCAACAGTGGGTATTCATATTTATTGTTGCATGTGATGTTTTATGCTCAATCAAATTGTCAATCTTTCAAAACAAATAAATAAAATCAGAAATTCAGAGTTTCAATATTTATTTGTTAAGATGTCAATTTAGAAGTTTATTTAACTTTTTGGAATGTAATTTTTCTTGATGGTAAGGAGTAGGGGATATCAATCTTATATTGGAAGATGACAAGAAACAAGTTTGTGAGAGATGTGCATTATGTCCTAAGCTTCACATACATTTGCTCGGTTTGACCCAATTTAATTGTAATCAACATTTACAGAAAATTCTTCAGTAGGATTTGAACCAATTGATTATATTCAATAGTGGGTATTCATATTTATTGTTGCATGTGATGTTTTATGCTCAATCAAATTGTCAATCTTTTAGAACAAATAAATAAAATCAAAAATTCAGGGTTTCAATATTTATTTGTCAAGATTTCAATTTAGAGGTTTATTTAACTTTTAAGAATGAAATTTCTCTTGATGGTAAAGAGTAGGGGATATCAATCTTATATTGGAAGATGAGAAGAAGCAATTTTGTGAGAGATGTGACCTATGTCCTAAGCTTCACATACATTTGCTCTTAATAATTCAAATTTACAAAAAAGGCCACAAGGTTGAATTGTATGAAGATTATTGTTTTTTAAAGAATAATAGCTATTGCTAGCAAGACTGTTGTCAGAGGTGTATTTAAGGATGGCTTGTATAAGATCAATATCAAAAAGAATTTCTTATATCATTTTGAATTGACAACTACCCATTTGCTTTACGGCCATAAAAGACACTAATCATGCAAAAAATGGTACCAAAAATGTTATATAACTTCAATCACATGATTCTCAAAAAGGATGATAAATTAGGGCCATCAAGAATATGAAATAACCACCTTTTGTAACAGGTGGAATGTTTGAAAGCCAATATTAAAGAACAACAGGAAACTAATCAAGGAATTTTTCGAAGTTACATAATGAGATCCTAACCCTGAAAAAGGAAAATAGTGCATTAGACAAACAACAAGCATTTAACAATCATGCAAAAAATGGTACCATAAATGTGTGATAAATGTTTGAAAGCCAATATTAAAGAACAAGAAGAAACTAATCAAGGAATTTTTTGAAGTTACATGATGAGATCCTAAATCTGAAAAAGGGAAATAGTGCATTAGACAAACAACAAGCATTTAACAAGAAAACATCATCTCGTATATCACCCAATGGAATCGAGTCCAAAGCTCCATGTAAACATTCGAGAAGAAAAATCCCTACTTCAGATAAGAGTTGACACCAAGTTCCATGCAAGTACTGTGGAAAAATAAATCACTCAAATCAATGTTGGTTCAAGTACAAATGTGAGAATTGTTGCACAAATCATGATACAAGCATATGCAGGTTTTGAACAAAAGAAAAATCTCCTAGAATCCTGCTGGATGCTGTATCTCTCAAGGAGCCGATCTAAATGTTATTGACTCACTTTGCCAAAAGTTGGGTCCCCCAACCAGATGAGATTTTTGCATTAATGACCACAACCATTGAGAAAGAGGATACGGATCAACTTCAACAAGCATGGGATAAGATCATTAAGCCTATCAAGAAGCTTTTGAAGAAGATAATAGTAATGTTTATTGGTGAATCAACATTAGGTTTATTTATGGTCATGATTATAAAAGTCATTATTAGGTCTCCTTTTTTAATCTCTTCTTAAATTAACTTTAATAAGCAAGGAGGTTGGAACACGGAACTAGATTAGCTGAGAGCCAACTGCAAGTAGATTCAGTCACATGCAACGATATATATTGTACATCATATTCATATATTTATACCTTGTTGATGGACGCATTGGAATAGAGAACTAGATTAGGTGAGATCCAACTGTAAGTAAATTCAGTCACGTGCAGCGATTTATATTGCACATGATATTCATATATTTATACCTCGTTGATGGAGGCATTGAAATTGTGCCTTAAGACATCTTTTTTATTGAGCAAGCAATTTGTTAATCTTTGCGGACATGTTGAAGTATTCACATTTTCTTTAAATATACTTGAGATTTATATTTTAGATAGTCAAAAATCAAGACCTCTAAGCTCACAAGAATCAAAACAAAATCGATACTTTCATTTCCACCATGTTCAAATAAATATGATGTTATAAAGAATATCTAGCTCATTTCTATTTCATCCATATGTTTTTTAAATTACAACTCTATTTTTCTTTTTTGATTTAATAAATTCCCCTTGCGGGTGTCCTTCAGCGTCGATGCCACAACCGAGGGGGTTCTCTTCCGTCAAATTCACCTAGGACTTGCACACCTAAAATTGAATGTGGTAGTTTACCCAATTTCAACACTCAACATTTATACATTTTTAGCATGTAACATGTCTCCTAGGGATTTGAACACCGGTCTCAACTATGAAAGCCCATGAGCTCATCCTATTCGTCTTGTTAAATTACTACAGTCTTACTTCACCTTATTATTTTTATTATTTGAGGGCATTCATAATCAAACACATGTGAGGGTCGAGAGAATAGGGATGCAAAGGACTTCAACATCAATGACAATTTCAAGGATGAAACTTCATAAACGGATACTTTTGAAGAGCTAAAGTACATGGGAAACAAGAAGAATGGCACTAATCAACAATATATAAATAAAATTATAGTGCAACAATGTTATATTAGATGATACTCTTTGGCAAGCCTTACAAACGAATTTGTTCTAAAAGGATGTTAAAAGTCACCATAAACATCATCATCATCACAAAAGTAGGGTATCCTTAATGCATGTTTTTCAACTTCTTTGAATCAAATATGAGCATAAATGCAACTATAGGTATCTGAAAGTGTATAAAAACATTTATATTGTAGACATTTATGAAATATTTTCTTTGATATAGTCAATACAGCATAAATATTTTAGGCTTTGATTCCATCCGTGATGATTATCTTGTATATGAAATTCTTAAGAATGGCCTTTATGCAGGACATCCTTATGAATAAAATTAAATTGCATAAGAATCATTCATTTGATTTGACCCTAAAAGGATGGCTGGAAACATTATCAAGTTAAGATGATTTTAGGGTTGTTTTCTAAGGTTTTTTCCCCATCTTATCATTGATTTTGGTTTATATTCCAAAATACCCATCCTATTATTTTGGATTTTTTCCTGAGGCTTGTAGACTTGTATTGTATTACTTGGGATTGTAGCTAAAAAAATCTCAAGAGTGGCAAATAGAGGTTAACAAGTATATAAAAATCAATGCATAATCAACAAGCGGTCAACCACTTTCTGACAAATACAACAATTGTAGAATAAAAGAAGATATAATTAAATCGGACATCTACTTAAACTTGCAATATAACATGTTATAAAAAAGGGGTAAAGATAAATCCATACCTCAATGCTATGAATGCTGAACCTTAAATCCTCTTTTAGAAAATCAATTTCTTTCAAATATTTCACAAATTTTTCCAGGAAACCTTTATGACTGCAAAAATATAGTAGGGTGACACAAAAAGGCATTAAAAAGAGTAACAAAACATAAGAATATCCATTTATGTAAGATATTTAGATCTCATTCAGGGCTTAAAACTCTTACGACTATCATCTCCCAAAGGCACTAAGAATTTTCAAAACATAGAACCACAAAGTAAAAATGAACTTCTTTGTTTTAGATATTAATCAAAGCTATTCTTACAAATCCTAAACTAACAGCAGAAAACAAACCGCAAAATATTAAAAGTGCAGAACTAAACAAGCTCATGATGGGGGCATCTGCTCACTTAAGCACCTGCAGATCCATCTATAAACACGAGTTCTCACACATTGGCTGCTCTTTGTATTGCACTGAGAAATGAGAATGAAAAAAGATGGATTGCTTAGAATTTTCCCTCATTTTATATTCAATGGGAAAGAAAGCCCTGATTAGCTCATGACTTAACCCTTCATTAATCCTGAGCATTCAAAACACAATATAACTTAATAATAATACTAATACTATGGACTTATGGATAAAACATCCTATAAACATAAAGCTAATAATATGTTGTGTTATATACACAACATGGCCTCCCCCATAAAGCGCTTTGTGATCCGTAATCACCATGGATAATCCATAACACGACTCATCCAACACAAACTTATTCCAGCAAGTGTTGTCCCCGAGTTCTATGCAATAGAACAACACTCAAAATGTTGTTTTAATATGTATTCTAGCCCTGATGACAATCAACAACATATAAATTACTATGCAAACTTTCACATGCAATCCACACATGCTACATCCAGTGCATACATTGCTTCACATTCTACTCATGCTACTACTCCATACATGACTGCAATTCAATGTACTTGTATAGAAGTGCAAACCAAATGTGAAGTTCTTTATCCTTTGAGAACAAGTACTATGCTTGTGATAGATGAGTGTTGAGCTCTCTTAAGTGTTTTAGATAGTAGATTGATTGCAAGAAGTATAAACATGCAACTAATGGAAACATCCACAACATGGAAGAGAGATACACAAGACCTTAACCTAGAAAAACTCAATGTGAGAAAACTCCAATAAAAGTGAAGCCATGCTTCCTCATCTCCACTATGTTATGCAATTTACAAACTCATGCCTTCTTAGGCATACAAGGACACCAACTCTTCAATGGCTCTTACACTTGCAATGACCTCTGCACTCTTCAATGGAGAACTCGTTTCTTAAACAAGAGAAAACTATTGAACTTAGTCATCTTCGCTATGTAGTCCTCAACTCAAATCTGCGAGACCCTTGACTGCCTTCTCTGCATTTCACGGAGCTCCCATTCATTCATTGTGATTCCTCTGTTGTAAATTGCCCATCTCTAATCATTTGATGTTTGAATCCACTCATGAATCCTTTAATGGATCAATTCCAAGAACTCTATAGGTTCATATATACAATAACAATACCTCAAGCTTAAAAACAAAAGCCCAAGAGTCAACAACTAAAGACAAAACATCCCCCATGTCCTTCAACTTTTTGTAACGGAAAAGGGTGACAAGATTGCGCCTTTTTCTAAATGCACGACACCTCTAAAAATCCACACCTAGCCACAAAAAAATGTCCCACAACTTCCAAAGGCCATAATTTTTGCATACGAACTCGGATTGACATGCCATTATTTTTTTTAACTTGCATGTTTTCTTGAGAGGAACACAAATATGTACTCTAAAAGTACTTTTGATGCTAACCAGATACTAATCTAGCCCTTATATAAAAAACTAGTCATTTTCAAGAAACCTTAAACCCTATTTAACTTTCGATTTTATTACCATCTGAATTAGATGATCTTCTTGATCCAAAATTTTGATCCCTAACTTGAAAATTGTTGTCCTATGTGGGTTTGCTTATTGTTTTGTCATGTTCACACTCATTGCTTCGGTGTCCTTCAATTTTTGAAATACTATTTGCATCTCCAATGTCTCTACCATAGTTCGCATACTCATAATCGGAGAGTACTCAACAAACCAAAAAAAAATTACTCGGCAAATTAAAAAAATACTTAAATTTCTTAAAAAACACATGTTATACAAATTACAGTTATAAAATGTATCAAATGAGTCTATAAAACATTGTGCAATGGGCACCCCTGTTGCGCCCAAAACTAACCTAGCTGAAACCCCTTATGACTCCGAAATGGTTTACTTGTATTGTTTTTTTTTTTGTGTGTTTTACAAAGTCTTATGCATGTAACATAAATATAGAATTGAAAGCATAGATACACACAACTGGAATAACCAACACACTGTATTTATATTAATTGCAAAATGAGTAAACAAGTACAATGTTGGCCACGTGATAACTCACTAAATACTCTAGTAATGGAATGAACGTTATTCCAAGCAAATATCCCCAACGAGCACCGATGGTGCGATCATTTTGTTCTCCGTCCAGCGGAACTACGGACTCTGCAGGCTGGATTCTACGAACTCTGCAGACTAGTTCTACGGACTCTGCAGGCTGGTTCTACGGACTCTGCAGGCTTGCAGGCTGATTTCTACGAACTCTGCAGGCTGCTTCTACGAACTCTGCAGGCTGCAGGTTGATTTCTACCGACTCTGCAGGCTACTTCTACAGACTCTGTAGGCTGCAGGATGATTTCTACGGACTCTACAGGCTGCTTCTACCGACTCTGCAGGCTGCTTCTACGAACTCTGCAGGCTAATTTCTACGGACTCTGCAGGCTGCTTCTATAGACTCTTATTGCAGATAGCAGCTGCTACGAGATGCTACAGTGACGTGGCTGCTACAGTGACGAGCTGCTACAATGGCATGACTGCTACAATGGCACGGTTGCTACAATGGCACGGCTGCTACAGTGGCGCGGCTGCTACAGTGGTGTGGCGGCCACAGTGGCGCGGTTGTACGAGGCTGAAGGTACAGACTCCAAAGACCAATCTCAAGGATTGATGTTTAGAGTGCTACAAATGAGGATGTTCTCAAATGCCCAAAATAACCTGCAAACTGCAAGTGCATCAATTCTTTTCTACTTATCCAACATGCCTAATAAAGCCACAAACACTTCCTTTTATCCTTTCTCCAAGGGGGCGACTCAACTCTCTTGAGCAATGTGGGATAAAAGATGTGCAACAATAACTATTTAAAGTAACACTTTAATATCTTGCAATTAAGTTACATGTTACTTTTATAACACTTTAGGCATTAAAATATAATAGCAATCGGACTCCGAATAGCACAAGTGATAGTTCGCCAAAAAGCTCTCGTCGAGGAGTATCAAGTCCAATCATCAAAACTGGTCTCCGCTGTGTCCTGCTATCTTACTACAAATAGTAAGTATACTTGAAATTGGGTAAGTCAACTGCTAAAGTAGGGACATTACAGTCCGCCCCCCTTGAAATTGCTTGTCCTCAAGCAATCTCAGCCCAGCTTGCTGAATAACCTGCTCACTCTCTCATGTAGCATCCTCCTCTGGCAAGTCTCTCCATCTGACCAAAAACTCCCTCACTACCCTGTTTCTGAGTTTCCTCTCTCTGGTGTCCAGAATAGCCTCGGGTACTAACACGAGCTTCCCCTCCTCATCCAAAGGGGGTAAATATATAAAAGGCCCTACACTCTGACCAATGGCTTTCTTAAACCTAGACACATGAAATACATTGTGCACCCGACTGCCCTCTGGGAGTTCAAGCTCATAGGCGACTTCGCCCACTTTGCGAATCACCCTGTAGGAGCCGTAAAATCTAGGCTTTAGCTTCTCCGCTCCATTCTTCTTGAGCGATGAATACCTATATGGCTGTAGCCTCAAATACACCATGTCCCTCACCTTGAAACTGCGCTCTACCCTATGCTGATCAGCATACAACTTCTGCTGATTTTGGGCCTGTTGTTATTCTCCTTGAGCGCTCTCAGGATATCTTGACTATCCTTCAATAGGTCTTTAGCTTTGGGCACTCTGTTGTCCCCCAAAGCCATATCCATGAAGCTTGGGGCTTCATACCCATACAATGCCATGAATGGAGTCATCCTGATGGTCATGTGATGCGTGGTATTGTAACAATACTCCCCCATGTGTAACCACTTAACCCAAGCTCACTGCTGCGCAATCACATAGTTCCGCAAATAACCTTCCACCCATTTATTTACTATCTCCATCTGCCCATCTGTCTGAGGATGGTAGCTCGTACTAGGTGTAAGATTTGTACCACATAGCTTGAACAACTCCAGCCAAAAGGCACTCATGAACTTGCTATCCCTGTCACTGACAATAAATCTCGGTAACCCATGCAACCTGAAAACCTCCCTGAAGAACAAATCTATCACCTGAGCTATTGTGTAAGTAGAGGGATAGCAAAGAAGTGAGCAAACTTCGTCAATCTATCTACCACCACATAAATGCAATCTCTTCCCTGCACTCGTGGTAGGCCAGTGATGAAGTCCATAGAAATGCTTTCCCATTTCCTGTCCGGAATGGGCAAGGGCTGTAGTAAACCAGCAAGAAACATGTGCTCTTCCTTATTCTGCTGACAAACTGCACACTCCCTGACATACCTCTGAACATCATCCTTGGGCCCTCTCCATGAGAACTGCTCTCGGATCTGCCTGTAGGTCTTGAAGATCCCCGGATGCCCAGCGGTAGGTGCATCATGAAATGCCCTCAGTATCGCCTCTCTTAAATGTGATGACGGAATCAAATAAATCCTTTCCCGAAATCTGATCAACCCATCTATCACCTCATAGCGATCATCCTGTATAGTCCCAGAAATCAATCAGAAGCCCAAGCATTTCCGGCATATTCCGCTATAATCTTATCCCTCCAATCTCCTGAAATCTCTGCAAGAGCACAAATGTGAGGTCTTCTGAATAAGGCATCAGCTACTACATTCTTCTTCCCTTTGACAAACTCAATGTCAAAGTCATAAGCCTGCAACTTAGTGACCCACTTCTGCTGCCTGTCATTCAAGTCTCGCTGGCCCATGAAATACTTTATGATGTTGTGATCCATCTTGATCACAAACTTCCCTCCAACCAAGTAGGATCGAAATTTGGCCAAGGCATGCATGATGGCCAACATCTCCCGATCATAAATAGAATAGCTCCTCTATACCTCTCGGAGCTTCCTATACTCAAAAATGCTTCTCCTGCATCAATACTGCTCCAATCCCATCCCCTGATGCATCACAATGAAGCCCAAAAGGCTTCGTGAAGTTGGATAGAGCTAGAACTAGACATGAAGACATCACCTGCTTGAAATGTTCAAAACACTGTTGTGTTGCCTTTGCCCATACGAAAGTGCCCTTCTTGGTGAGATCTATCAATGGTGCTGCAGTCTGTGAAAAACTCTTCACAAATCTCCTATAGAATCCACATAATCCAAAAAATCCTTTGAGTTGTGTAAGGCTTGTTGGAGTAAGCCAGTCAACAATCGCCTTAATCTTTCCTGGATCCACCCTGACTCCATCAGCACTAATAATATGGCCAAGGTAGAGCAACTTTGTCATGCCAAACTCACACTTCGATTCCTTGGCATACAGCGATTCCTTCTCCAAAATAACCAGCACCTCCTCTAATTGTTGTAGGTGCTCCTCCCATGTCTTACTGAATACTAGGGTATCATCAAAGAATATCAATACAAATCTTCGAAGCTGCCCTCTGAACACCTGATTCATACAACTCTGGAAGGTAGCTGGAGCGTTGGTTAGCCCAAATGGCATAACCAAAAACTCAAAGTACCCGTAGTGACACCTGAAGGCAATTTTTTCTATGTCCTTCGTTCGCATTCTGATCTGATGGTATCCTGAACGTAAGTCTATCTTAGAGAAATACCGTGCTCCATGCATCTCATCAATCAACTCATCAATCCTAGGGATGGGGTACCTGTTCTTAATTGTCTTCTTATTGAGAGCTCTATAATCAATGCACATACGCATTGTCCCATCCTTCTTTACCAAAACAACTGCTGAAGCAAAGGAGCTTTTGCTTGGCCTAATATGCCCCATCTCCAATAGCTCCTTTAACGACTTCTCTATCTCATCCTTATGCTTTTTAGGATGGCAGTAGGGGGTGATGATGACTGGTTTAGCCCCCTCCTCTAGCTCGACAACATGCTCTATACCCTCTCGGGAGGAACCCCATGTGGAATGCTACCGAACACCTTATCATGTCTAGAAATGATCTCCTGTATATCTGGAGGATGGCTTTTAACCTGTTGCTCTGGAGGTGTAGGCATGATCAAACATTCAGCTGCCCACTCTACATCATCATGCCTAAATAACCGTTCCTTCAATGATACCACCCTGAGCCCCCCATTGAGTAAACCTCAAAGCACCACCTTCCTGCATTGAGGCTGAAACCTCATCTCCAACTTAGCCAAGTTGAAGGTAAACTCTACCAGAGAAGCCATCCATGTCATTCCCAAGATGACATCATAATCACCCATGTCAACTACATAGAAATCGTCCTCCAACTCATAACCTTCACCCAATCTAAGGCAAATATTTGAAATCTTCTGCGTGCACACTAATTTCTAGCCATTAGCCACCATAACTCTAAATCCAGCATGCGCCTCCATTTTCCAACCCCTCTTAGCCACTAACTGTGCATCTATAAATTTGTGAGTGGCCCCTGTATCAATCAATGCAATCACCTTCTGTCCCTGGATCGTACCACGCACCTTAAAGGTAATTGCCTTTTGGGATCCTGTCAACCTGGCTAGGGATTTATCATCCCCTGAACTCTCCTCGAAAGTATTGCTCTCTTGACTAGACTCAGAATCAGATTGTTGCCCCTCATCCTGTGACTGTGACTCAGCTAAAAAGTACTCCATCTGCTTGGCCTTAGCCTTCAAAGGACACTTGTGAGATAAATCCCACGGCTCCCTACATTGAAAACAAATTTTTTTCTTTCTTAGCTCATTCAGTGACTCGCTGTCCAACTTCTTTGACTCTCCCTTTTCTGGCTGTACGTCTCTATGCATTGGCTTCTTGTCCTTATCCTTCTTAAAATGAGAGTCCTTTGAAGTGAACTTGCCCCTGTAAGCAAAAGGCGCTAAGTCTCTAGCCTTCCTAATAGCATCTTGCAGAGTGGGAGGATCATGTCCCTTCACCCAACCACGAAGGGGGTCTGACAGTTAATCCATGAACAACACTATCAACCTCCTTTCTGATATGTCTGTCACCAACACTGAAAGCCTCTGAAAATCTGAAATGTAGCCATCTACAGGGCCCCACTGTTTAAGCTGCGCTAACTCCTTAAAATGAAGTTCAGGATCCTTCGTGTCAAATCTATCAATGAGTCTCTCAGTAAACTCTGCATAGGTATCTATCTGGTTATGGCCAAGTGTGACCATACCGTGGTGCCCCCAGTCGTGGGCACTCCCATCCAAGTGCAATGCAGCATACTTAATCGCATCCTCCTCAAGAATGGGATTAAGCTGGAAATAAGTGTCTAATTTCTGGACCCACGTTCATGCTGAAGTCTTCCCTGTACCATCATAGTATGGAATAGACAACTTCCCTAACTTCCTCATCTCAAAATTTTGTTGCCTATTTCCCCTCATGGGCATATGCTTGAGTCTAACATCCATATATTCCCTGAATGTCATCTCAGCTTGTAACTCCGGGCTAGAGTTCCTCCAATCATCCATATAATCATACCCTGAATCTCCTGTTGTGTAGGACCAACGTTATTCTGGTCATTCTGTCTCGAAGAAAATTGTGGCATGAGTGGTCTTGTAGTAGAACCTGCTCTAGCATATGTCCAGGTTCCTCTATTAATTGATGCATCTCCATTACCTCCATTACCCTGTCCACCTACCTGGTTAGCATTATTACCCTGGTTGGCATTATTGCCTTGATCTACTCTCATCAAGTGTTGTGTGATTGCTAGAGCCATCTGCTGCAATGTAGCCTGTAGCTCCCTCTGACAAATTGGCAAGATCATTGAACATCATCCTAGTGCTAGGTTCTCCCCTTTCCTCATCTCTGTCACACATGGCTGGTGCTGAAAAAGGGTCACCCTCCTCTTCAATCTCTAAAAAATTTTGTAAGTCTGGGTTTGTCCGGTTTCTCCTCAAGTAGTACTGATGTGTTGGATGCATGAAACCTCATAGGATGGCAGGAAAACAGGGTCTAATACCACTGTAATGGGCACCCCTATTGCGCCCAAAACTAACCCAGCGGAAACCCCTTATGACTCCGGAATGGTATGCTTGTATTGTTTTTTTTTTGTGTGTTTTACAAAGTCTGATGCATATAACATAAATATAGAATTGAAAGCATAGATACACACGGCTGGAATAACCAACACACTATATTTATATTAATTGCAAAATGAGTAAACAAGTACAACGCCAGCGACGCAATAACTCACTAAATACTCTGGTAATGGAATGAACATTATTCCAAGCAAATATCCCTAACGAGCACCGATGGTGCGATCATTTTGTTCTCCGTCCAGCGAAACTACGGACTCTGCAGGCTGATTTCTACGAACTCTGCAGGCTGGATTCTACAGACTCTGCAGGCTGGATTCTACAGACTCTGCACACTGGTTCTACAGACTCTGCACGCTGGTTCTACGGACTCTGCAGCTGGTTCTACAAACTTTGCAGGCTTGCAGGCTAATTTCTACGGACTCTACACGCTGCTTTTACGGACTCTGCAGGCTACAGGGTGATTTCTACGGACTTTGCACGCTGCTTCTACGGACTTTGTAGGCTTGCAGGCTGATTTCTACGGACTCTGCAGGCTGCTTCTACGGACTCTGCAGGCTACAGGCTGGTTTTTACGGACTCTGCAGGCTGCTTCTACAGACTCTGTAGGTTGCACGCTGATTTCTACGGACTCTGCAGGTTGCTTCTACGGAATCTGCAGGGTGCAGGCTGATTTCTATGGACTCTGCAGGCTGCTTCTATGGACTCTGCAAGCTGCACGCTGATTTCCACGGACTCTGCAAGCTGCTTCTACAGACTCTGCAAGTTGCAGGCTGATTTCTATGGACTCTCTAGGCTGCTTCTATGGACTCTTACTGCAGATATCGACTGCTACGAGATGCTACAATGACGTGGCTGCTACAGTGACAAGCTACTACAGTGGCGTGGCTGCTACAGTGGTGTGGTAGCCACAGTGGCACGGCTGTACGAGGCTGAAAGTATAAACTCCAAAGACCAATCCCAAGGATTGATGTCTAGAGTGCTACAGATGAAAAGGACATTCTCAAATGCCCAAAATAACCTGCAAACTGCAAGTGCATCAATTCTTTTCTTTTTATCCAACATGCCTAATGAAGCCACAAACACTTCCTTCTATCCTTTCTCTAAGGGGTCGACTCAACTCTCTTGAGCAATGTGGGATAAAAGATGTGCAACAGTAACTATTTAAAGTAACACTTTAATATCTTGCAATTAAGTAAAATGTTACTTTTATAACACTTCAAGCATTAAAATATAATAGCAATCGGACTCCGAATAGCGCAAGTGATAGTTCGCCGAAAAGCTCTCGTCGAGTATCAAGTCCAATCATCAAAACTGGCCTCTGTTGTGTCCTGCTATCTTACTACAAATAGTAAGTATGCCTGAAACTGAGTAAGTCAACTGCTAAAGTGGGGACATTACACATTGGGGAAGTGTTTTCTATTAGGTTTGAATACAAATAGAGTACAAAATCACATAATCATGCGAATACAATAGAAAACTAGTACTTGCAAATTTATGATGATCATCAATGAAAATCATCATCATCATTGCATATGGATGCAAGTTACAAATTACAAGAATCTACAATTTCCTCTTCCACGTTCTAGTGAAAAATATGAGACTAAGAGAGTCTAGTCCTTACACTCTGTTGCACCTCCTCACTTTGCCTCGAACATTGCACCTACGGCTCCACTCTGGTACCAGATCGCAGTGACTTCTCTTCTACCTCATGTTCGGCAACATCTACAAGGATGTCATCCAATTCAATCTCTCTTGCTTTTGCTAATATCCAAGTAACTCCTTTAGTTGTTTCTTGAACACATGGTGTCTATCATACCTACATCCTTTCATGCAGCTTTCATACTTCTTATGATGTCTCCCTAAAATATTAAAACCCTAAAATAAGGCTAAGTCTAAAATCTCAAAACCCTGAAATCTGACTAAGTCTGAAATATTATAGGACCTCCAAAACCTAGAATTTGCATTATAGCTCCTAGAAGTACGAAACCACTCTCAAACACGCTGGAAGTATTTTATAGTTTACATTTAGATATGGACATATAGTTTACTTAAATGTTTATTTTCTAGATATATTGTTGTCTCAAATGTTGTGCGATGAAAGTGTGAGGACGTGCATGCTTAAAAAGGACAAAAATCTGTCTTCCACATTTTTATGCATTTTGACCACATTGGCAAGTATTTGGATAGTACTCGTGAGTACTCACAGCGAATATTGTCAAAATACTTGCCAAAACAACAAAAAGCCCACGATTATAAATATGGTATACTGGTGGGGCATTTTTTTGGCAAATACTCGTGTACTCACCAAGTATGTATACTATGGTCTCTACCTCTACAGGAACCTTTCCTGTTTAAATTTCCCAATCCATGGGCAATGGAGGCTTAAATAGAGTCATATTTATAGCAAGGTGATACATGATGTTATACCGGTACTCGACTAGAAGTAACCATTCCACCCACTTGCTATGTTTATCGCCTGCATACATACTCATATACCCTTCCAAACATTTGTTCACTTCTTATGTTTGTCCATCAATTTAGGGATGACAGGGACTACTCATGTTGAATATAACATCTGCAAACCTAATCAATCTATGCCAGAAATTCCACTAGAAGACACAATTTTGATCACAAATGACATATTGTGGTATATCCCATGTAGCTTAAAGACGTAAATACAACATGCTGACTCTAGGACCAGTGAACCCTACCTCCGTCATACAAATGAAATGAATATGCATAGTCAATCGATCTACCACACCAAATATTTCAATCTTAGCAGGCCTAAAATAAAGCAAATGGACACAACCTACCACTTGTGATTGGGAATGGCATTTGGTTGCAAAAGACCTAGAGATGGCACACTTTTCAACTTGGATTTGTTGACAAGTGCCACATGCAGCAAAAAAATTGTGAAATCCTAGCCTTCATGTTCTGCTAGAAGGAATTGGAGGTGTTTTTTGTAGATTTTCAGATGGGACTCACGTCCATGCTCAAGTACCCTTTGAACTGAAGGGAAGTCATTCATGAAGTAAATGCAGTTTCTGAAGAAGATGATGCTATTCCAAACTAACCAAGCCTTCTCCTTCCATCTACATGATGACATAGTGATACCCATTGTCTATGTTGATGATCTTGCAATCATTGGTAGCCAGACCACTGCAGTTCAGCGAGTGAAATCTGATATATGTTATGCTTCTGACATGACTGATTTAGGCCTCTTACATTACTGATTAGGGGTAGATTTTTGGTATATTTATCGTAAAATCTATACGACACTGATGAAATATGCCAAAGCATGCTTGGAGCAATTGAGAATGACAAAGAGCAATCCATTACCTACACCTATAGAGGTTGAGCTGAAGTTGTCAGCCTATGATGATTTGCTGCTGGTGGAAGAATCACTTTGTAGACGGTGGGCAGTTTGATCCATCGTACATCCATGTGACCAAATCAATGCTTTGTTGTTAGCTATCTTTTTCAGTTTTGTGACAAACAAAACTAGTTCATTGGTGAGTAGCAAAAAATGCTTTGTTGTTAGCTATCTTTTTCAGTTTTGTGACAAACAAAACTAGTTCATTGGTGAGTAGCAAAACACATTTTACGATATGTCAAATTAACACTTGACTTTGGCATATTGTGTCTTCCACTAAAGCAGAATACAAGGCAGCTAACATTGCAAATTAGAAATCAGTGTGTTTGCTCAGAATTTTGCTTGTTTACAGATAGTCAAGGCTAAACGTACTACACCCTATAGTGACAATCAAGGTGTTTTGCAGTTGGTGAAGAACCCAGTACACCATGATAGAACAAAAAACGTTGAGGTTCATCATCACTTCATTATCGACAGTTGGTTGACAATGAAGACATTTGTATTAATTATTGTGGCACTCGAGCAAACGATTAATATAATGACCAAACTTCTTGGACCTACTCTGTCAAATTTCTCTTATGGTTTAGTCATTAAGGGGCGTATTCAATATATAATTTGTTACAAGGCTGTAACAATCTAATTGTTTGTAACCACTTATAACTTCCCTAACTACTTGGAAATTAATAAAACAAACGGCACACGTGAATCAAAGTGCACTTCATCTTTCCCTCCAAACGGCACACGTGAATCAAAGTGCACTTCATCTTTCCCTCCATACATTCTCTCTCTCATTTAATTACAATTTTATACTTGATGGAACTAAAATACATAATTAACTTATGACTTAAAGCTTCATTAAGCCTACGTACTTGAAATATAACATAGTATAATACTAAGACTATGGACATAGGAACAAAACTTCGTATAAACATAAAGCCAATAATGTTATACCTGGGTACACAACAAATATAATCTAGAATAGCATGCCTTTGCTATGTCACGTCCCTATAAATGTTCTAACCGACCCAAAAGGGTGTTTTCTATTTAACACTACTTAATATATGTATTAAATAAATAAATAAACTTATCCTTGCTTCCAATTTTAAATTGGACTTTTGGCGCCACTATGTTTTTAAATCGTGGCACTCAGTTTGTTTAAAAGGGGGGAAGAAGTTGGTTATCGGGGCTTTTTGGAAAAGCGAAAAAAAAATGACTTCACTCGGAACCGAGTCAACGTCATTCCCAATAGGGACGGAAACCTCTGCAGGGTGGTCGGAGTATTACAACGAAGGGTCTAGATCTGGTTTGCTATCTCCTGCACTCGCCAGCATACCTCTTTCAAGGCCAGCACATTACATACTAGTCTGGGATGTTCCGTTGCCTACAGTTCTGCCGCTCCCAGCCCGCAAGACCCATGGATGCTTGGGGGAAGGGATTAGCAAACGCACAACAGCCAAAGTTGTTGGTATGAATCTCATTTTGATATTCGCAGAAGCTCTTGTACTTTATGATCTTATTGTTGGTATTATACTTTCTTCTTGAGCGGACCAGTCATTAACAGATTAAACAAATTTGGTTGGTCTTATGTTTACACAGTACAAGTTTAATATAAGACTCCCATATTCTGCAGTTTAAAGAAAAATACAATCTTTGATCTCAGAAGGAGTTTATATTTCTATTTGATTGCTTTCCTTAGTGAACTCTAACTAATAAACCCTAGGCCATCACATTCTAACTGAAATAGAGTTATCACATCTGGAAACTAATTTATCAAGGTGTATTTTCATAAAAATCATCTCCATTGATATTTATTAATTATTAATTTAGTTGCATGATTGACGTCCTTGTTGATTATTCGGCCATCCATCCTAAATGTAGAATAAATGCATGACACAGAAGGTCAGTGATTGATTTTGATTTCCGTCCATCTTGGTTGACGGAGCCAAATGAAATTGGTTGAGGGGCTATGACCTAACTCTCTTATACATGCCTTCACCTTCCTCAAACCCTAGTAGGCTTTTGTCATACGGAACTTAGGGTCTCCTTGGTTTCTAGATGGAGCAAGGAGAGGGAAGGGTTTTGGGAGAGAAAGGAGGTTAGGATCCTTTCTGACATAGTGTAGCTTCACTTTTTGATTTTATTGCATATATAGGTATCTCATGGTTTGATCTTGTTGGCTGTGCTAAAAAATTTGGTGATCTTGGGCAGATTGTGTTTCCTTTCTTTGGCATATTAGGCCATGGCCTGCGCAGCAATGGTTGTTTCATGTATGGTGTGGGCAATGCACACATGTGGACACCCTCTGTTTAAATAGAATCATTGATACACTCCAACCTTGGTTTCCATAATTCCATTGCATGGGTAAGGGCATTCTATGGGTTGTGTTTCTGTTTGAGCCTCTCCATATTTTCATGGCCTAGTTAGCTAGCCTAGGTTATAGGGTTTCATGGTATTTCTTTGCTGTTTTTTCTTGAACGAGGCTTTGTTTCAAATGACTCTTTTATTATTTCTTTCAGGAGGCATTGCCTCTCCATATCTTTATTTGTTTATTGTGGTTATGTGAGATTTAACTGTGAGATCTCATTATCAACTGAAACAATAATCCACGTAAAATAAATAGATCATACACAAGAACACAAAATATATTGGTGGTGGATGTCCCTAAGGCACCCCACAACATAATATACTCAATAAAATCAGAAAGAATGGATGTGATACATGATGGATATAGATGGGAAAAAGCCCTTTATTCATGCACCTAATCCTAATAATGTGTAGGGTGACTCAACACTCAACCTACTATTCTAACATCAATCCCAAGATGTACCATAAATATTAGAAATTCTATGGATCTGAGAAGAAGAGTTTTACAACACTCAACAAGTTAAAGGGGGTGTTTTTGGCAAATGGTGTCTGGCTATTTGAATGGTTTGTGGCCTTATTCATATCTTTGTTTAGGTGATCTGGTTTTATCCACCAGGAACTGCTTTTAGAGGCCCCAATGTTTTGCAAATAAGTTTGTACTTCTAAGCTTGCACTTCCTAATACAATTATGAAGCATTTTACTAAATAAAAATCCCACCATCTTAAGACATGTTTGATTTCAAAATATTTTTCAATACACAGTTATTTGATTATATATGTATCATTTTTTTATTACAGTCGAGCGTTGATGAAAGAATGCAGTGTTATTTGATTTATAAGACAGTTTCAAAATGTAAATTACTTCCATCTATTTTCTTTTAAAAGAGACGTCTCATCCCAAAACTAGAATAAGTCACATCTCTTGTTTCTTGCACTTTGAAATATGGTAGGCTTCATTCACAATAACGCCAAACATTATATGCTAGCTCAAATTTATGCAAAGATTTGGCCTGCAAAAAAGAATCTATTGATGCCCTCGGAAAAACACATTTGAAATTTAACCTAGAATATTAAATTAACCAAAACTGTTGTAATATGCTACCTTAAAAATAAGTCGACAAAAATAAAATCCCCTGATATGTTGTTCGATGGTGAACTACAATTTAATGTATAAAATTGATGATGCCTCAAATTGATCATGCACAAAAGCTATCCATGCATATTACATGTTGAATTCATGAACAACTGAGTTTCACATGTTTGTATTAACCAGAAGTACAAGAAAATTGAATGCCTAGTGATATTTAATGAACTTAGTCCATCAAAACCCCAAGCCCTAGATTACCAATGCCTTGGAGATTGGAATATATCACTCTACCTTGTACCATCAGGATGGGTAATAACAATGTCCATGTCAGAACAAAATGCTTTACCACGTCGATATGAACCTCCACATACAACTAGAACCTACAAAATGACAACATACTATTCATTAAAATATCTTAAACATATACACACGTCAAATTAAGAATAGATAGAATCCACTGTTTATATAGAATACGAACTACATTTACAAAATTCAAAAAAAGACTAATAACCAAAAGTTGTAGATAAAATAAGATAATTATATTAATGTCCAACAAATGATCACAAAAGTAGGTCAATGGGACTGTACAGTACAAAGCCAAAAGATCCAGCAGGAAGAGCCAAAAGGGTCATCTGAAATAGAGAAGGAATTAGAAAACTCATAACATCGTGCCTGACCAAATATATAATTTAACATTTAGAATAGTAATTTACTATTACAATTTCAAACCTTATTTATTCTTGATGCATTCTTTTTAAAACATCCGTGTGGATAAGATCACTCTCTAAAAAGAGAATATGGTCACTAGTAGCAATATCCATTGAAATAGAGCAGGAATTTTTTGTTCCTTACAAAATTCATTCCACCACAAAGTTGTTATAAGAGTTAGTCTAATACTAGAAGCATATCCATGAAAATCTGCTCTGTATTGCTCTATCTTTGAGAAAAGTGTTTGCAAGATTTTGGGAGCTAAAATTTTGGGCAGGAAAAAATTAGTGGATAACTTGCTACTGTCCCGTGGATGATGTAAACTCTATTGAGGATTGATGTCCTTGAAGATCTATTTAATGAAAATATTGCATTAGTTTTTTTGTTTTTTTGCTTTTTTTTTTTTTTTTTTTTTTTTTTTTTTTTTTGTGTCTTTTGGAAAAAGTTTTTTTTTTTTTTTCTTTTGGAAAAAGATTGAGGATCAGAGTTTGGCATCCAATGATATGTTGATATTAATAAGAGGTATTAGTGATCATAGCTAGTTAAAGGTTATAACTTAGAATCTGCACTTACCTTCAATCTTTTTATATTTCATATGAGGGGAATGATAATATAAAATTAGTGTTGATTTTTGTTCAGAATATAGTCTAATACTAGAAGCGTATCCATGAAAATCTGCTCTGTATTGCTCTATCTTTGAGAAAAGTGTTTGCAAGATTTTGGGAGCTAAAATTTTGGGCAGGAAAAATTTAGTGGATAACTTGCTACTGTCCCGTGGATGATGTAAACTCTATTGAGGATTGACGTCCTTGAAGATCTATTGCGAACTTTAATGAAAATATTGCATTAGTTTTTTTTGTTTTTTGTTCTCTTTTTTTCTTTTGGAAAAAGTTTAAGGATCGGGAGTTTGGCATCCAATGATATGTTGATATTAATAAGAGGTATTAGTGATCATAGCTAGTTAAAGGTTATAACTTAGAATCTGCATTTACCTTCAATCTTTTTTATATTTCATATGAGGGGAATGACAATATAAAATTTGTTTGATTTTTGTTCAGAGTAGAGTTTAAGAGGTTGAATACACAAAGCTGGACTCACACCACTAAGCCTCCACCTGATATTGAATC
The DNA here is from genome assembly GCA_037957365.1 of Torreya grandis. Classification (NCBI taxonomy): domain Eukaryota; kingdom Viridiplantae; phylum Streptophyta; class Pinopsida; order Cupressales; family Taxaceae; genus Torreya; species Torreya grandis. The sequence goes on from JARHVA010000409.1 coordinate 4,483,344, forward strand.
CCTTGGTAAATTTAATGACGATCTGCAGATTCTTCATAGTATTTCTATGTCAAGAATGTGCTCTTTCTGTGTATTTAAAATATTCTATTTCTTGAAATAAGCACCATTTAAAAACTCGAACCTTTACGACTAGATAGAAGGCAATAACATAATTTATTTGGGTATTTGTAAATTCTTTGCCTTTGATTAATTAATATAAAACAACATTTATGATGTCATAATTGATTCATAACAGTCCAATTCATCGTCACTTTTACAAGTACAATGATAGATTCCCATTAATATCTGTAAGAGAGGCTAAACCAGTCAAAGTACTCAAAATATCTTAAATTTTAATAAATGCTTAATCAACAACAAAAAATTTGGCCAACAGAATATCCCGTCCAGTGCTATAGGTTTCTGCAGTCAAACAGTCAATGCAGCTGGTACAGTCTTTCTTGGTAATCCCAATTAAACAGCAATTTTTTGGGGCCTTTTGGTTAAGTATTAGGGCAACATTATCTATCGATGAATCTTTAGGTCTTTTCTGCAGCATGTTGAGATTCAAAAAGGGCCATCACATGTTTGTACGATCAACCCAACAGGTTTGACTCATTGATGTCAAATGTACAAGATGTACAAGGAAATCCCATTTTCTGCCTCCTAGGTTAACATAGGTGCTGAATGGTACATTTATGAGGGGAGATTACATGAGGACACATCCACAGGAGTCCAAGACATGTTTCTTGCATGCTCAATGTTTTCAAGATAGAGGGACACACAGGAAACATCCCTAACCTTCCCAAAACATGTCCCTAACACATCCACAGGAGTTCATTCCCAAAATCCAGTTCCAGATTTTTCACCCCCATTATCTACTAGGGAAAGACACACACATGTCCCTGAAGACATCTATACTTCAGCTACACAAAAAATGAGAACATAAAAAAAATCTTTTATTAATTTTAATTAGGGCCACATCTTACAAACATAATCACACCTTAACCCAAACACTTCAAATCCCCATTTGGATGCCAACTCAATCATTTCAGTATTCTTGTTCATTTCTTTTAGCGAGCATTATGTTTTTATTCTGAATCAAGGTGTGTCTTTGTCTTTAATTTTGATTTAGCACTAAGAGCTGAGCGCGAGCATAGAATGACAAGCCTTTTCTAAATTTAAATGTGTCATTATGAATAGCATGGTGCACTGCATAATAGATTATTTATTTTATTGTGAATCCATGATTCATCATAGATTTTTAAAATATTTTTCTGTAATTGAATATATATGTAAATTGAGTTTTTTTGTCCCCTGCATTATCCATTGTGTTGTACCTTAATATTTGGCAGGTCTCTAGTCGTTCCCAAAACACAACCCCCGTTGAATCACCTTTGAAACTTGGTGAAAGATTGGAAATGGATTATAACTGATATTCATAGATGTTTAAAATTTAATGTGTTGACAAAGCACAAACCATCCTAGTAAGCCCCTAGGTCACAATAAATGCTGGCATTAAATGCCAGGTCATCCAAGAGGGAATTATAGGTGTTTATAGTCATAATGTTGGAAACTTCATTGCAAACAAGAAGATAATGTCATAGTTACGTCATGACCGATATATCTGTCTTGTCGCAAACTAACCTCCAACTATTCAAGTATACGGTTAAGAAGATCTGCTAGGGTTCTAAGAAGACTAGAGGAGGCATCAAGAAAGATCCTTGAAGACACCAACATCCATGAAGAAATGTAAAGATTCTGCTAGATAGAAACAAACATAATTATAATGGAAAGAAAGAAATTACATTAATGTCCACATATGACCAAAAGTAGGTCAATGGGACTGAAGGATACAACCATTAGCAAAAGAAATTTCTAGGAAGCGAGAATCTTAGAGGCAAACCAAAGAAATAAAGTATGAAATACAAAATAGAATAGCGTGCCACTAACAAAAGTGGCAAAGAAACCAATACAAATAGCAATGAGGAGCGAACAAAAGCCCCAAAAGCATGTGCTAATGAAGACTGGAGGCAAATCTCATTGAATAAATCAGTACATCTATTTGAGGTTGAGTCGAAGGGTTCCCATGGCACTGAGGTCAAGTTGTGTGGCTTCCCCAAGTGGAATTCCAAGGCAAGGAGGGTTCCATTTCTGTACTTAAACATGATCAAATCTTGAGTATGAGGTCTCAATCAAATTGTTGCCCAAAATGCACCCAATGATGATGCCCTAACTCAGATGGCAGTGTCATAATGACCCTTTCTAGTGCAAAAATCATTCAAGTAGTTCAACTGTGTCTAGAAACTCCTAATCATTTTAACCCAACGTGTAAATTTTGGGAGCAGAACACACTTTTCCTTCCTTCTAGACCCTGCAGAATAGTAGCCTGCCTACTTCTGCAATGTTTCCTAGTTAGACTGCGCTACAACATTGCACCGCATCTCAAGGGTGCATTCTTAGGAAAATGCCCTCTCTATCATCTAAATCACCTAGATTCTCCCAAGTTTTCTTATTGGCTTGAAAACAATGAAATCGGGGATGATTATGCATAAATGAAGAATAAATATAAGGGAGAAAGGAATTTGTTGGATAAGTAGAGAGTAAATATAAAAGGAAATGATAATTATCGGTAGTTATTTATTGAAAATTTATCCCTTCGTGATAGCTTAGAACCATCCAAAATTATTTAACTTCAAAATTCATAATTACACTTGTCCATAATTTCCCCATGCCTGGTATAAATACAGGTGTAGAAGGAATCTTTAAATATTCTTGAATTATTCAAATGCATTAAGAAGAATTTGAGAGTCTAGCATTCTAGCAGCATTAGTGAGTGTTGAGATTTCATAGGCCTCTCCTTAGATTTTTTCTAAGGAATTTTTGTGAGTCCTTTCTTGTTTCCTCTCGCTAGCTTGGTTCTCATCCAAACATTTACGTGAGAAGGGCTCTAGAACGCCTTCTGCCCAAGTTTCTAGTTGTGTAGTTTTAGCTTTAAAGACAATCAATTTGTGAATCTAAGAGATTCATACCAAGGAGGATCCCATATAACCATGCTGTATTAAAATGTGCCATTGAATAAAGTTTTCCCTAATGAAAAAAAGTTTCAAAATTGTGCTTTGATTTCCTAGTTGGTTTAGATCAATTTCTGTTACCCAGATTTCTGATTTCAGAGGGTTCATAATATTATCACAAATTACACTTGGTGGATACGAGTATATAGGTGGGAAACACTTGCCCACGCACACTAGCATTTGAGGACAAGAAAATGCTGGTGTCAGGTTGGTGCAGGTGTCTTGCAAAAGTCTGTAACTTGCATTGTTTGATTGATCCCATATTTGCAATCGGGACAACAGATCTTTCTGTCATGAACCATGCACGATTTGAAAGTACGAGATTAATAGTTCGGATTTCCAAATATGGGAGGACTTGACATTGACATATTTTGTCGAAATCCAAACAACTCTCAAATAAATATGGACAAGATTTAAGGTCTTCATACTAAATGAAGGTATTCAAGGAGCCTTTTGCACACTTGCACAGGAAGTGCTACTGTCTAGGACCCTCATAATAGAGAAGACCAAAAGATAAAATGATACTTAGGTTTAGGCTCCCAGCGACCAAATTTGTATGCACATAACTCAAATTATGAGGTGGTGCTATAAATATATGCATAACTAGTGGAAGAGAACTTAAAATCATGTTGAACAAGCTCTCGAATAACAAAGGAAAAACCAAAGATTTTAAGATGATGATTCTCAAGGTGTTTATGGGATTTTAAGTGAGAAAAAAAATTAGGAATTATAAAAAACAAAACGCCTGCAACCTCCCCATGTACATATTGGTTAAATGAAGCAGTAGTACATCCCTCAACATTTCTTTGATGATGCTTTTTCTTTTAAAATATTTTTTTAAGTTTATGGCTAAGCCATTATAGGTGATTCTTGCCTATCTATTGACTTCATCCCAGTTGGTATGTTTCCTAACACAGGAAGCACCCCTAGTCCTTAATTCATATTATGTGTTCGACTAAGTACCAAATATGTATAGATCCCCGATTTCAAACAAATGAACTGAACTAAATCTAGGATTGGGGGCATGAGGGGTATACATTAACACTGATTTCTATCTTTCATGTTTTAGATTTCATGCTCTATTTTTGCTTCGCGTTCTTGCAAGGAAAAGTTGTGAATGTGCCTCTCCCTACAACCTTGGGTTTATAGAATCCATTAAATGATTGTAGTTAGTCAAGAAAAGACTTGTGGATCCATTAAATGATTGTCGTGAGTCAAGAAAAGACTTGTGGATCCATTAAATGATTGTAGTTAGTCAAGAAAAGACTTGTGGATCCATTAAATGATTGTCGTGAGTCAAGAAAAGACTTGTGGATCCATTAAATAATTGTAGTTAGTCAAGAAAAGACTTGTGGATCCATTAAATGATTGTCGTGAGTCAAGAAAAGACTTGTGGATCCATTAAATGATTGTGGTTAGTCAAGAAAAGATTTTTGGATCCATTAAATGATTGTATCAGTGAAGAAAAGACTCGTGGATTTCACATGTCTATTGTATATGTTGCAAATTGATGCACTAACTCTTCTAAATGCAAAGAAAAAATGAATCTCATGTAATGTGCAATTCATATTATGTGTTCGACTAAGTACCAAATATGTATAGATCCCCGATTTCAAACACATGAACTGAACTAAATCTAGGATTGGGGGCATGAGGGGTATACATTAACACTGATTTCTATCTTTCATGTTTTAGATTTCATGCTCTATTTTTGCTTCACGTTCTTGCAAGGAAAAGTTGTGAATGTGCCTCTCCCTACAACCTTGGGTTTATAGAATCCATTAAATGTTGTAGATAGTCAGGAAAAGACTTGTGGATCCATTAAATGATTGTGGTTAGTCAAGAAAAGATTTTTGGATCCATTAAATGATTGTAGTCAGTCAAGAAAAGACTTGTGGATTTCACATGTCTATTGTATATGTTGCAAATTGATGCACTAACTCTTCTAAATGCAAAGAAAAAATGAATCTCATGTAATGTGCAATACAGACATTTATATCCATAGCATTAAATAAGGAAAATTATATGTAGTATATTCCTAAATTATTTGTGAAACCAATTGCCCAATTTCTGATGTTACGCTTTTATGTGGTCTAATTCAATTATATCTTGCTACAAAGTTCCTGGGATTGAAAATTTTCTAGATATTTCTTTTTGTGCTCACTGCAACATTCAAATTTTTAATTACGTTGAGGCAAAATGTAGATTCCTTTCTTCTTCTTCTTGTCTTTTCTTTCTTCTCTTGTTGTCTTCGGATGACCCTTTTGGGTCTTCCTGCTGATCTTTTGGCTTTGTACTGTACAGTCCTATTGACCTACTTTTGTGCTCATTTGTTGGACATTAATCTAATTATCTTATCTTATCTTATCTGTACTTGCTCAGTACTTCCATAAATGTCATGAAGCATCTGTTTCCGTTCCATATTATACGTTTTTTTACTGTTTGGGAGATGCAGCTATTATAAGTGACTCTGTATTTACACTAGTAAAAAAAATTAGACAAACCTCTTCTGGATTTTCTGCTTTCTGCAGGGTAAAGGCAGATATCTAACAAATTCATAAAGGAGATGGGAAGGAATCTAACAAATGCATAAGAGAGAAGGGAAGGCATTATCCAAGACCTACAATCCAGTTAAACATTAATCCTTCTAAAAACTTCTGATTGGCATTCTAAATAGTATATGTATTCCTTTTTTTTAAAAGATAATTGTGATTTTTGCCACGAGAATACATATTAGTTACCATTAAATGTACAAATTGAATAAAAACTACCCAAACAAAGTCTACAAATGAACATTGCAATATCAGGAATTTCAATGACCTTGTTTAAGAGGGGATACTTCAATGCTCCACCTTCACCCTCAATATCTGAAATTCAAATGCTCAAAAAGGCCACGTACAAACTTGTTTGAAAAAAAGAAGTGCACTGTTCTTATTACCAAACATTATATCAAACTAAAACAATTGCACCTAAAGAAAGATTTTTCAATTGAAAACAAAGTAACTTGAAGAACATCAAGTATAACAGACATAAGACTTACTCCTGGAAGAATAAGTTCGGCAGCTCTCTGCAACTGTGCTTCCATTTCTTCGACCTAAAGTATTTTGATCACAAAGTTACCAACTTACTTTGTATTGTTTCAAACAATTCTAGAACTATGCTTGCTTCCTGCAAAAAAATTGTTATTTAACTTATTTTCAATTACATATTAATCATGTACCTCATGTCGGGGAATTTTCTTTTTTAGATCATCAAAAAATTTAAGCCCTATCCTTTGTGCTGTTGTTAGGGAATCATCCTTCTTTATATCTTCCAATGTTCGATGCCCCTTCTCATACAATTTTGAAGCAGTAGCAGGACCAATACCCCAAACTTCACCAAACAGACTGATGGTACGTATCTGAAGGAAAGAGATGTATTAAAAGAGTTACATGACATTCTCTTAAGATGGCAAATTGGAGAACGTGATAAAAGCAAAGAATAAGTATTTGAGGAAGCATTAGCAAGTTATTAGGTCCCACTAAAACATGTATATTACATATGTTCATGCAGGAAAGTTGTCCTGTAGTTGAAAAATTCTTATGTCTTCAAATTCTTCAATTTGCGGATTGGAATTACAGCTTCCACCCTCACAAGATCCTCCAACAATTCTGGAGCATCAACAGTGTATTACAGACAGCATGATTTGAAGGCTTTCTTGGGATGCTTACTAGATATTATTTTCCCTTCTTTTAACTTTTATTAAGGCATTCATAAGGTGTTGCAAGTCATGGCAATTTGGATGTTCCCACATTTCCTGAAGATTGTTTCAACAATTTAGCAGCATGTGGCCCACAATCCCACTTAGTGATCTCCTCACCGTATACTTCATTGAAGTATAAAAAATCCTATTGCATGCATATATTTGTCAGCATGTTCTCTGATTGATTGGTGTGTGATGTAATGTATTAATAATATTTCCAGTTCATCCTCATCATATGAGCCCTACTAGATTATGGATGTGAAGTAATTAGTAATGGGCTAGATGTGTTATATGCCTAAAAGAGGATATGACTAAGCACGTCCTCCCAATCTGTAGAGTAGCACAGCCATTGTGGGCTTGGGTCTCTTCAGAATATGAACTCCCATTTATAAGCTAATCCATTGAAAGGAAGCTATTTTTGTAGATGTATTGATGATCAAACAAAGCACAGCAAAAAGATAGAGTGTACAATCTGATGCGCAAAGATAGCCTACCCTCTGATTTGTAGGGATCACATTCAATCAGCAATGAAGGTGCAAGGCAACCTTTAATAGTGATGTGTCCAACCTTCACCTAGAAGGGCTAACATCTTTTGAAGCTGACTTAACAGCTCAAATTACTGCTAGAATGGACACGTTTAGAAAAAGAAGTACTCTCTTAACGAGGACTTCTTTTGGGTGATTCTTGGATGGTCAGTGACAACTGAAAAGTCTATGTCACACAATTCAGTTGGCAGTAATCAGTTGAAGTACTCTCTTAACGAGGACCAATTCTGGGAAATTCTTGGATGGTCAGGGACAACTGAAAAGTATATGGCACACAATTCGGTTGGCAGTAATCAGCTTCCTTTGGAGGACAAGATGCAAAGCTACTTTTAAGGAAGATACCTCCCTCAGTATGGAGAGGTTAGCAATTTTTAGACAAAATTCAGGCTTGATTGTACAGGCTAAGCTTGAGTGGTTTCAGAAGGATGTGAATTTTTTGCCCATTGGACCACAGGCCCAGATGCTTTCTTTCCTTGCCTACATAGGGGAGAAATTTTCCTTGTGATGATAATACTCAGCTGATATAAATAATTTCATCTCTGGGGTAAGACAGAATGCATGTCTTCAAAAAGAAAAGAAAAAGATGAACGATTTTTCTAACGAAAAGGAAAAAACACCATATTTTTGTGCCAAGCAATAAGAAATCTGAATTTTTAAATTAATATCCTTCACAAAACCTAGGAAGGAAACTTTCTTGCAAAATGTTAACCATTTCCATTTGAGATATTTGCCAAGTTCATGAAAAGTCCAAACTCTACCTTGAATCTAGTAACTGAACACATATTCCGTATCAGTTCTTTCTGCTCATAACATATAACCTAAAAAAGAACCAAAATAAATCAAATTAAATTAAACATCCAACTCATACTGACCTTTTCATCCTTCTCAAAATGCTCTAACTTTGTCAGTCGTCCCGTCTGAATAATCTCTTGAATCTGCTGAGTAACAATTCTGTAATATATTTCAAAATAGACGAAATTCAAAAAAATACTATTTTTCCCTATAGACTAATAAGAGATTATAATGTGAAAAGAAGACCCACAAACATGCACGAGATATGAAATAGTGATAGTGACACATCACCAACAAGAATTATGTTGCCTTCAAGCTCCAATTATCTAGTTGCCCAGATTAAATTTGAACTTGTGAGATATCTTCATTATAATTCATAAAATTTTCAAACCTATAAATCTATAAAAATCACAACTTTTTTTACCAGGAAAAGGAGGACAATATCCTTTGAGGTCTTTTGCGACTAGAAGAACAAACAAACTAATTTTGACCTTAGCACTGTTTACATTTCAAAATTATAATTTTTTAATGCACACAAACTTTCCAAGTTGTTTGCCAATATCACTTGCAAAGCTCATCCAAAAAACTATTCTATAATTGTGCTCAACTCAGCAGTTAGTCAGATAGACAACATTTTGAAGAGGGAAAGGATATTAACATCGATGCTTAACTACAACATACTCAATTTGGTGAAACAAAACTATGAGCTAATGGGTCCACCATAAGGTCCTTCGTTATTCAAGGGAAATGAGGTATCTATGAATTTAAAAGCATTGGATAGGAAGAAGTTAATTAGTTTTACATGCTTGCAGAATAAATTCATATAAAAGACATCATAAAAATAGGTCTTTGAAAAAACGTGTTCAATTTAAAAGTTAAGAATCACTGTGATAAATATTTTGCTTGTTACATCAGACTCAAAAAGATAGTGGAGCCCACATGCAAAATTTGCCAACTTATGTCTGTAAACAGTCCTGATCTAAAAGGACCATGAATTGATTATGATTCGGTAAAACGAAACGATGAGCTGATGGGCCGCCATAATGTCCATTACTCGTGGGAAATGAGGCATCTTTTAGCATGTTTGAAGAATAAATTCATCTAAAAGACATCATAAATATAGGCATTTGAAAAAACGTGTTCAATTTGGATGTAAAGAATCACTGTATTAAATTTTCTGTTTACATCAGACTCTAAAAGACAATGGATCCCACATGGAAAATTTACCAACTTATGTCTGTAAATGGTCCTGATCTAACAGAACCACGGATTGACTGAAGACACTGTCAGAAAACACAAATCATAAACATCACAAATTTGAACTTTTGCATTTGTGAATAAAATCAAGGGCTCTACACTTATAACAATGGATTTAATTGCAAGCTTCCATTTTTCCCCATTAGCTGTACCCACATTTGATATATGCCTCTTGTTTAATTTTGACAGAATTTGTAATATGTATAATAAAATAGGAAACAAAATTTTAATAAATTCTTTTTAATTTCAACAGCACAGGATTTGTGACTAGCACTTAACTATTTTCTTGGAATTCATAACATCACCAGATGAAATGCAAGCTTCGTGTTCAGAAAAACAAGAAATGTACAAAAGGAAAAGAAGGCATCAAAGTGTATTAAATTTTAAAAAGGTAAGGTCCATTTATCAAGAAAGTAAAACTAAAATATAATTATGAGCAAGGAAAACACTTACATGGTCCAGCATAGATTTTCCTATTGCAGGCAAGCCCTTAACTTGATCGACATTGACAATTTTGAAAGGAACTTTCTCCAAAACAGAGATTGCCTTATTGTAGCTGAAAGACCTCCTATCATCACCCAGTGCTGGAAATACAAAGTAGAAGATGACAAATCAGCCACTTTTGATTGAGAAAACAAAGAGACAGATTGCAGTACTGCTCAGGCTTTGTTCATAGATTTTTACCATCTTTGTAGATGCTGCGAAGCTTTTCAAATGGTTCTGTAATGTTTCTGTTTAAGTTAGGTGGATTGTACAGCATTGATAACTGCACAAGCAAATGGAATCTAAGTCCTCATAGCCACTCAACTGACAAGTTGTGCGATATGGATTGTGAAACATGTAATAACTCATTCTTGGGAGCAAATTTGATCTTCACCAAATGAAGACAATCATACCAGCTCTATACTTTTTAGCATTCATTATGAATCCCTCTTAATATTTCATAAAATAGATCAAACATTTTTTGCAAGACCTTATTTCAAGCAACGTATGAAAATATAAAGATGTACATGTAATGGTAACCTTCTCACTCACATATGAATTAATCTAATAATTATAGAACTTTCCACAAGAACATAAATTGCCTAGTTTGGACTTTACCTTCTTGTCCAATGCACCTGTAGAAGTATTACTGCCAGAAACCAATGCCTTAGATTTTGACTCATCACCATCTTGATTACCAGAATCAGTTCCATTGCTCGAGCACTCTTTCCAGGGACCACTTTCATTGCTTGTAAACTCTTGTGCAGTCAAATCATCAGCAAATGTGTTTCCCCTCTTGATAACATCCTTGCCACTAGGTGTATTAATCTGCCTGTCATTCTGATTTTCTGAGGACATTGCATCAGAATGACTACTAAAAGTCTTGATCCTCTTGTTTCTTCTTGAACTATAGTCATCCACAAATTTTGGCCCATTTTCTTCTGAAGAATGTGTCACAAACTCAGATCTCGGCACATCTTCAGACAATACATGAAGACGATACTTCTCCACAGATAGTTTTGATCCTTCTTTCAAACAGTCCTCTAGCCATTGGTAAGATACAACATCCTGCAACAATTAGACAAACCAAGCTTGGTAATTATATGTTCGATTAAATTCTGAAATATAATACAGAAGTCGCATTTATCTTCACTTTAATAATCATTACATATATTAACGGAGCTCTGTTAAGTTCAAGCTAGGAGATTATTAATAGACTCAATCAAACAACGAACTACATACAAACTTTAATTTGATATTTGTATTTCATAAACCTACAAATGATGGTTTTACACTGATCCAGCTGGGAGTTCAGGGTCGTATATTAAAATGACACAAAAAAAATTATGTCACCTTGCTGAAGGCCAAAAGTATACTTTCGCGACCATAGCTCAAAAAGACTTTGTTCAAAATGCATTGGATATCTTAAGAACGTGTACAACATGGTGAAGTTATTCCACAATATTTTTGACATAGTTTGACCCCCCAAATCAACTCTAAAGAGCTCCAATATCACAAAATACCAAAATGTAGAAAATAACAAATTTTTTGGAAATCCATAATTTTGTATTTTTATGAGTTTAAAGTTGCAACAAATCCTATCAGCTTCTTAGAGGAATGCTTGTCACATGAATTTTCACATTCCAAATCAAATCACTTTATATTCTATTTTCAGACTATTAATTGCATACTAGAAATAGATATAGAAGTATTGACATCTGAATATAAAAATCAGAGTGTTATCTTCACAACTCTTCTCCGAGATTGCTACCTTCTTGCTCTTGACTTCAATAAAGCTTCTTTTGCATTGCGGTAACATGTTATTGTTGTGTCCACTTCTTTGATTTAGTTCATTACTTTAATAATGCATTAAGTTTCCACATTTTAGTGTGCTGTCCACCGGATTTCCAATTAAACTAGATCAATGGCATCAAATCAGTTTGTTCCATTCTTGTATGTCCCATCCAACTAGGTCATACCATAGGAAGCATGGTCCCAAGACACGCAATCCTTCACATTATATTCCTTGTCACTCCAAATGGTCTCAAATGTCAAAAGAGGGGATGTGATATCCCTTCAAGTTATTTCACTACAAAGCACTCGAAAAGCAAAGACAAGATGATGGCAAAAATCTCCAAATATTATTTCACATATAATGTTTGCAGTGCCCACCTAGTCATCAAAAAGACCTTTCAGAAGCCAAGCACCCCAAGGTACAACTAAATTTCAATATTTCTTTCTTCTTAAGGAAAATTTGATGCTGACAAAGTAGATAAATTGTTTGACCAATTGGAATTATATTTTTCTATAAATAATTATTCTAAAAATTAAAAAATAACTTGTGTACTCTTAAAAGCTGAAATCATTGTCAAGAAAAGGTGGAAATCATAATGTCTTTGAGATGAAGACAATGGTAAGTTATTATTTGACCAAAAGAATGGCCCGGTTAAAACTTGGGCAGATTTTGCAGATGCTATTAGAGAAAAGTACATGTGAAGAAATATGACCAATTTAAAAATTTGCATCAATTGTGCCAGGGTCGGCACCAAATGGTGTAGGATTATACCTATGCGTTTCATGCCTTTTCGGAAAAATTTGGTGTCCATGACAATGAGCAACACCAAGTTCTCAAATATTTTAGTTGTTTGTAGTTTCACATCCAAAAAGGCATAGAGTTTGCAAAACTCAAAACATTGGAAGAGGCCTACCACAGTGCAATCAGTTCAAACAAAGGGAAGAAAAGAAACTAGTCTTGGCAATAAAGCTGACAGTAAGCACTAGGGCCAACACACTCGGTCAAAGCCTCTGACCAAGAAGGATTTACCGGATACCACAGAAGGATACAAAAAATTGGTGTGACACTCACAAGAGCACACGTCACTCAATTGAAGAATGACATGCTAGATAAGCGTTTTTCCCTGAGTTACAAACCCCACCACCAGATTCCTGAGCCATTTCGAATCTGGGACCATCGTTAGCATCAACATCACAGGAGGATGTCTCTACTTCGGTTGCCTAACTGTTTCAGTGTCTTTATGACATTTGCAGCAGGGAGGTCGCAGGCTAGGGAGAACATCCAGATTTTTAAAATGAGGCTGTCTACAAATCTATGCATGGAAGATGTTGTGCAGGAGGATGGACCTTGGCTGGAACCAAAGGTGGGAGCTCAGCCCACTGTGATGATTGATATAGACCAGGGTGGTGGACAAGGTGGCAACACCACCAAAGCCTTTCATTGGCTGACTTGGATTTTTTGTCATGTATGCCCCTGATGATCATTGTTAAAAGAGAATTAATCCTTTTACACTTGTTTTTATTACGATTTTGTTTTTTGTTGCTACTTTTACAGGACAGGTAGTGTCCCACTACTGGCTACCTGGTTAATCAGACTCTTTAGTGCGTTTTCCTGTTGGGAGGCAACAAAATTTATAATTTAATCTGCTAAAATTTTTGATATAAATACCGTCTGCCTATTTTCCAAAACAAACATCATTTACATGTTAATACTGTGAAATCATGACTTGGCCAACCGGTACCTGTGTTTTGAGCATTGGTTGCTATCTATTCATGAGAAATTCTTAGCATTTTCAATTGTCATCATTCTGCAAGAACAACTTGATAGCAAATATGCAAAATTGAAGTCAGGATAGCTGAAGTCAAAAAGAGGGGGTTTTTAGGATCACAACAGAAACTACTCTAATATTCTCCAAAAGGCCTCCTTGTGCAATTTGTGTAACTTGGGATCTGCAAAGGACTTGATGACAATTGTAGGACTAAATCAAGGAGATTATGAGGAGTTCTAAGCCAAAATAAATAATGAGGGCATTCAAAAGCTAGCAAGGGTCTCTGGAAGGCTATTAAGTAGTTTGAGGTTGGTAAGCTATACGGAGATCCAGTAAGTTGTGTTTTCCAGATCTGAATACAATCTCACCTACATGTACATATAATCTGCCTTTATCATTGTGTACTTGATATTTTAAATGCAAATCTATAAATATAATTGTACAATTATAAATAAATCAATAAGGATTTATTTTCTGGCTCGAGGTTAATCCTAACGACTGAGATCCCAAAACTATATTAAGGGCTTATATGCCAGATCATGGATAAGCCTGATGACCAATGCCCCAAAACTTTAACAAGCTTATGAACAAGACTTGGCTAAATATAGATTTTAAAGGATTTTAAAAATTAAATGTAAAATATAAGTAAATCGGCAAGAAACGACTGAAGTCAATAGTACATAATACAAATGGCATCTTACATGCCTGCATGAAACCAGGATCGCTAAATGCTTCTGCTGCACATCTCTAGGGGTCTTTTGAATATCCAAGGCAAGTTGCGCTTCACGCAACAATGCTTGATACTCTTGCTTTGAGACCTAATTGGCTAATACCTATTCTATGAGGCTGTACTTCATAATTAGGGAGTTGATTTGTTGTCCCTCAATGACTTGGCTACATAAAATTTATATGCTATCAGTTTTCCATATGAAATAGGCAATGCCAAATGGTGAGGGTCATTTGATATTATTGTTGTCACCATAGATTACATAACCGCCAGTTGCTCGCCGGTTGGTCAAATACTCGCAGGAAAAAAGTGCAGGCTGTTAACCGCCACTCGAAACAGCCGTTTTTTTTTTTTCCCCCTATTAGGCCTCCCGGGGAGTACCCGTCGGGTACTCATGATTACTCGCGGGTACCCACTGGGTACTCTGCAGGTACTCTTGTAAAACACTGGTAAAATGCTGTAAAACGCTCGTAAAAATGCAGAAATTTGTCCTATAAATTCGAGCAAAACCCCCCTCATTGCAGTCACACAAAATTGGGAGCATTCATCAGCGAATTGGAGCCAATAAATTCAGCAAACACTTCCAACAAATTCAGCAAACAAATTCTTCCTTTGTTGGTTATTCCCAGTTATTCGACCCCACCCGTCGGTTACTCTCCGGTTAAAAAAAAATCCCCACAGCGAGAACTCGCCGGTTACCGTTATGTATACTATGGTTGTCACATCTGTTGAGACATTTTGTTTCTGATTTCCAGACTAGCATATACAGCAGAACACAACAATTAAGAACTGAGCTCAAATTTTGTCCCGGATGTTCTGCTTCCTGAGGCAATTAGTGGAAACTAGCCTAAGTGTGGTGTTTGCTGCAAAAACGTGACTTATCATATATCTACCATTAGAAAACAAACAACTGCTGCTTAAACTCCATATATACTCTCCATAAAGACAATCTCTTCTAAGACCACTACTAGTCAAGGCTAGAAATGGGGAGACACAGTTCTTTGCTGAACAATATTTGTTTGAGGAATAAAATATTTTTGGCTTTACAAGACTGGAAACCGTCAAGTGCCACCTTTTACATTACCTCTGTAGCACTAGAGAATACCGATTTCTCTTTAATCAACCAGGATTGTCTTTGAAGAGCTTTTACAGAAAATATAGAAGGTAACTGGGAAAATGACCCTTTGTGGGCTCTCACAAAGGGGGTGTCATACACTAAATTGGCATATGGCTTGTTCAAGACCAGAGGTGTCATACACCAAATTGGCATATGGCTTGTTCAATACCTAATAAACAACCTTTAACCGTTATTATAAACGCATCTTACCAGTTCATTGAAAAAAAATACAGCAGTCAACCTTGTTCCCAATGATTAATATTTGCAAAGCATCAACCAAAGTCTTCTTACGATGGGTATGAATGTGCATAGAAAATTCCAACCTGGAATCAAACAACTCATATTTTCGATGCAAAATGTAAGCTTAAGTACTAATTATTTGCAAAAGTATTGCAATTTATAACTCTCAACTACTGCAAAAGCATATTCATGCGAACATTCTAAGGGGGTAAGAGGGGACCAAGTTTTTTCCCTTCTCTGGTATCAATGTTACAGACCAGATTTCCCGCAAACCCTCCTCTTAAATACCAAGTTTTACCAAAAGGTTGAGGGGTTGATGCGTATTTACAGAAACGCATTCACTTAATTTCCTTAAAAATTCAGCATGTTACATTAATGTTTTTATGTTCTATCATCGTATACTTATCTTTAGGAAGCCACAATTCTAGTGCCAAGATTTCATGCAAACCCTCCTCTTATATACCAAGTTTTACTAAAGCATATTGTATTTTCATAAAATAAGCACAAAAGGTTGAGGGGTTACGTGTATTTACAGAAATGCATTCACTTAATTTCCTTAAAAACTCAGCATGTTACATTAATGTTTTTATGTTATATCATCTTATACTTATATTTAGGAAGCCATAATTCTAGCACCATAGCAAGTCCCAACACTCAAATCACCATCACAAAAAAGCTAATAAATAATTTGTAAACCATTCTCTATCAGCTTTGGAAAATTCTGCACGGATAACTTCGACACCTACTGATTTGTCATTCTAAAGGTATCTAATAGCAAGCCTCATTTCATCCTTGGTAGAAATTTTATCAAGAGAAGCTGGTAAATCATAAGACAGTAATCCTAGCAATTTTCTTTTAATGATGAAATTACAAACTGGGCATTGAAGCAATGAAAATCAAAATGCCAAAATGAAAGTACTTATAGCTGCATGGAGCAGCAAGCTTAATAATTGGAGTCGTCATCGGAAGAAAATCACATGAATTGCTCCTCATCTCTAGAACCACTAGGCTTGTCTGGTTCACACGAATTGCTCCTCATCACTAGAACCACTAGGCTCTTCTGGTTCTTGTTCCTGCTCAATAATCAGTGTCAGCATCAGAAGAAAATCTCGTGAATTGCTCCTAACTGCTAGAACTATTGGATTCATCTGGCTCCTACACCAGGACCCCAAACAATCTTGACTGCATATCCTTCTCCTCATCAACCTGCCTCAGCTCCTCGGTCTCTACATCACACCATGTTGCTGGACTCTCCTTGTACACATCCATCTTGGATTCAATGCGACGCAAGGCACCATGTATAGAAACAAGCTTCTCTGCTCTCCTACAGGCAAAGTCTATTCCTTTTAACAAAGTGGATGAAACTGTCTATAGACCAATTCCACTCAAAAGCAGAGGAACTAGAAACCTGTGAAAGGACGTGAATGGAAACTGTGTAGCAATGACGGAGGCCCATAAAACCGCCACCAACTTACTGGCTTTTCCTATGCCATAACTTGTAAATCTATTTGAGCTGAACTTTTTTAGCCTTTGAGTTCAGCAAATTTGGTCCATGATGACCTGATTGCTGCAGCAACCTCCACACTACATTTTCTTGCAGGCCTTCATGAAGCCCTTCTTCGCCTCCTCATCGGCTGGTAGAATCAAGTCTCCCAGGCCTCTCTACAAACCATTTAGGATTTGCATCCTTCTTCCACCCTTTTCTTCCCCTCTCTTCTCCTCTACCTCTCTTTTCTCTTTTTTGTTTTTGGCTTTTTGTGAATGCAAACTGAAAAGTGTTCAGGGTTTGGGGGGATTAGACATATAAATTAGGGTGGGAAGCCTTGGTGGCCCCCCTTTTAGATTTAAATTTAGTTTTTTATATTTTTTTTAAGTCTTACTTTTTTCTTTTCTTTTTTAGAA
The DNA here is from genome assembly GCA_037957365.1 of Torreya grandis. NCBI lineage: Eukaryota > Viridiplantae > Streptophyta > Pinopsida > Cupressales > Taxaceae > Torreya > Torreya grandis. The sequence goes on from JARHVA010000409.1 coordinate 4,500,762, forward strand.
ATAAAACAACTAGACGTCCCCCTTTTTTCAATATGTAGGGAACAGGAAGGGGATGTTTTATCCTCAACTGCGGGACAGAGTCCAAACCTAGGGATGCATATCTGTGGTTCGCTGGAATATCCTCAGTATAAAATGTAGGCTATGATTTAATATGTACAAAACACAGAATAGTTGTTCCTAGGTGTAAAAAGCTAAAAGCTATCTTTCTGATGATAAATAAGCGAGTGAAAAATCAATCATCACTAGACACTTTAAATTGATAGGTAGAAGTTCAAGACAACAAAGTTGCATTCTTTCTGAATGCACGTTTTCATTAAGCCACTAAAATAATGTTTTGTGTTTCCTATAGGAATGTCAAACATTAAGTGATAAAATCAAGCAACAAGGTAAACAATGAAGAGCATGACACAAGACCCAACTAAAGCACATCTAAATGAACAGAACCCTTAAAGTTTTATAGCATATAGTGGTCTCTCTCAGAGTAGTGTGACATGAGCTTTGAGCTAGAGCAAGTTTCATTTCAGAAGATTCATAGCCTGGGAGACCCTCACATCACTTTTTCAGGCTAGATGGTAAACCAGAATACGTGAGGCCAAATTTGAGATAATCTTCAAGCATCCCTCTCCTTTATATATACCGAGTAAAGTTTCATTTTGATCTAATTACCTGGATGGTTCTATCATTCTAGATAACGATTATACATAACCGACAACCATTTTTTTCTTCAACATATCTCTCTGCTATGGCATCGGTTGCATATAGAGTCTTCTATGATGCAGATCTCTGTATTTTTTAAAAGGAAAAAGTCATTATATAGGGCTACCATAAAGATCCACCTCCAAAATATTTAACATAAGTGAGAATTTTTTGACTTGTATTTATGTTTAAGAGAAAACCCCATATAAACCAAGTAATGACTACTTATGTCATATGTAAATTGAAATGCTAGAAAGAAAATTTTAAGCCAGGTTCTACGGAGATAAGACAAGCAGGGATCAAAGCCAAATGCAACTCCAGGAAAAAATTTAAAGATAAATTCAGGAGTTCATATTTTTAAGGTTTGACATCATAGTCAAAATAGTAAGCTCAAAATGAAAAAACACATCTACGATATGTCCAAATAATAAGTGAGAAAATTTTTAGAAAACTGTATATTGAAGAGGTATATATAAATGAGATGTGTGTGCCTAACATTGATGTATTTGAGAAGAATTCTTGGAACAAAATATCTCGATATTTCAAGAGAAAATATTTTAGACTAGTATGAGGCTTGGTAAACCTCCATAAGTAAAAGTGTTGTATCTGAAGTGAAGAACAAAACCATGCCAAATGCAGAATCTATGGGAGACAACATGTACCCGTTTTAGTTTCTTGAGTCGTTCAGGACCTATTTTGTCTTCTACAGCCTTTGATTTTGCAGCAAATATGTGTGTTACTCTCTTGGAAAGACGTTCTTCAATTTCAGCACCCAATTGTTGCAACTTTTGCTTCCAAACCTGTATAACAGCAATACACATCAGTTCTAATGTAAGGGCACATTGTTACTGCTACCACTGAAAGAATAGATGAACATCTTAATTTTTTTTGCTATATTAATCAAGGTTAAAATGAGGCCCCTGCCCAAAAAACCACAGGAACTATACCCTGAGAATTACTTTACAGCATTACCACTGCCATCATAATATTTGATGGCATTACATATGACACATTGACTTCAAATACAAAAATGCAGGACAACAACAGCAAACTAATACTTCAAATCAACTAAACTTAACACCCTTCCTGCTAAGATTCATACCCAACCATAGGGACAGTCAGAGCCCGCACCCTTAATAACACCTCTAAACCAAGACAAACAAATACATAGATGTAAAAAATGCCATGCGAGTAAAACCAGATGCCCGCAGCTCCTCTGGTACCTCCAATGGCATTCAATGGTGATTCTTTGCTCGCAGCTCTTCCAGTTCTGGTGCAGATACAGGCATCATCATTTCAGCAAGCTCTGCCTTGGCTTGCGCCTTCCATAGGGTTGCAGCTTCCTTTTTAGGGTGTCCCCTGCCACACTTGGGAGAGAATGAAACCACCATTGGAGGTCCTTCAACCTGAGCAATAGAAGACACCTTAGATGGCAGAGGGGACAAGGACCCATTCAGCTCCAGCTCCTGCCCAAAATCCACCAGTTCAGACATTATTTTCTTCCACACAGCCAGCTCCAAGACCTTTCCCCGTAGAAACACCAAGGAATCCATCATATCAGGACCCACTTCCCTCTCTATGATACTTCTGTCCAGAAGAAATACATGGAAAAGGATTAAAGGTAACCACATCCTTGACTTGATGATTCAGGCGTCAGATGAAGATGGACAGCAAATTCTCAGTGAATTGGTGGATGCTCAACAACTCCTCACCTATGACAGCTTGTGCATCCAAGATATTAAAACTCATTCTAAAGATCAGACACCGGAACTCCAGCTCTACCTGCCATTGATCCAAATTTCCTCTTTACTCCAAAGGTAGGAACACACAAGCAACACAGGAGAGAATTTGAACAATAAAGCAAGAAAAAGACCATATTTATAGAGTGGAGATGGTACATGTGCCAAGATAATAATCAAATCAGCCATTAAGAAAGGAGGGGAATCCTTCCCACACACAAGTGAAGAAATTAGGACAATGAAGGTGGCAGTAGGGAACTATTGAGGAATGATGAGTAAACCTTGTGGATGTGACTTTCCAAAATAATCTTAGTAGGGGGTGAGGCTAATGCCATCTCAATCACAATTGCTTTTGAATTTATAGCCAATTAGAGGAATTGGGCCCCACCTTCAATCCAATGCATGTGAGCTACAGCTCATATGGACCAGCTAGGACTCGAACCTAGGACCTTCCATTTGCTGCTGGAGTGCTCTACCAACTGAGCTACTGGGCCCTCTATGGCCAACCCATCGTCGGTCCGAGTGTGGCTTATTTCCAACACCCCCACTTAAGCCACACTGCAGGTGCTTGGGGCTCCTAGCCTGGCTCTAATACCACATGTTAGCTACAGCTCATATGGACCAGCTAGGACTTGAACCTAGGACCTTCCATTTGCTGCTAGAGTGGTCTACCAACTGAGTTACTAGCCCCTCTATGGCCAACCCATCGTTGGTCCGGGTGTGGCTTATTTCCAACAATGCAATCTATGCCTTGATTGGTTAGACAATTGATGAGACATAACAGCCACATGGGCTCGTGCATTTTATTAAGTATTTTGCATAGTCACATGCTATTATTGTTTATTCTTAAATGATGACATATCTTTATGTGCATCTCTATTCTCTTAGATGCTCCTTTCATCTAGAAGCTTCCTGGAACTTCCTTTGTTATCTATAATATATATATATATATATATATATACATAATTTTGACTGAAAGTGTTAGTGCCCAAATCTGTCCTAATCAATTTGTGCCCTTTCTCAAGAAGTGAATGACTGACTACTTGGATGCTGGCTTAAGATGTTTGTGCTAAGGCTTCTTGTTATTCATTTCCTCATCAGTATGGGTTTCCCCTCCATGCCAACTAATCCAAGGATGAGAAATAGCTGCATCTTCTAGACTATCCCGTGTGACCCAAGAAATATTTGGTTTCATCTGCATATCATGGAAGCTACATTTTCACTGTTACATTTATCTTGTCAAGATGTTTCTTCAATCTAACTCTGTGAACTCCATGTTCAACAACTTGCCATACAGCACCAGGCAAGCAAATGTTCTGTTATTCAAAGCAAGATGAGCTTTTTTGCACAGTTTGTGGGTCTGGTTGCAGCCTAAGAATCTGTCTATGAATGCCAGTTTGTTCTCATTGGTAAAATGGAGTGAACACATCAGCAATTACACAGGATCCATGGTGGAATCAAGTCACGAAAATTAAAAATGACTAAGTGTTAAAAAATACAAAGTCTAAAATTCTGATTGCAAAAGGACAAGGTCTCGGGACTTCGGGAGGGGATTACAATGTTGCATTGTCACTTTAACATGCAATTTGCAAGGTGCACACAAAACACCATAACCCGACACATGTGCCATCAAAAAGAAAGCCACGGACGTTTTAAGCCCACAGTAAAGTCTTATGTCGACGTGCCTGCGGAATCACGAGGCTCAAGTCTGCAAAAAATTTCAAAGGGAATGCAACATTTAATAGACAAGCTTGGAGATGCAGAAGAGTCTTGCACTTTTGCATAAAGTGCAAATATGCATGTAATTTCTGAAATCCCACAAAGGTGCAGATGTGCAGCTCAGGTCCGAGATCCCGCCAACTACAAATGTGCATGCAAGGTCCAAAATTCCGCTAGAAAGTAGAAAAGAAGCGCAGAGGCTGAATCGACTATTGCATTGCAAATCAGAAGTTTGAGACATGCATTCCTTATAGGAGATCCAAAGCAGTTGCCTGTAATAGTTATCAGCAAGATATCACAAGAAACATGATATGGGAGAAGTTTCTTTGAAATATTAGAACTTCTTGGACACCCAATCCATCTTCTAAATACCCAATATCGCATGCATCCCTTGATAAGTCATTTCCCAAACAAGGAGTTCTATGGAAACTGTATCTTGAATGGTCCCAATGTTAAAATAGAAGCATATGGCATGCATATATTGAGTCTGAAATGTATGGAATGTATGCATTTATTAATGTAGACTGTGGAATGGTTAAATTAATAAGAAATGCAAAAGCTGAGATGGACCAACTCGAAGATCTCTTAAAGAAAGAATCTGTCTTGTTCAACAGCATAGTCTGGAAGGTTACATTCAGCAATGAGTTCAAAGAATCATTTACCAAAATAAGGGGTCTAAATGTGTGCCAGCAACTAATCAACACAATACTGAAATTGGCTAATGGTTGGAGACCAACCAAAAAACACGCTGGTTCTGCTCATGATAGCCTTATAAATGAATATGCAACCTCAGGATTGTATTTAGCGTGGATAACTGATGTTGAATGATGAGATGAAGTATTTCAAGTATTGAAAATATGGAATGTTCTTACCCTTGTGGAGTTCCTAGCCGTAGACAATGTTTGGAAAACATTTTTGCAGCATATAATCCAGAGTACATTCAGCACTGCAAAGCGAAGCTTTTGGACAAAGATGCAAAAACAGTTCTACCAGGGCGATGGCAGGATGATTTTAAGTTTGTGTGGTATAGGCGTTTACAGCAATCAAAAATGTTTCAGACTCTGCATTGTGAAGCTTTTGAAAAGGAAGCCGCGGATGTTTTAAGACTGTGCTGCAGATATCATGACAAAATCAAGCAGACATTCTAGGCCCAAATTGCAGCGGAAATTTTAGAGGAAAAAACAAGTGCGGAGATGCAGAGAAGATCTGCACTTTGCAAATGTGCAAAAGTGCACATGGCTTCCCCAAACCCGCAAGGTGCAAATATGCACGTGGGTTCCAAAATCCCGCCGAAGACAGATGAGTGCCAAAGTGCACGAGAAATCTGAGAACCCATGGGAGGGTAAAAGGGTGCAGGTGTCATTAATAGGTCTAGCGGCGACTTGAAAGCAGAAATGAAATAAAACACTAAGTGTCATTTTCATTTGTCTCCCCTTTGCATTCAGATTTCATTGACATGAAAGATGGGAAGCCCAGCAGTCGTTGGGGAAGTCTGTGGAAAGTATTTCAAAGGGTTAAGATCCTGGTAATATTGTAAGTTCTGCAGATAATAATGGCAACGAGTATGCAATTGAGAATGCCAAAAGTTCTCGTGCAACATGTAAAAAAATGCAATGAGAAGATAACAAAAGGAGAGGTTTGCATCTCAATCATTGCTGAACCAAATGATTCTTGGTTCCATGGAAAAGCATAGGCTTGGCATCATACCAAATGTTTTTTAGAAATATATTTGTGGACTGGTCCAATGGACAAAATGGCTAGTTGGGATAGCCTCACTTCTGAAGATAAAGCAGCGGTTCAAAGTATAGCAAATCCTTACATTCAGGATTCGGACCAAGATGGCAAAAACAAGAATGGTCCAAGTGTTGATGGGAAACGCAAGAAGCACAACCCTGATGAAAGTGAAACATTGCCTCACAAAAAGATGAGAAAAGGGGAAGCGGTAATTGGATCATCAAATAACACGTCATCCTCAGTTTGAGTGGGCAAATCATTAGTTGAAAAACAGGGCAAAATGGTTGCACATAAAGACAAAGTTTGTTTACACTCAAGATCAAATCTCATCATCACATGGACAACCAAACTACCATAATTATTGCATGCAGAGCAAGGTAATGATTCTGGTGACTCGGTTATCCATGTGATGATGAGAGTCTCCAGGCATATGCAAAGACATCTTCTAGATGGAGCATCTTTCAAGAATATTCTGGGTGAGAAAATTTTGTATAAGTAAAAAGGTGTCCTCTTTACAGGGGCTTTTTGATTTTTTATAAATCCTTGTTGTGCATTTGTTTTCTATTGCTAAGGTAATTGTTGTGTACAGTCATTAGCAAACTCTGAGAACATTTATGTATGTCTCCCCTGTTTCAGAACAAATCCACTATGCATTTCACCAGGTTAGTATTCTAAACATTGATTTACTTTCAAATTAATAGAAACTACTTGTGATTTCTACTATTTCTTGTCAATGAAGTGCAATAACACAATCTTCATCCATTGTTGATTGGGTATCTGATTTTATGCCTCTTAATGGTAGTCATTCTGGGCATGAACTTAGGTTATAAATTCCTTTCTGCATTGTGATTTGGGAATGTCTTGTTGATGATCTTTTAAGGATATCTTGGATTTATGGAGTTGACAAGAGAAGGTGCTCGAGGCTTTACTTATAGTGTATGCTTTGGAGATCTCAAAGGTCGTTTGAATGTTTGCATTGGATTGGTATCAATGAATGCAAATTATTCTTGATAGTTTTCTTTATCTTGTTTCTCAGTCTTTTACATCTTGGAATGAATGATAGCATGGTTGTTTAAGGAATTCTCTGTGTTGAAAGCCACCACACCCCTTTATATGTACTTAACATGTCCTACCCCTACAAGTAACACATGTTGTTGAAGATTCCAAGTGTTATCTGCTTACATATGCATAACTATTGTAGATCCGAAATGTGTATGTGATTTATCTTTGAAGATTAACATTGTAATTTTCCATTTGGCCCTTACTTGTCAATAGTTTCTATAAAAATGAAGATTACAATCACATTCTATCTATCTCTAGCACCTTGTGTCTGATTTTAAAAGCATTTGTTCAATCTATGTGACAACTCTTCATGAATGGATTGTGCAAGTTTGGTTATGCTTTGATCAAATCTATATGTGTGCCAATAATTCCCTCGAGATTGCACTGTAGCATCCCTCCTTGTGACCAAGCTACCCTGTAGGTCCTCTCACCTTGGTTCAGGGAAAGCCAGAAGTAGCAGAGAACTAACCATACCCTTTGTCGGTGTCTTCCAGTCATTATCTGTGTTCAGTCCATCCAGGTGTTAAACCCTTCCCTGGCTATAACAACATAATTGAAGTTTATCATCTTTGTTTGCCATATTTTCAAATATGCAAGGCTGAATTCTAGAGGTGTACAACTGGGAACCAACTTTAAGCATGCACCATATTCAATAAAATTAATATATATTCATAATACAAATGAGAGTACAACATTTACAACTGCAACAATCTCATCTCTCTCTTCTTGTTTTTACAATTCTCTTCCTTAGTTCATATCATCGGAGCCTATTGATCGTAGCCTTTAGATTTAGTCCTCTCAAGGGGTTTCCATGTTTTACCCTTACTAGATCTAACATCCTTAGGCCTCTCCCAATCAAGGACTTCGATCTAGTTCACTAAGGGAATCTGCTTCTTATCCTTCACTAGATCTTTTTCTTGCTAACTCCCTTCCTAGGCTATCTATCGTGGCCTTTAGATCTAGTCGTCTCAACGATTCCATATTTTATCCTTACTAGATTGACAACCTTAGGCTTCTCCCAGACAAGGAACTAGATCTAGTCTCCTTAACGATTCCTATCTCTTACCCAATACTAGATCTAATCTTTAACAACATTCAGATTTGAGGAGTGACTTCAACATTGGCACTCTTTATCAGATTGCCACCACAACCACTTACCAAGAAATAGCTTCTCAATCTATGTTGGTGTTCTAGTCATTTTGCTGATATTTTTCCAGAAAAAATATGCCTCATCTTGTCGTTCAAATTTATCCTACCAAAAGTGCCTGCTTGGAATGATTCTTGCAGAGTACTCTCCAAGATATTTCCAGAAAGTACCCACACTAACATTTCCGAGCAATATTTAACGACCTAAGACCTTCAGAAGTTGGCCTTCTCAACTGTTGTATTGTCTTTGTTCCAATCATATCTTGCAATCCAAGAAAAGAAATCAATCTTCATTTCTTTTTCACTTGGTGCATATTCATATCTACTTACCTAGATATTTTATTTTCAAATCATTATAGATCGTCATTATTAATAAATGCATTATTTTGGCAGCCAACTTTATTATGTTGTTAATCTTTACTTTGTCAGTTTTGGGTAGTGTATTAATGAATTTTTAGTTATGAACGGTTGGGTTGATGGGTTGTATCTTAACCGACAACTGCTGATCCGTGCTGAGTGATGCTCAGAGGACAATCTTCAACAAACCAAATTAGATGGGTCTGTTCAATCAGAGTTGCAGATTATAGAACATGAAATGGAATCTAATAAAGCAATGCTGAATAACCATTGCACATTCATGGAATAAGTGTGAGCAAAGATGCTCTTCTATTACTATGAGAAGAAAAGAAATGAAATGTACAGTACCAGTGGGTGATGTACAGTACAATGGAATGGGCTCACTGTACAGTCCAATAGAGTGGACCCAAACACGAAATATAATGTACAGCACAATGTAATGGCTCACACACAAAATGTGATGTATAGCACAATGTAATGACTCAAACAAGATACATATATTTAGATAGTATAATTGATGTCTGGGATGCAATGGAATAGGCTCAATGCTCTCGCTAGGAAGTCGCATTTATTAAGATCTATTTTGAAAAGGAAGAGGATTGAAATGAACAGTCATTCAATTTAAATATGCTTCTAGCCCTAAGCTTTCAGAAACTCTTTATCAAAGTAGTTTAAATCCTATTTGCACAAATATTTGCATTTCTTAGCAACAATAGTGTTAGGTTCAAGAAAGCGAGCCTTTTACAGTCCACTCAACAAGGTTGTCCTTTCACATCTTCCACATATATGCTTGATGATGATCACTTTCGTGCCTAGGTTGCTCGTCACATAACATGAGGCACCGTTAAATGCATTTCCATTCTTGAAGTCGAATAAGGACAGCTTATTCACTATTGCAGAGGATGAAGAATCAATGTGAAATGCACTGGGCTATATGACTATTTTCTATATGGTCTCTAGATCAATCATTCAATGATGTAAAACACAGTGATATTGGTAAAACTCAAAAGCCTTGCCCCGTGTGGCTTTAACATTTAACATGGAAATGGATCATGCCTTAGGAAATGTTTAAATTTCTCTAAATTCCCTTGCTTGTTAGGATTCTCCAACAAATCTGTAACAATATGTTATCCAAAGGGTAACATTGAGATTTGATCACAAATCTAATGTCTATAACTGTAGCCAAATATTAACCTCTGCCCATATCTAATACTATGAACATGTTCAGCCCCATTGATGGTTGCCTACAAGAGGCGAGCAAAGATCCTTTGTTCCTTCCTATGGACCTCTCAAGTGAGTGCCAAAGATTTCAATCTCTTGGAAAATCCATAGTACAACTTAAGACAGAGGATGGGTGATGATTGATATACACAGCCAGGGCTTGGCATTGTGGGCCAAATGGATTGTCAAGACCATCAAAGTTGACGATAGATGATGCATTGTTTCTAGAGCATTCATGGTAATCGGGGTTAGTTTAGTATTAATGTCACAAACTCCTTGTCAGCCCAAACCTTGTGAGGCTATCTATCCCCACCTTCACTGGGCAGGCAATTACTTGAAATTAGGATATGTTTCAATTGCCACTCACCTTGGTGGTTAGGGTCATCGAAAGCAATGACACCTTAAATTTTCTGTTGCAGTGTTGCATTGTTTATACTATTCTAGAACCCCCTATGGTAAGAGGCATATGTCAGAGAGCTTAATCTTTACATCATCTGATCACCCCACACACCTATAAATGACAAGTACCTCTTATGATTCGAAGTAAATGGAGGCATGGAAAACCATCGAACTCCACCTGCCCTAGCAAGTGACCAAATTCAAAACTAAACTTCCTCTTGTTGACCACATGGTTTCACGTTCACCACTTTTGTGATCTAATTGGTGGCCCATAGCAAACAACCCTTTTTCACTACACAACATTTTTATGGAAAAAAATGAACCATACGAGAACTATGATCTTCCTAGATTTAGTGGTTGGAGACCATAGCAAGAAATTAGAATAATGTTTTATCTCTTTATCTAATCCCCAACCTAGTAACGGCAGAGATTTAGACTTTAATATTTTGGTGGATAGGCACATTTGTTATGTCTTTAATTAGCTAACATGCTCAATTTTGGAACCATGAGTATATTTTGGTCCAGTGGAAATGTAGAGCAGTTACCATGATGATGGCCCGGTTCAAGCCCCAATAGGCAGGCTCGCCATGTGCATCTAGTAAATACAGTTGCAAGAAGTTTTTTAGGAGTCCAACAGACCATGGTCTAGTGGCAATGTAAGGCAGTTCCCATGATCATGACCCAGTTCAAGCCACAATAGGCAGGGTCCCCATGTTAATCTGGTTGTGATAATGCAGGCTATCACCGAGTGAGGCCAGGTGCAATCCCCGTGTTAATGTCGCTTTGATAACACTGGCAATCCCTGAGCAAGCTGGGTGCAAGTCCTGGGAATTTCACCAACTGAGAAACCCCTCAGAGAATATTGCAACTAATGAACATTGAGAATCAAGAACAGAAGAGGAAAATGCAGCGAAAGAAACGTACATTAAGAATCAGGAAATAGATAAGTTAAATGCAGCCAAAGGATATCTAAAGGCGAACGGTGAGAATTGTCAATTTACCACTGAACTATTCATCTCTTAACTATCTGAAGTGCACATTGTCTACCAACATCCCTCGTCAAGCCATAATTTTGTGGTTGTGATAACACGGCCTATCCCTGAGCAAAATGGGTGAAAGTTCCAAGAATTTTACAAGATTAGAAACCCCTCAGAGAATATTGTAACCAACGAACGTTAAGACCGAGAATAGAAGAAGGAAATGCAGCCAAAGAGATAAACATTAAGAATCAAGAACAGTAACAATAAAGAATAGAAGAGGTTAATGCAACCAAAGATTATCTGAAGGTGAACAGTGAGGACTGTTAATTTTTCATGTACCAACAAGGACTGAAACCTAGAACCTCCCATTTCCTGCTGAGGTGTTTTACCACTAAGCTACTCGCTCTTAATTATCCAAAGTGTGCATTGTTCTGCCAACACCCCCCGCAAACAAAATTTATGTACTTGGGGCTCCTAGTCTGGCTCTAATACCATGTTACTTTTTCACAAACCAGCTAGGACTCTGAGCCTAGGCCTGCCAAGGTGTTTTACCAGTGAGCTACTCATCTCTTAATGATCCAAAGTGTGCAGTGTTCTGCCAATACCCCCCGCTCAAGCAACATTTCTGTGCTTGGGGCTGTTAACTTTTCATGGACTAACTAGCACTAGGAGCCTAGGACCTCCCATTTGCTGTTTAGATGGTTTAACACTCAGCTACTCATCTCTTCATGGTCCAGACTGTGAATTGTTTTGCCAACAAAAAGGTTCATGATGAGAGCATACAGAGTCCAGACAATGAAGAATATGTTCATTTAGTTCCCAAAATAACAGAAGCAGCTAGGTCTATATCTTAAGGAATGCTGATATTAACATCTATGCATACCCAGAAAAAGGGTTTGCCCTACTCAATTAGACATAGGCTTGGGTCCACGCTGGTTACACTGCTGACCCATCTTTTCTTCAGTAAGACAACAAAAAACCCCATTACACACACTCATTTTTTTATTTTAACAATAAAAACCTTTGGAACATGGAACTCACACAATCTGCTTCCTTCCTACTAGGAAAACTTTAAAGCCAATTTTGTGCAGCTTAAAAATTATTTCCTCAGAATTATTATAAATAACAAACTTTTACATAATGCCAAATATCACTAACTTAAAATTCTTAAAAAATAGTGAAAGATATCCTAAAACTCTTTGTATACTATCAATTTAAAAAAAAAACCTAGGCAATAAAAAAATATAAAACGTAGTTTTTTCCTTGCTTCAATATTAGTCCCAATTTTGTCAAATGGGATGAGATGAGTGAGATGAGTTCAAGTGGTAGATCGTCAGGGAGACCCGTGTTCAAATCCCTAGGAGACGTTACATTTTGAAATGTAACAAATGTTGAGTGTTGAATCGAGTAAACTGCTACATCTAGTTCTGGGTATGGCGTACCTAACAGATGAGGACAGGTAAAAGTCTGGGGTTCATTATCTTATAAACTACCACATCCAGAATTGGATATGGCATACCTAACAAATGAGGCCAGATGCAATTCATGGATGAATTTGACAGAAGAAATAGCCCACGGTCATGAAATCTAACCCGAAGGACGTCTGACATGGCGAAATTACCTATCCAGAAAAACTATTAGCCCCAATTTCAAGTACTAAAAGTGAGAGATTGCCAAGTTTTACACAAATTATATAGCACAGTAGAAATTCATTATAAATTTCATCTTTAAATTTATGTAATGTGTGCATTCACTGGAAATTTTATCTTTGAATTTATGTAATGTTCACATTCATTAGAAAATTTATCTTTAAAATTATGTAATGTAGACTTCAAATTTGACGCAACTAAAATTAAACATTGTGGTATAATATTTATGGCATAGCAATTTATCTTCCGAAAAACTTATATATTTATGAAATGAACTGCAGTTCCAAAATAAGCCCACTATATTTTTCATAATTTATTTACAATGGCAGCTAAAAACCACTTATAGTAATAAAACATTATCATGGTTGGAAGAAAACCACTCATACCTGCATCCTTCAAGGCTGCACGCCTGTTTCTACGAAATATACCACAATACCAGAAAACTGCTTATCTGGAGTTGTGGTTGCCATCTTAACCTGGTTTTTTTGTCTAGAAATAGTAACTACGGTTAAACTGTGTACAATGATGGAAAGCAAACAAATTTCAAAAATAAAAAGAGCTTATTTGTAGCCAACTTAAATTTGTTGATAACACGTGTCATGGATTTGTGGTGAATTTCACCATTAAGGGTCAAATGTTTTTCTCATCCAAAATTTTATCTTTTGAAATGAAATTATTTTAATTACGTCCATGAGACCTAACAGTTTATGGGACCACACATTGTTACACTTAATAGTCTTCCATTTTCCAATGGAACAAACCATTGGGGATGTTTGCCTCATCTTCGGAGCAGGACTATAACTCCAAGACCCCTTCATCACTCGGCTCCATTGTACCTCGGTTCCCATCCATCAAGCGTTCTTCAAAGTCCAAATCCAATAAGTCCGATGAACCTGCTTCCTCATTGACTTCTTGATTCTTCAAATCTATGGCATACTTCCAGCCTTTGTTTTCAATGCAGATTGAGTTCTTTTTCTAATTATGGTCAAATTTGGCTGCTATCAACCAACTCCAACCCAATAGTGCATCATAGACCTCCTTTTGCAATGAGATGACCACAAAATTCAACAAAAAGGGTTGGGTACCAATAAATATCTTTTGTCCCATCAGGGCACCCAATACTTTAACACCATGTTGATCTAATACTATTAGTTGGAAAGTCATAGTCCACATAATTGGCTTCCCAAGACTCTTCCAAGTTTCCTCTAGGAGAAAATTCATGCCAAAACCACCATTGACGACATCATTTTTCAGATCCCTACCCAGAATTTCCATATGCACAGTTGTCAACCAATGGGCTAGATTCATTGTCAGGAGCGTAGGATCAATCACTTGGTCACCTATCAATCGAGGCTCGACTATGGGTTCATTCTTATGCTTTTTGCACTCCCCATCACCCGCTACTAGACCACTTGACATTAGGCATGCCATTGTATGCACTATGCTCCATGTTCAATCCAGTGTCTTGTATGGTAGACATTATTAACATTCTTGAGTTTTGGAATGCTTTGCAATAAGTCAAATTCTTTAAAAGTAGAGTGATCTACAAGACCTATCATGCAATAGCTTTGTCGGACTCAAGTATGCTCGTCACCATACTTGTATGCTCATGTGATTGGCATCATTCTTTGACCATGGCCCTCTCACCTTTCACCTTGCTTCGGCCAACCTTTTCTTCTCCGTACGTGGGTAGGGTAATTGCCTTTCTTCACTTGTGCTATGGCAATTGCCATAACTTCCTTGCCCTCAGCTACATCAATCATATTGGTGTTTACTTGCTTTGGACAATTTCCATCGTTATGGCCCCTGAGCCCACACCATCTACAAAGAAGTCCAATGTTATTTTAATTGAGGAAATCTTTTGCAAAATGGCCCCACTAATTGCACTCTCAACACTGCACAATCGGCTGTCCTTAGGATTCACATTGTGTATTTGAGTCCTGCCACCACTATTATTCTACCGTCAATAGTTCCTTGGTGGCATGGTGTGTGGTGTTGATTGCTCTCCTTGTGTGAATAGTACTTGGCTGTTATTATTTTGCAAATTGTACGAGTAGACGTTGGTTGAATGCTCTAACTCGAAAAATATCACACAAAATATCCTTGCCTTCATTCTTAGCTTCCCAATTTAGTTCATCATCCACGACACGTTTCTCAATGCTCGCACCAATCTAAGTTCATTGTCATCAATGAAGTCAAGGTCATCCTCTTTGAGTTTTTTCGAGCACGAGCATGTCTTATTCTCGATTTCAAAGTCCATGTCTCAATTATATGTGTCTTCATAAGATGAGGGTGGGACCTCCTTCATCGTCCTCTACAATGAGGGTTCCAACCCTTCAATGGACCAATCTTCTTCAAGCTAGTGGCCTGTTCTTTTTCAAGCTTGCCCAAAATAATTATGATTCTTCTATTATAGGCTCGAACATTCTCATGTTTAGCCTACTGGGTATTATAAATTTCAAAGACAATCTAATTCTCATCTCTAAGGAGCTTATAGTCATTCTCAAGTGCTTTCTTCAAATTTTTCCATGCAACATTATCAGTGTTTGGTGCATCAATGTATGATGTACCAATCAATAGCCACTCCTCAAAGTGTGGCTGGAAAGCACCACAACCAAAGATGTTCATCTTGTGCCCATTGGCAATCCAAATTGTAACAAACATCCCGCAATGTCGTATGAGTTCCTTTAATCCATCACCAATGAACCTTGGCAGTTTTTGCTTTTCAGGTGTTGGAGTTGAGGTAACTATAGCTCTTTGAATACAATTCTCGGCTCTTTGAATACGACTCTTCTCCTTAAAAAGGTTTGTGTTGAACGTTCCCCTACTCTTTCTTTACTATCGAACACATCCATATGCTCAGCCCTTCCTTCGGCGTGGATCTACACACTATCTTGCACACCGTCAAGTCCCCTTTTCATGTTAATCCCTTCAACTTATTGTTCGGACCACCCCAAAATCTTCACATGATTCTCTTGCAATACCCTTCAAACCTAGTCAGCAAGGTTCACACTTCCTCCAAAAAGGGCTATGGTGATGGAGGAGCATCAAAGGGTTCATGCAATCTTGCATCAACTAAAAACAGAGTTTTGTGTGTTTGTTTGGGCTTTTGGTTTGTGGCTTTGTTGGTGTGAACTTGTTAACCTCTTAGATTACTTTTGCAAAAGTATTCCTTTGCGACAGGAAAAGTGTGGAGATCTTTCATGTATTATGTCAGTCTATGTCAACTGTTAAGTCACAAACACTTGTTGGAAATGGTTCTTAAACTACAGTAAGAATTAGATGATGGAATTTGGTGAGATCGTAGCCCCTAACACTTACAACATCTGTACCAAGTTTCAGACCATTTAGAGTTACCATGGAAACATACCGATTGTTTCTTTCCAGTTGTGCCAACAACACTTGGCAAGAGATTTCTTTACTTGAGGTAATATTGCAATAAGAATTTGATGATGAAAATTGCTAAGATCATAAAACTTGACACTAACAACCTTTGCACAAAATTTTAGATCATTTGGAGTCACCACGAAGGTGTACCACCTAATATTGTGAAAACACTTGGAAGCGTTTTTCTCCTTGTGCGGTAAGAATTGGATGATGAAATTTGGTGAGGTAATATTACTTGACACATTCAACCTACGTGCCAAATTTCAAAGCATTTGGAGTTACAACAGTAATATGCCATCCCTTTCTATCAGACTATGTCATTTGCCTAGTCTACAAATGGTTCTTGACATTGAGTAGAGTTACAGTAAGAATTAGGTTACCAAACTGTGGGTTGATAGAAAATGTAGTTATCATGCTATGTTTCAGATTTTAGTCCCATTGGATAAATAGTAGCAAAGTTATGACAGTTTTTGTAACTGTCGCTCAGAAAGAAAATGTCATATGCCTAGTCTGCAGATGGTTCTTTACCTTATGGTAAAGCTACGATAAGAATTAGGTTTAGCAAATTGTGGGTTGATAGAAAATATAGTTATCATGCTATGTTTCAAATTTCAAATCAATTGGATAAACTACAATAAAGTTAAGATAATTTTGGTAATTGTCGTTCAACTTGAAAACGTCATCTATGTAGTTTGCGACACTTGGCAAGATTGTTCTTTACTTGCGGTAACCTATATTAAGCAATGGATGGTAAAATTTGGAGCGGTGAAGGAAAATGTAGTCTACAAGTTGTGTTTCAAATTTCATATCAATTGAATTAACGACGGAGAAGTTATGATAGTTTTGGTAACTATCGTTCAGCGTAAAATTACCACCAGGAGCCATGACTAACAGTTTAGCGTTTAATTGCAAAAAAGGAAGATGCCAAACTATTGTATGTACGTGGAGGTTAGGGAAGTTGAAGAGACCCCATGAAGCTTAGGATGTCAAAAGGAATATGGATTGAAAGCGAACAAAAGTTGGGTGAGAGAGAAAAGCGATGCAGGAGCAAAACTCTCCAGGAGCAGAACAAAGAGTTGTATCAGTTCATGGGGAACTGTATGAGAGTCTAGAACTCTTTCATGTAAATGTAAGAAGCTTGTAGAGGCATGTGTGAGTGTGTGTATTTTGTTGTAATGTTTTTAATATTAATGCAATGAAAATTTGTTAAGTGTGTCAAGTTTGAGTATGTGTTAATGTGTGACCATGGATAAGTGTCTGGGCCTTGCAACATATGTTAGGTGACCCCTTATCCAACGGAAGCACAATTGATTACTTTCTTATAAGCAATTAAACACGGAATTATACCAGAATGAATAAGTAACTAGAAACTTGAGACAGCAAAGAATTTGAGAGACAATACACACTCTTGTATTAGATATTACTAGAAAAAAATACAGTAAGGAAGATGCCACTTCTTCCTCCACCTCAAAGGCTTGCCACACCTCAAGACCTTCTTCCCTCTCTCTCTTGCTCAACCTTAACAACTCTATAGCCTGAGTTATTATCCCTCCTTGAATGCTTCAGCTGATCTCCTTGACCTTACACCTGTAGATCTCATTGACCTTGCTTGCTTCAATGCTTTTATTTGCCTTCTTGATAATTACAATACATGCCTCATGGGTCTTTAAATAGAATCTCATGCTTACAAAAATAGAAATCTAACTACAATAATTAGACACGCAGCTCGTGACTATAATTAGTCATTTGACATGCAAACACTCGCTTCACTTAACTGACTGTTCATCAACAGCAGTTCTGGAACACACAGGCGACCGACGCCGGTCCATGCTTGCCTGGTGCTGCCGACGTCGGCCGACTAGCTGCCGTCGCCGGTTGCCTTCTGCACTGCATCTGACCGACGTCGGTCATGCTGCCGATGCCGGTTCTTCTGATTCTTCAGCAACCTCTTCTTTGTGTCTGCAAACAGTTGAAGCTTTTAGCTCCACACCCTAATAATCTCCCACTTGGAGATAAACCGCTGCTACTGTACCTGTACCTGTACACCATCTATTTTGTTCCTTTGGCTCTGTATCCCTCTTCAAAGTCACTCTTGAAAACCGACCACCACTAGACCTGTGATGCTAACCCTGTCACCTATGCCAAAAGAATTTTGCTGCTCCCAAATTCTTCATGACATACTTCTGAACCAACTCTACCCTTAGCTCAAAAAACTCCCTGTATATGTAACCCTGCAACAAGTAACACAAAACAGTAACAGAATAATGTACCTAATATTATCCAACCTGGTAAAGATAAAATACAATGGTCAAACCTCCATTGTTCTGCAGCCTAATCAAGACTATATGCCCTAGCCTTCTGTCTCACGTGTCCATCCACTCTCTTCTCTAAAACGGGAATCCATCCCTCTATCCAGTGCTTTCTTCCAGCTGACAACTCTACCAACGAATACCTGTTTGGTTCTTCTCCAAGGACTCACACTCCTCATCCATGCCAAGCTCCCACTGTTTCTGGATTCTACATGCATTGCTTCTTCCATCTTCCTAGTTCTTGACTATTAGTAAGCAATATAAAGAAGGTGAACAACGAATATGAGGTTCACTTACCATTCTGATCTCTATATGGGTGTTTGAGACTCCTTGACAGCTAGTTGTCCACCCATCATCCGTTCCAGTGACCGATCTCGGCCATCTCCCAGTCTGCTCCCGACAGATGTCGGTTCCCTGCACTGACCCTGACTGCCGACGTCGTTTTCCTGGCCGACGCCAGTGTCCCTCCTGCCGACGTCGGTCGGACTTATCCTGTCCGACCTACCGACCTTGCTAGTCTACACATGACCAATGTCGGTTTCTGTCTGGCCGACGTCGGTGCCATGGGAGCACCGGCGTCGGTACCTGTGTTTTTCTCTAAGTGATGAATTTTTCATCCGCAAGCTCATCTTGGATCAAACCTCTATCCATACTGCCCTGCTCAAATTTATTCAGCCCCTGTGACTGATCTCTATCCTTCATCTCCTCCATAAACACCAAGGCTTCTTTGTTCCTGTCAAAAGCATCAAATTTTCTTTTCCTGCAATGAACTCTATCTATGCTTTCTGAATCTGAACACATACCTTTTGAATCAAGAACGTCCATTCCCTTCCTATTCATGTGACCAAGCCTATTAAGCCACATCTTCGAATCTACAGCGAAAGTAGATAAACCAGAAGTAGAATCAATAATACAAGTAGATAGATAAAGAGTATCTACTTTCTTACCTCTAGCTAAAACAAGTGCACCCTTGGTAACCTTCCAAGAATCCGCTGTGAGGGTTATTGTGCATCCCTCATCACCCAACCTTCCTACAGAAATCAAACTCTGCTTCAGAATTGGAACATGCATGACCTCTTTCAACACCCATGTGTTGTCAATCTGCAATCTCAGCTGCACTTTTCCTTTGCCAACTATCTGACAAGGCGTACCATCCCTTAAATAAAGCACTCCAAAGTCTCCCTATTCATACTCATGGAACAAATCTCTGTTTGGGGATGCATAAAAAGATGAACCAGAATCTAAAATCCATGATCCTATCTTACTATCCAAAGAAAGTATGAGAGCATCATGTACCATAATATTTGCATCATTTGCTTCTTCAATACCTGCATGTTGAATCTCTTTCTCTCAACCAACACTCCTTTGTATGTTCTTTCTTTCCACAAAACCAGCAGGTAACACCTTTGGACTCAGATCTCCTTCCCGACCTTGATTTCCCTTGCTCAACCTTCTCCCTTTGCCTTCCCCTGCTTTCTGCACTTAAAACATTCCCTGATGATTCACCTGTGTTTCTTCTGCGTATTTCCTCATTCAAGATCACACTCACAACATCATCAACTTTTAAGATTTTAGAAGCAGATGCAAAATTACTTACTGCCATAACCAAACTGTCCCAACTTTCAGGCAAAGAACATAAAATCAAGAGAGCCTTTACCTCATCATCAAAATCAATATTGATTGAAGCTAATTGGTTTACCAAACCATGGAAATCACTGAGATGAGTATGTATCGATCCACCTTCCTGCATTTGCAAAGTAAATCGCTGCTTCATAAGATATACCTTATTAGAAGCCGAGAGCTTTTCATATAAATTCGCCAAAGACTTTATCAACTCTTCCGTTTTCTTGCACTGTGATAAGCTGAAAATCACAGACGATGCAAGGCTCAACCTTATGGAACCGAGAGCCTTCCGATCAAGAACACTCCATTCTTCATCCTTCATATCTGTGGGCTTGCATGCAACCCCACCCAACGGTAAGTACAGATCCTTCTGATACAGATAATCCTCTATCTGCATCCTCCAATGTTGATAATTCGTGCCGTTAAACTTCTCCATTCGTAGCTTACTTTCTTCTGCCATTGCTGAACTCCCACTCAATCAAAAAACCCTGTGAATGACCTGTAATCAAAAACAATACCCTGCTCCCTGCAAACCGTAGCTCTGATACCAACTGTTAGGTGACCCCTTATCCAACGGAAGCACAATTGATTACTTTTTTATAAGCAATTAAACACGGAATTATACCAGAATGAATAAGTAACTAAAAACTTGAGACAGCAAAGAATTTGAGAGACAATACACACTCTTGGATTAGATATTACTAGAAGAAAATACAATAAAGAAGATGCCACTTCTTCCACCTCAAAGGCTTGCCACACCTCAAGACCTTCCCTCTCTCTTGCTCAACCTTAACAACTCTATAACCTGAGTTATTATCCCTCCTTGAATGCTTCAACTGATCTCCTTGACCTTACACTTGTAGATCTCCTTGACCTTGCTTGCTTCAATGCTTTTACTTGCCTTCTTGATAATTACAATACATGCCTCATGGGTCTTTAAATAGAATCCCATGCTTACAAAAATAGAAATCTAACTACAATAATTAGACACGCAGCTCGTGACTATAATTAGTAATTTGACATGCAAACATTCGCTTCACTTAACTGACTGTTCGTCAACAGTAGTTCTGGAATACACAGGCGACCGACGCCGGTCTATGCTTGCCTGGTGCTGCCAACGTCGGTCGACTCGCTGCCGTCGCCGGTTGCCCTCTGCACTGCATCTGACCGACGTCGGTCACGCTACCGACGCCGGTTCTTCTGGTTCTTCAGCCTCTTCTTTGTGTCTGCAAACAGTTGAAGCTTTTAGCTCCACACCCTAACAACATAGATATAAAAGTAGACCTTAATTAGTCCCCCTCTTGTGTTTGCATTATATGGAAATCTCTACCCACTCCTAACTTGCAAGTGGCATAGGGTCCACCACTTCTAGTTGAACCCTCTATCAGTTTCAACTTCGACTTTGGCTCTGACTTCTACTTATGCTTTCTCTTTTGCTTCATACTTTTCTTGATGGATTTTTAGAACTAGTTGCATGTCACAGCCTTTGTCTTCTTCCGTGTTGCTCCACAGATCAAGTGGACCATTTAACTACTTGGTCCCCTCCCTAGCTGTGTTACCCTCCTCTCCCGCCTTTGTTCTCAGTCGATTGCATGAATTATTTTTCGTACAGCATCAGTCCTCTTCTTCTTAAACACTTTGTAGTATTGTAATTTCATGTGTCCTATTTCACGATTAGGTTCGGCCCACAAGGCTTATAAGATAATGTAATGTTTCGTCAACAATAATAAATATCAACGGACATTAACTCTGAACCGACATTTAACTTGACCAAACGTTCTTTAAAGGCAATGTGCTAGAAAGTAGAATGATTCCGAAGATACTATACTAAAAATAACATATACATAATAATGTAATTGCATAACATACCATGGCAGAGCAAAGTATCAGATTAATAACAGCTTTGTATTCATGAAAGACTTCTCAATACAGTCCATACAATATAGGTAGGGCCTAATACAAGCACCCTTTTCCTGATGTACATCATTCTATTTATATGACAATACGACCCAACAGTTATCAGTTAAACACAACGATCAACAAAAGAACAAACTAACAAGTGACATTACAAAACTCCCTGATGCTGACAGTACAATCACTAATCACACAACAACGTCAAATACTAAACTATGTAATTAATCAGACGTTGAAACCCATGACAAAAATAATATGACGGGCTACAACGCTTAGGGAAATGTTTAAATTTCTCTAAATCCCCTTTGCTTTTCTTGGTTGTCCAACTAATCTATAGCAATAAAGAAAATTAAATTGACGATTTTATCACAAAGCCAATGTTTATGGCATTTGAAGTCCATATTTGTAGCAACATATTAGCCTCTACCATTGTCTAATAGTATGAACGTGTTTGGCCCCATTGATGGTTGCCTACAAGAGGTGAATAGAGATTCTTTGTTCCCAAGCGAGTGCCAAAGATTTTAGTCTCTTGGAAAATCCATTGCACAACCAAAGACAAAGGATGGGTGATGATTGATATACACAACCAACCCTTGGCATGATGGGCCAAATGGATTGTTAATACCATCAAAGTCAATGAGGCATGGAAATTCCTACCGTGTCATTGCATCATTTTTTTAGCACCCTATGGTAAGAGGGGTTAGTTGGGCCTTAATGTCACAATCTCCTCATCAGCCGACCCTTGTGAGGCTATCAATCCCCACCTTCATTGGACACGAAACAACTTGAAACTAAACTGTTTTTCAATTTCCATTTGCCTTGGTGGTTAGGGCCATCGAATGCAACAAGGCTTCGAAATTTCCTGTTGTGGTGTAGTATTGTTTCTAGAGACCCCTATGGTAAGAAGGATTTGTCAAAGCTTAATCTTTACAATCTTCTAATCACCCCAATCCCTATAATTGTCGAGTGTTTTTTATGGTTCGAAGTATATGGAGGCAAGGAAGAGCATCAAACTCCACCTTTCCTAGGCAAGTGACCAGATTCAAAACTAAACTTCCTCTTGTTGACCACCTGGTTTCATGGTCACCACTTTTGCGATCTAATGGGTGCCCCATAACAAAAGACCCTTTTTTCTCTACCCTACATTTTTAAAGCGAAAAAAAGGAACTACAAAAGAATTGTGTTCTTCCTAGCTTAGTGCTTGAAGACCATCGCAAGAAATTAAAGAAATGTTTTAACTCCCTATCTAATCCCCCACATAGTAGCAGCAGAGATTTAGACCTTAATTGAGCTTCATTTTGGCAGATAGGCACATTTGTTATATCTCTGTTAGCTAGCATGCTCAATTTTGAAACCTTGAAGACATTATGTATGTTTGTGATTGGATTATTAGAACCTTGTTTAGACCTTTTTGATGTTGATGAAATTTTGCTATTGCGCACTCAATTTTAAAACCTTGAACATGTTAGATCTGTTTGCGATTAAATCATTAGAACCTTGTTTAGACCTTTTTAATGTTGATGAAATTTTGGTATTGCGCATAGGATTCTTGATGAGCAATTTCACAGTTGTTTACTTGGATTGCTGTGGCATAGAACCCTATTTGAATATAACGGGGATGTGAGCACGGAACTTAATAGCCATCTAAATTTACAATTGACTTTCAAATGATTTACGTGCCAAGAAAGTGCAAGTTAGCACAGATGCAGTGGCTAGAAGATGCACAGAGTGAACATCATCTTTTCCACCTTGAGACATAGAGCAAGGTAGGCCGGGCTAGATAGCTAAATATTTTAATATTTCTTTGAATTATTGATGACATGGCAAGTGAAGACGTTTCAATATTGTTTAGAGATGTAATTATGCAGATGCGCAGTGGCCTATGGGTTAATTGAGACCCCAGATATATTGGTATCCATGGGACTGAAAGCATTGACATCAAAAGTAGGCAATAAGAAGAGGACAGTATGGCAGCCAATGGCAAAACGTGCATTGAGAGTAATGTGTGTATGGTTGTAGATAAGACAAAGCATGGAACGTGGGATAATGTGGAAGATTTTTTGGCACTAAATGAGGCAAGAGGATTGACCATGGAATGCCAGGTGGAGCTATTGCCTAGATCATTCACATGATTCACCTGAGCACATGACATGAACGGCAGGTGACATAACACTGTTGGGAGACCTAACAAGAATCTAGGATGAAGAGAAACTTTGACCAACACATTGAGCAAGCAAACAAGAACACCTTGATGTAGAGGGGGAATATAAAATATAGGGGGGATATATCTAGTTCAGTGTATAAAATGACTTTCCAAATAAATAAAAAATTCCTTGGAAGGAGAAATGTTGGAAGTTGCTAGAGAAGATGCCAAAAGAGAAAGGCATGATACAACAAAAGTGAAAGAAAAATATATTAGACTGATGCCCTGAGCCATACCTTGATGAAACAAGGCTTAAGGTGAACTTTGGGATGGGAAATACAAATAACTGTCCTATCCAAAGATCAGGCTATGCACACAACAATCAAGGAAGAAAAGGATATCATTGGATGTTTGTGAAGGCAGATCATGGTGGTAGTAAAGATCTTTTCGAAAAGGAGATGGGGTAAGATCTCCCTCAATGTTGCCAAGAGTTGAACATGATTTGTAGGAAGAAAAGCTAGAGTTATAGGAGTGAACTTGAACCTCAAGTGCTATTGTATTTAAGGCTGAGCATGGGCTTGAAAGAAGGCTTCAGATCCCTGATTATCTTTTGCTTTTACTTCAATTTTGTTTAAGGTGATCTTACATGTGCTCAGGGTTTGTGAGCAATAGTTAAAAAAGTTTAGTTTGGGCTGCAAGCAGGACTCCCTTGCTCAGTGATGACTACTGGATGAATGATCTCCCTAGAGTTACACAATGTGCACATTATGTATTGAGCTAGTAGAAGTAAAATCATGATTTCAACCATGTAAGGTCGTAAATCCTGATCTATGATTCTTTATTTACTTTAGTTCTCTGCACCAGGTTGGTACGTCCTTGGCAGCACTAAATCCTCAAGTTGACAGATCTGGAAAGCTGTTGTGGCGCACTTAGTTAACAGATCCTTATTAGCACACCAAACGTTTAGTTGATTGAACCTAGAACTAGTTCCTGGTTTTTCTGTTGCTAAAGGAGTTGACAAAGCTTGTGTTGTATTGATGGAGGAGGGAACTTGTAGATGTGGGTTGAGGTTGTTGCCTAGCATGGAAAATCAGTTATAGCAAGAGCGCAAATACTATCAAATCATTCCTCTTTGGTCCCAAATATAACATGACACAACATAGTGGCCCTGAAGAGGAAGAGAGTACCTTGAACAATTGCTGCGTGGGAATTTATTGAGTCTCATTAGAAAATCTGCAACATGTGTTCAACCCTCAACAACCCTTTTCTCTAGCTCTAACACCTATTTACTTTATTATCTTGAGCATCAACTTCTTCATCATGTATATGAGAAATTCACTTGTTTTTGCAGTTAAGCCATTTGTTGCAGGCACACGTTATGAATAAAGCATGATCAAATACAGCATTATGCTTTTATACTGGCACCAAGAAGACTTAAGTAAACCTCTCTAACCTAGTTTGTGCCACAAAAGAAGCGCAATTTAAGTGGGCAACTGGACTGATATTATGTTATAGCTTATTATGTAATTTAAAATGAATTTCTATTATGTTATCTACATTAATCAGATTTAGAATGTCCACTGACTTAGAATTAATTAGTGGGGCCTTGCCAACAATGACTGCTATTGCTAGCTTGTTTGGTTTGCATTCTGTTTGAAATAGAATGACAGTAAAAATAAAGTGATCTATTACGTTAAAGCTTTTGATCCTGTTCTTTTGCTGTGCATGCATGGCTTGGATGGGTGTGGAAAGTACATAAAGATTACAAAATAAACTCAATCCTTTAGTTGTTGTCGCCTTGTTATAGATCATTTTGGCCCATTGGGCTGTAAACGTTAGCATGTTGTGTTAGCCAGGCGCATTGTCTTGAAAATTATTCAGGATTGTTCCTTGTTCTCTTTACCACAAGCTTGATATCCAACCACCCGTTTTATGGTGGCATGATTGGCATTAGAACACCAAAAAATCTTTCCTTCATTGTCTTAAAGGGGATGCCTTTTAGTCAAACCTTGCAGCTAAGCCGCTTTTTGCAGGTGCACATTGACTAAGTATACTGTGAAATGCAACATGTGAGTCAAGCCTGTCCAGATCAAATACAGCATTATCCTTTTGTATTGTCACCCAGATCTCTTAAGGAAACCCAAAGAACCTTGTTTGCCTTATAATAAGGGTGCACAAGCACCAAAATATGAAGTTCCATTTAAGTGTGCATTGTTATGACTTACTATGTACTTTAAAAGGAATCCCTGTTAAATAAACCTTGTAAAATTATCTGCATTTATCAGATTTAGAATGTCCATTCACTTGTCAAATGATTAATGGTGCTTTCTCACATATGACTGTTATTACTAGTTTGTTCGGTTTGCATTCTATCACAAATAGGACGACGGTAAAATTAAAAGTAAATCTATTTAGTTAATGAGCTTTTGATCCTCCTCTTCTTCTGCTGTGCATGCATGCCTTGGATGGATAGGAAAAAGTACATAATGATTCAAAAGAAAATTAATCCTTCAGCAGTTGTTGCCGCCTTTTTGGTTCATTTTGGTCCCACTGAGTTGTAGAGGTTAGTATGTTGGGTTAGTGGTACTCAATGCACAACACTTAAGTTTTGCAAAGTTGTTGTGGAAAGAACTCAGAATTATTCCTTATTCTCTTTACCACAAGCTTGATATCCAAGCAATCACTTTTTGGTGGCATGATTGTAATTTACAATTAGAACACCAACAACCCTTTCCTTCAATGTTCTAAAAGGCATGCCTATTACTGGCTCAGCCATACGTTACCTGGCTAGAACCTCACTTCAAGAATTTTCTAAAGGTTGGTACAGCTTGGTGGCATTTGTAAGGCCTCCACTAAACCAAAGAAAGCATGTGTTTGCTTTCCTTTGCTAACCATGGTTTGCCTATGGGGCAAAGAACTAAGCAAACTACAAATTACAATTCCTTGATCTTCTCTTCTCTAAAGATGGATCCAGTAGCGTGATCCGAAACATCGGAAAATAACTTTATGATGCAGTTGATTCCAAAAGAACACTGTTTATTATTACACTGTGAAAAAACTAATCTCAAAACAATAGTTCATTGATGTTTTTTGTGGCAAGTATGTATCCATCAAGTATCTCTTCTGTATTTTCCCTAAAGCTCAGGTGGCCTGGCAGTAAGTTGAGTTCCTTTACAATCCCTTCTATGATACCCCTGTTAACTAAAAGGCGACTCTAATGGAGGACAACCATCGCATGCATCCTGTCATTTCTAGATTTGGAAAATCTTAAAATCTTATTTTTATAAGACTAATGAAATGCAGGAATCTTCTACAAGCAAACATGCTATGCTTTCATGAATTGCTCTTTCACAAATGTAGTGTTGCCTAACATCGGCATGCAGATTCCATGTTGATCTGACAAAGGGACAATAAAACTTAATAATTTATTCTAATTGGTTACTCATTAGCAAACACCCCATGTAAACTTAGGTCTCACATAAAACTTCCACCTAAGTGTGGATTGCTCTTTCACAATTGTAGTGTTGTCTAGCATTGGCATGCAAGTTTTAGGTCAATTTGACAGAGTGGTAATGTAGCTTAAATTTTTTTCCAATTGATTGCACTTGTTAGCAAGCACCCCATGTACAATTAGGTCTCGCCTAAAAATTATACAAGTCACATGAAGAGACTCTGTGAGGAAACATAGTGACCATGTCTCGACAATAAATCCTGCCCCATGTCAGCAAAATTCTACATCTTGACACCAATCTCATAGCTCCCCCAAATCAACTGCTAGGTATGCAAGGCATGTTTGGTGATTGCAACCATCATTTTATGATAAATTTCTAACAACACCTCTAGACACATTTGAAGAAGAGTGTTAACCTAATAATAAAGATGGTTGGGAAATTAATATGCCACTTGTAGAATCTCCACAACTCAAAGCAAACCCAAGAAGAAGAATGACAGGGCACCTCCCATAGGCAGTTTAATACCGACAATCACTTGACTCGCAATGTCGACACTGGCCCTTTAGTTGTATTGGCTATCTCGATGACTCCACACAGAGGATTTTGTTGTGTTTTTAATGTTTGTGATGTCAATTTTGTCTGCCGAATTTTAGACATCATGCTTATTTATGATTAGGCATACGTCGTACCCATAAAATTGTGGCGGGAAATTTATTGTAATTAATGATTGTAAAAATGCTTTTATAACATGGATTGTGGATTCTGAGCTTTTCACTCATGCAATGTGCTTCTGTATTGCCCTTTTTTTGTGTCAGTTATATATTGTATCTTGTATATATAGTTAATGAAAGTTTTTTTAACAATGTAGAGGGCAATGGTCTAGTGGCAAGGTAAAGTAGTTACCATGATGGTGACCCCAAGCAAGCCCCACTAGATAGGCTCCCCATGTTAGTGTGGTTGTGATAATGCAGACTATCCCTGAGTGAGGCCAGGTACAATCCCCTTGTTAATGTGGTTGTGATAACATGAGCTATCCCCATGTGAGGCCAAGTGCATGTCCCAAGAATTTTATCATAAAAGAAATCCCTTGGAGACTATTACAACTAATGAGCACTAAGAATCAAGAATAGAAGAGGAAGATGCAACGAAGAAAATGAACGTTCAAACTCAAGAATAGAAGAGGGTAATGCAGCCAAAGGATATCTGAAGGTGAATAGTGAGAATTATTACTTTTTCATGGACCTAGGACCTCCCATTTGCTCCGAAGGTGTTTTAATATTGACTCATTCTTCTCTTGAGTCTTAATGATCCAAAGTTTACATCACCACCCCCCGATCAAAACTTTGATCATGTATATCATCCAATTCAGTCAGTAAGACAATCGATTGTCAACATGTGTAATTTGCAATATGTTGAGTCTTGGAAAAGTGCTAGTTTTTGTTGTGCGGGCTAAAACAACATATGGTTAGCATCAAAAAACTTTTTGAGTACATATTTGAGTTCCTCTCGAAAAATTAGACAAGTTAAAAAAATACGGCATGTCATTTCAAGTTCATATGCAAAGTTATGACCTTTGGAAGTTAGTAAACTTTCTTGCAAGTCAAAATCTAGCACCAAATTGTAAAACACCAGAGCCACGCTGAAGAACTCTGGAGCCACAATCTATTGGGATGGTTACAAATGTTTCTTCTTCCCTTTGGTGGTTTAGTTGAGCTTCTTGGTGGGTTATGAGGCTAGGAAGCATAAATGCAAGTCTTGGCAAGGCATAATACATCAAAGAAATCAAAGATCATGAGAAAAGATCATAAAACAGCAGCACGCGTAGTGAGATCATATAATGTCCCCTTTTCTACATTAAAATAATTAATAATATTATTTAAGTTGGGCCTGATAATTTCTAATCTTTTGGGCAACTTAATAATATTATTATTTTTTAGATAGATATGGAGTTTGTATTGGGCCCCTAGCCCAAAACCGATAAGTTTTTGACTGAAACTTTAACCGATTTTGGAGCACAACCAAGGGCCCAATCCTCGCAAATATGCCACTAAAACAACGAAAACATCCAGAGCAACAAAAAGGACAGCCAAGAAGACCAATAAACCAAGGATACCATCCACATGCAGAGACCAAAAAGGACCAAAAAAAAAAAGATGACCTGAAAACGAGAGGCACTAAAACAAGGAAGGATATTGAGAAAAGATAAAGCAAAAACTCAAAAAACTAACCACCGAGCTCAACCCTTGGTAGCCAATAGACGCCTGCTTCTGTTGGAAAGCAAAGACTCCAAAGTCCATTGTGAGCCTCCATAGATGGAATTCTTGGCCTCAAGTTGTAGCCATTCTACCTCCGTTTTCCTGCCCCTCTTTCCTCTCGTGTCGCAATCAGGAGTCTTCAAAACACTAAGCTTCTGGGAAATGGAAAAGACTTGTCTGCTGGCAAGCCCACCTTTTGAATCTTCCCCCTCCTCTTCCCCATCCTCAACGCCCTCCTCAACAATCTCAATCGTCTTTTGTTGTGAGGAATCCTCTACATGAAGGGGGTTGACTTCTCGCTCTGGCCCAGAATCCGGCACAACTCTTTCCCTTATGGGAAGAGAGGGTTTTCCTACTTTCAAGGTGGGTTGCATTGTTGCTGACTCCAAAACCTCCTCTTGCTGAGAATTGTTCTCTCCCTACTTAAAAACTGAGGCCGTTGGGGGCTCACAAGAAAGATGCATCCTGTGGACCAAATCCTAATTTGGGCAACCAATCGTTCTAACCCATTTTTGCAAGAACAAAGAGTGAGAACCTTGAAAGTTTCTTTTGGGGCATGAAGCAAACTTGTGATCCAAAAGATTGCATTTGAACCATCTGTAGGGAAGGCCTTCAAAATTGAAAAATTGTCCACACCCCGTGGGAAGAAGAAATCTAAATAGAGTGGTGCAAAGGTTTATCTAAATCCACCAACAGACACACCCTGACATAGTTTAGAATAGACCCAAAGGTTTCATCCATTTTTACAAAGGTTGCCACCTTGATGACCATTTTCTTAAAAAGATGAACATCCTACAATGCCAAAAGAAGGTTGTAGAATCTGGCCCAAAATGGAGCTTGGGAAATCACCACAGTGGCTGGGTCAAAAAAGGGAGACCAAGGACAGAGAAACACCCCTTGCTTGCCAAAGAACCATGGCCCATTTGTCCAGACAAAGTCCCTATCTTCAATATTATGAAACAGAAGAACAAAGAAACCATTTGCCAAGATAGAAAGAGAGGGAGATGAAAGAGAGGGCCAAGTTTTCTGAAACCATTCTGAAAGCGAGCTCCAAGAGGGTCACTTTCCCACACACCTGCCAATCAAAGCTCTTTGTCCTTCAACTTCAAGCATAGAGACTTCAACATCTGAGATTTCAAAGAGAGGAGATTTTGAAAAAATTAAGGGAATATCATCCAAAAAAGCCGTATCAAGTGATTCATTCTGAGATGCATTTGCTTTAGTATTTACCTCCTCAGCAGTCTCTGAAACCTCTTCTGGAAGCTTTCCCATCTGAAACAAGCTCCTAGACATCAGCACAAGAATAAAAGAAGGATGCTTTCTAAGAATGACTTCTTTACAGAAATCACTACAATTATGGAAGGGATTTGAGGAATTGCTGCAGTTAGGGTACACAACATCCTTTGGAGAAACCCCAGCAAAGCCTTCTGCTTGCTTTGAAGGAGAGAGAGAGAAACCTCGTATACTCCATTTCCTTCTACTAGCCTATCCATCTGCAAAACATCTTCAAAAGACACATTATCTTGAACAAATTTAGATGCAAAAAAACAAAAAAGTTTTTACCACCTTTAGCTTTCCTCCTTTTGCCCAAATCCAAACTAACCCCACATTGTTGCTCCAATAAAACCCTCTCATTACCCACATCCTTCCGGTATTTTTCCTTGGTAGAAGGCTGAGCCCCTGTCTGCCTCCTCCCTTGGCCTTGCTTCCGCTTGACAGCCACTGTCATTGAAGCCGACAACCCCTAGGACACAACCTGTGCGTGAACAGCATCTTCCCCAGTGATAGCCATCCACACTGCAACAGCCTTAACAGATCCAAAAACCCCCACCGACTGAGACACACCTCTGACTGCACACCTCGAGACAACCTTTGCTCTTGCTGTTTGAACCTCCCCTCTGCCCTCCGCTTTTGCTACCTTGGTTTGCATGCCAACACTGGCTCCAACCACTGTTGGCGCCCTCTACTCACCTCCCACGTCGTTGTTGCTCTCGCCGTCCTCACCTTTGCTATCTACCTTCACAGTCATTTTTTTCATCATTAATTAGTCTAAAAGTTTGGATACAAGCATTTTTATAACCGGAATGCCCAAACCAACGGTGAATAGTATCACTAGCCATGGACTATGGAATTCCTCGTCGCATTGAACACAGGTTTCAATCCACTTGCCGACCCCCATCACATTGAACACCGAGCCGGTTAGCCCATTGCGTGTGGATACTTTTCACAAAGGTGTGCATCCCTTACCCCCTGCAGGATTAAAACCTGTGACCTTCCTTTTGGAAGCACATGTTCTTCACCATCAGGCCAACTCAAGTGCACTAACTTAATAATAATATTATTATTAAAATTAAAAATATTATTATTTACTTAAAGCAAAAATAATAATATGACTAAGTTAGCCAAAAGTAACTTCTTGTCAGCAACTTACGTTTTATTATTATAATAAAATAAGTTTGGAGTTGGTGTGGAAAATGTATAAAAAAAGATGAAGGGTTCATTTGGAGTATCTATCATTCATCTATTATTTGATATTTTATAAGTTGAGTAGTTTGCTTCTACTTTCAACCATTAAGGACGAAAACCCTCTTCAGTAATCAAATCTTGGGGACGAAAACCCTCAACTTTTGTATGGCGGCTTCATTCACGGGTCAATTGGGTGTGAAAGATTGTTAGATAAGGCATAGGGGTCTGATTTATGAATAGTGTGGCAAATAGGGCATCCATTTAAGGTTGACGCAACAGCTAAGGCATCAATTGCAAGTGGACACAACAACTAGGAGGCAATTGGAGGTGGGTGACCTGCTTAGAGGAGTCATTCACATGTTTTACCAGCCTCGGGAGCGCTGACATCACCCGAGGCGGGAAGATTCAAAAGTTGTTCCACTATGGCTTCATCTGGTTGGTTGATAATTGTTGAATTTGTATTTGTATAATTTTACAAGCCTAAAATTTATATAAAAAAATAGATTTGATGATGTAAGGATTCTACCATAAAATAAATTGAATATACATATTTTTCGAAGGGTTCCTATGTGGATTATATTTTTCCTATCATGTTTTATTAATCATTTTTAGAATTATGTACTTTCATGTTAGGGTTTCAATGAAATTCCAGAATTGTATAAATCTGCCCTAAAAGGGACATTACAATGGTAGGAGAGCCAAAAGTTTGGCACCCTGTGAAGGAAAAATTAGAAAAAAAATAGTAGATTTGTACAAATTTGTATGGTCGTACCCCTATTAGACAAAGTAAATTCTAGTTTGTACAGCTCTAGACCAGCAGTTGTACCATTTATAGCTAGGATTTCAGTCAAAGTTTCAAGTTTTTATGTGTTTTCAGGGTATGACAAGATATATCAGAGCATTGGATCTTGCCAGCCTGTGATTCAAAAGGAGACGATAAAATGGCGGACATAATTTTTATGATGCTAGGTTTGAGAGATTTGCCCAAGGACAAGAGAAATTGGCTAATATGATGGCATGGTTGATCCACACCATTCAAAATCCAAATGAGGAAGGAAGCTCTTCAAGGGCAAACAATAATATTTGGCCACCAAGGACCATAAGTGATTCTTCATCTGGGTCATTCCGGCCTACTTTCCTTCCAAGAGAAAAAACCCTCCAACTGAGGGAAACTCAGCCCTCCAAAGTTGATGACATTGCTGTCAGCTACGCTGAATATAGAGCTCTTCCAGTTTAGATTCAGGAAAAATTGTCACTTACCAACTTCTTGAGCTTGAAGAAAGATCAAGTTGGAATTGGATCAAGGTCTAAACCATGAGCTACACAAGACGACTTGCAACATGCATGGAGAAAGGAAGAGGAAAAGAATTTCCAAATTGTAATGGTGAAGAATGAAGAAAAATCAAGGCTGCAAGTAATGGAGAGGGAACAGCCCATGGAGACATCAACCATACAAAAGGAAAGTGGATAAAATGTTCTAGCCCAAGAGGCAAAGAATTCTTCCCTTGTGAAGAGGAAAGAGAGAGAAACCAGAAAACAAAGGCAAAATAGTGAAGAGATCAAAACAAAAAGGGCTTTACTTGTTGAATGCAAAGAGTTCAAGATGGAAGAACATGCACCATCCTTCGAACTTCCAAAGGAGGATCCATTGATTGATTTTCAAAATAGCATTGTGGGGTGACATGTAAAGGAAGAACATGCATTGCATGTTGAATGACAAGTGTCCAAGAATGAAATTGTTCTAGCGCAAGAAACATTACATGTTGAATGTTGAGTATCCAAAACTGAGGATGTTTCAACCCTAGAAGCACCTATCAATCTTCCAAGCATTGCAAAGTTTGAGTCATTACCATATACGATTGATTTTCAGAGTAACTATAGTGATGAGCATGCAAGTAAGGAGGATGTTTCAGTTAATCCCACTAATTCTGAAATTCGAAATTACAAGGATGGTTGTGTCAAGGCAAATCTTTCAAAAGCTCCTACTTCTAAATAAAAAAAAAGAGGTAAGCAATTTGATTGCAGCCCAAAGTATGAAAAGGAAAGTCATATTTCAAATTCATTTCTTCTTACTATGTCATTGCATGAAGCTTGTCATCATGGGCAGCATGTTAAATATGGTGATAAGATGAACACATTGAGTAGCAAAGGGCACATAGATCCTTTCATACAAGTTCCAAATGGTGTGTGCATAAAAGAGTGGGATCCAAGTGATCATTTGAGCTACAAGGATGATCACTCCTTGGAACCAAGTCTTACACTTGAAGACAAGGCTATGAAAAAAGTCACCATTGCCGAGGTAGCAAGTATGAAGGAGAAAGAAAACAAGGATGAGATAGAGCAGCTGAGTTTGTTACCACCTCAAGCTAATGATAAAGAGTATGGGGTTGCAGTCGGTGTTGATGGGATGGAAGAGATGCTTCTCAAAGTATTAGAAGCACATAGTGACGAATATGGAAATGATGATGAGATGATATCATCATATGACAACGGAAGCATACCCAAGACAGCTATGGCCTTGATTTCCAGCACTAATGTTGCATGGATTTGTCATACTTATAGTTGTTACGTCATTTCTATATTGAAGGTCTTAATATTTTCAGTCATGAACAGTTGTATGTTTGTGCCATTTGAGAGGGTTTCCTTACATGGTAATGTTAGTGGAGGGGTCCTATTATCGAAGACAATCATTCCAGCCATCCTAGTGCTGATTTGGATGGAATTCCAAGTGATTTGTAGTTGTTGTAACTTGCCCCCAGCCTATCCATAGTCTGATTTTCACCATATATTGGGAGGAGCTTGCCAAATCATGGAAGGATCCATTGGGACTCAAAGGTTTGGTATTCCAAATCCTTCATTGCATGGGAGGAGCCAAGTGGGACAGCAATTGCACAATGGGAAGAACATATGGCAACTTTCGGTCTTATGGGAGTTTGTGGGTGCCTTCAAGCATCAACAAATTTTGAAGATTATCTTGACGATGAATTGCATTCAGTATCCATTAGGAATATATCACACTATGTTCTCTGGTAGGAGCTATCTCATTTGACATGTACAGCGTCCAAACTCTACGAGCACTACAGCATGACTCGTCACTTTGGCATAATGATACTTGGCGAAGAAGATTGCAATTGCTTGAGGGCAAGCAATTTTAGGAAAGGCTGACTGTTATGTCCCTTTTTCTAGATTGAAATAATTAATAATATTATTTAAGTTGGGCTCAGTCATTTCTAATATTTTGGGCAACTAATATTATTATTATTAATAAAAACTTAGCAGAGATTGCTGACAATGCAAAAATCGAGCTCTTCCGCCGATAGGGCTACCTTTCGCCAAGCAGGCAAGGTTTTGACAAGTTTGGATAGGGATGGCACTTTTTAAGCACCTGCAAGCCGGCCACAGAAGAAGGAGAAGGCGGGCGAGTATAGAGGAAGAGTGGCGCTTGGCGCTTCCTTCTCATCCTGACAAGGGGACCTTGCAGAGTAGGGATGGTCAAACTGAAGAGACAACAGGCGTAGGGAGGTCAAGGTTAGAGATTCTCCAAGGAAGGAGACTGCGAGCTATAGGAAAAAGATTGGGGCAGCCATCCACCCCTGCTAAGGTTGATTTTCGTGCCCCTGGAGCTTCTTTTGGCCAATCGGATACTCAGCTTGAGCAGCCAAGGGTCTTGGGCACTACAAAGTCTTCTCCAATTGTCAATTTTAAGGAGGCTCTTGAGGAGGTGCTTCAAAGTGAGGATTGGTATGCGAAAAGGGGTTTAGTATGCAGATTCGATAGGTTTTGGCCTACCCTTCCTATCCTTCATCAGTGGATTTTTTATTCATAGAGCCCTATTCTAAAGAGTAGTTTAGAATTATATTTGTGCCAAAGGTTTTTTTATTGTGGTTTTTGATTATCTTGTTGATCGTAATAAGATCATACAGGCAAAATCTTGGAGCTGTGATCACCACCTTCTATTTTGAAACCCTAGTCTCCAAATTTTAATCCTCTGGCTAAAAATCTCTCACAGACCCATCCAGGTGAAGCTACCATATCTTCCTCTCCAATTTTGGTCGGAGTCTGGGTTGTCGACTATTGGGGGAACCTTGGGTGAATTGCTGGAAATTGATGCTTCATCTTTGAATTTCTCCCGAACAACTTTTGCCAGGGTTCTTGTTAGTTTGGATATTTCCCAAGATCTTCCCAAAATGATTGAGTTGAAAATTCAAGACAAATGTTGGTCACAAACCCTTGATTATGAGGGACTTCCCTTTCGGTGTCGAAAATGCTTCAAAATTGGTCATCTTTCTTTCCGCTTCTTGTCAAAGTTCCAAGAGCAAAGTAGCTTCTTCGTGGTGGACGGAGGCAAGTAAAAAGCTTCTTAGAGTGTTTCCAAATAGTGATCTTGTTTTGCCTTCAGGAGCTGTTTCAAAAGTCCTCAATGAGGAGACTTCAACAGCGGGTTTGGTTAATATGATGCCTCCTCAAATCTTGAAGGTTGTTGAGTTAGCTGAGAATAATAAGGTACATTTTGTTAGCAAGAATAAGGCTTGTAGAGGCTCATCTGTGGATATGTGTATCTCTCCAAGTTTGGATTCAGGTATTTTGAGTAAACCAGAAGAATGGATGATTGTAAGAAGTAAGAAAAAAGGACGTCTCATACCTAGTTCCCCTTCTAGGACACTTCACTCTAATAGCATAGCGAATAAGGATGAGTCTTAGTAATTTTTATATTTCTCCTTCTATAAATTTTGTTCTTTGTTGTAAAGTTAAGTATTTATCAATACTTTAAGGTGGTTTGTATTGTTTGTGTTGGTCAGATGCCTTGACGGATTTACCATTAAGCTAGGCCTCTTTAGTTATCTGAGTAATTATGTTATCGGGAAGGGGCCCCGTAAACCTTGATATCTATCTAAAATATATATATATATATGTGTGTGTGTGTGTGTGTGTGTATGTATGTATTATTAAAATAAAAAGTATTCTTAAATACTTAAAACAAAAATAGTAATATGACTATGTTAGCCAAAATAACTTATTGTCGACAACTTATGTTATTATTAAATAAAGTAAGTTTGGAGTTCGAGTGGAAAAAGTATAAAAGATGAGATGAAGGGGTTTATTTGGAGTATCTATCATTCATCTAATATTTGATATTTTATAAGTTAAGCAATTTGCTTCTACTTTTAGCCATTAAGGACAAAAATCCTCTTCGATAATTAGATCTTGGGGACGAAAACCCTCAACTTTTGCATGGTGGCTTCATTCAAGGGTCACATTGGGTGTGAAGGATTGTTGGATAAGGCACAAGGGTACGATTTATGCATAGTATGGCAGCTAGAGTACCCATTTGAGATTGATACAACAATTAGGGCATCAATTGGAGGTGGACACAACAACTAGAAGGCAAATGGGGGTGGGCAACCTACCTAGAGGAGTCATTCACATGCTTTACCAACCTTGAGGGCTAACATCACCCTGGGAGGGAAGATTCAAAGGTTGTTCCGCTTTGGCTTCATCCGGTTGGTTGATAATTGTTGAATTTGCATTTGTAAAATCAGCTGCAAATTATTTAATTTACAAGCCTGGAATTTATACAAAAAAATCAGATTTGATGATGTAAGGATTCTACCATGAAATAAATTGAATATACTTATTTTTCAAATGGTTCCTATGTGGATTATATTTTTCCTATAATGTTTTATGGATCATTTTCAGAATTATGTACTTTCATGTTAGGGTTTTAGTGAAATTTCAGAAATGTATAAATCTGCACTAAAAGGAACATTATAAATGGATGGAAGTTGAATTCGCATTGCTTATTCGCACGTTTGAGTCTTTGTTCATTGTTTTCTCCTTGTTGCTTGGTTGTAGGTAATAGAGTGAAAACTACACAACTGAGATAGTTGAGTTCGGTGGTTTTTCTTGCTTGAGAGGCAAGTCTTCCACCGAATATTGCAGAGATCATTACAAGTATGGGAGCCATGAGGTCAGTTTTCTTGTAA
Organism: Torreya grandis; assembly: GCA_037957365.1. Lineage (NCBI taxonomy): Eukaryota > Viridiplantae > Streptophyta > Pinopsida > Cupressales > Taxaceae > Torreya > Torreya grandis. Next base: position 4,538,997 of record JARHVA010000409.1, read on the forward strand.
GCCTAAGAAGGCAAAAATCTTGTAAACTGTAGAATATAGTGGAAATGAGAAAGCATGGCTTCACTCTTGTTGGAGTCATCTCACATTAAGTTTCTCTAGGATATGTCATGTTATTTCTCTTTGTTGTTGATGTGTTTGTTTCATTTACTTGCATGTTTACATTCCTTGCAACTAGGCTAATACAACAAACATTTAAGAGAGCTCAAGACTTGTTCATAAAGGTTAAAGAACTTCACCTTGGTATTGCCCCTCTATGCAAGCATTTCAGTTGCAAACGCGTATGGAATAGTAACATGTTTAGAGTGTGAAGAAATATAATGTTTAGAGTGTGAAGAAATATATGCAATGTATGTGGCATGTGGAAATTGCATGTGAAGGGTTGCATATTCTTTTGTATGTTGTAGATGTCAATCATAAAAGCTGGAATACATCTTAAAACAACATTTTGGGTGTTTTTTCTATTACATAGAACTTTAAAGAAACACCTTGTCTTGAAAAGGTCCATGTTGGTGAAACTTAAAGTGGAATATCCACCTAGTACCTTCCAGTTGTTGAGATGTTCATCTCTTCACAGTCCAAAGCTTGAATTGTTTTGCCAACTAGAATGTCCATGATAAGAGCATTCATGCAGACAACGAAGAACATAATCATTTTTGCTGCTAAAATGACAGAAGCAGCTAGGTCTCTATTTGCAAGAAAGTTGATATCAACATCATCTATGCATATCTAGAAAAAGGATTTGCCCTACCTGACTAGACATAGGCTTGGGTCTGCACTAGCTACATTGTTGACCCATCTTTTCTCCAATAAGACAACGAGAAGCCACATTTCACATCCATTTTCATTTTTTTATTTAATAGAAATCTTCAAGGAATAGAAGTTCACACAATTTGCTTCCTTCCGACTAGAAAAACTTAAAAGCCAATTTTGTGCAGTTTAAAGTTTATTTCATCAATTCTTGTGTCCAGAGGTATTCGTCAGGGTGGCCCTATTTCTCCATTTCTATTTATTATACTTGTTGAAGATCTAGGCAGAATTTTTCAAAGAAAAAGGAATCGAGGTCTTTTAAAAGGTATCCATTTGGGTGCAAAGAGAGTATCTCATCTTCAATTTGTAGATGATACAGGACTGTTTGGAGAAGCTACCCTGTCAGAGGCTAAAATGATTAAAGATACAGTATATACCTACATGGAAGCTACTAGAAAAGAAGTCAATGATACTAAATCTCAGGTGGTGTTCTTTAATATTGATAAAGGTATCTAGGAGCATATTTTATTTATTTTAAACTTCACTTAGGGTACTCTCCCTATTTATTATCTTGGTATTCCCCTTCATTACAAGTAGTTAAAGGTGCCTAATTGGAAAATTTTAATTGAGAAGATAATTGCTAAAGTAAATCACTAGACCCATCATTGGCTTTCTTTTGGAAGAAGAATGACTCTTGTCCAATCAGTGATCCAAGCTATGCCCATCTATAGATTCTCAATTCTAGCTGCACCTAAACGAGTCCTTAAAAAGTTGGTTACAATAATGAGAAATTGTTTGTGGGCTGGCCCACGAATGGGTCACAAATGGGCTCTTGTGAGCTGGGATAAAATTTGTCAACCTAAAGCCCACGGGAGTCTGTGTTTTCGAAAAGCGACTTTTAACAATCACGCTCTTGTTGGAAATCTTTATTAGAGATGGATTTCCAATAAGGAGGCTCTCTTTAGTAAAGTTATTATTAGTAGATATATGGGTTCTACTCCTTTTCATGTTATTGGTTGTATAGCATTAAAGGGCTTTGGTTCAATTATTTCAAAAACTCTAAAAAATTGGAGAACAATTGATTAAATTTGGAGTCTTTTAGAAGTTCAGGGTTGGAAATAAAGCTAATTTTTGGACTGATTCTTGGGATCAACATTCTCCCTGAATCATAGATTTCCAAGAGTTACTACTCTTGAAGCAAAGTCTTGAAGGTAAAGGTTGGATAAAGGTGGCTTCCTACATTTCTTCTAAAATGATTGGAAATTTCTCTTTTTCTCAATGGAAGAATCTGGAAGACTAGCCTGTCTTAGTTCCTCTTCATCATAAACCTCTTATGAATTAGATTCTTAGGCAAAGGTACCTTTCAAGAAAAGCAAAAGAGGATAGGATTGCCTGGGGACATGGTAATCTTGGTATTTGTTCTGTTCCAAAAGGTTATAATTCTTTGCTTTCTCCTCAAGAGGTCAAACAAGGTGTTCCATGGGATAGAATTTGGGTTGCTCAGGGTTGGCCTAAGATAAATTTCTTTGCTTGGGAAGTTATGCACAGGAGTTGTCTAACTTATGATAACCTTATGAAGAGAGATTTTCATGGTCCTTCAAAATGCATCATGCGTAATCCTTACGAGGAGACAATTGATCATTTGTTGTTTCAATGTATTTTTTCCTGTGAGCTTTGGACCAATTGGTTAAATCTCTTTAAATTTCAGCTGCATTTTCAATTGAATCTCACAAATATATGGGAAACTTGGAAACGCATAAAATTTAAAAATACCTCTATTCAGTTGGGATGGTTCTTAGGTCCAAGTTTCATTTGGTGGCAGATTTGGCTGGAAAGAAATTCTAGAATTTTTTACGAAGAATTCAATCCATGGGAGTTGGTTTGTAATAAAATTATTAGTAAAGTTTTTGAAACCATTTGAACTCATCATATGGTCAAAAATTCCCAGAAGCATTAGGGGACTTCCAAGCCACAGATTTTGCACAAATGGAAACCTCCTTCCAAGGGTTGGGAAAAAATATATTCAAATGGTGTTGCTAATAATAACCCAGGGGCTGCTGGTATTGGCTCTCTTAGACAAGATTTTACAGGGGCCTTCATTGGGAGCTAGAGGGTCTTGGAAAGGCTGCTAACAATGAAGCTGAAGGGTTAGCTATCAGGCAAGGTTCTCTCAATGCATGGGAAGAAGGGGTCCATAAGCTCATAGTTGAGTCTGGTTAACAAATTATGGTGGGTTTAATATATCTTATTATAAATTTTGATTTGAAGGCTTGGAGAATAAGCAATCTAGTGACTCAAATCAAACCTATTTGGCAACAGTTTGAGGATGTCACTCTGGTCTATGTTCCCAGACAACATAATGTTGCCGACTTTTTAGCTGAATATGCTAGTGAAATATCAACAAGATACAAACTGGGTTCCAATCAGGAGAGGGACACGTCGGATTGGCAGGTAGTGAACCAATGGTTCTCCAAATTGCCAGTAAAAAATTATAAATCGTAAATTTTTCCTCCATTCCAGACTAGCCCCAATTTTGTCGAATGGAATGTGATGAAATGAGTGAGATGTGTTCAAGTGGTGAATCATCAGGCCTTTTATAGGGGGGATCAGTTTTCAAATCCCTAAGAGACATGTTACATATTAAAATGTGATAAATGATGCATGTTAAATTGAGTAACTGTCACATAAAATTTTAAGTATGGCATACCCAAGAGATGAAGGCGTGTTACCACATTCAATTCTGGATGAGGACATGTTACCACATTCCATTCTGGGTGAGGCATACCCAAATGGACGAGGAAAGGTAAAAGTCATGGGGAAATTATCCGGTACACTGCCACATACGGAATTGAATGTGATGTACCCAACGGAATTGAATGTGATGTACCCAACAAATAATTCTAAGTACAAGTCGTTGGTGAATTTGATAGAAGAAATACACTTCTATCGTGGAATCTAAGGACAGGCCCCCAGGAGAATTTACTAACCAAAAAAAATATTACCCCTAATTTCATGTACAAAATGTCAGAGATCTCCACGTTTTGCACAAATTATATAGCAAAGTAGAAATTAATTGGAAGTTTTATCTTTAAATTTATGTAATGTTCACATATACTGGTAATTTTATCTTTGAATTTACGAACTGTTCACATTCACTGGAAAAAAAATCTCTCTAACTTTATGTAATTTTGACTTTAAATTTGAAGCAACTAAAATTAAATATTGCGGTGCAATACTTACATCATAATAATTTATCTTCCAAAAACCTTATATATTAATGAAATGAACTGCAGTTTCAAAACAAACCCTATATAGTTTTCATAGCTGTTTTACAGTTGCAGCTGAAAACCACTTATAGTAATACAAAAATTGCCATGGTTGAAATAAAACCGCTCATACCTGAATCCTTCGAGGCTGCACACCTGTTTCCACCAAATATACCACCATACCAGAAAACCGCTTCTCTGGAGTTGTTGCCATCTCAACCTTTTTTTTTTCTTTTTTGATATAGTAATAACGGTTAAACCCTGACCTGTGATGGAAAGCAAACAAATTAGAATCTCATTCATTCATTCAAAGAAAATGTTTAACCGACTTAAGTTTATTGCTAACACGTGTTGTGATTCCGTGGCACATTTCACCATCAACGGCCAGATGTTTTCCTCTCCGAAAATTTGAGCTTCTCATGGGCTTCCATTGGTGACAAATGGAGCACAAAACAAAAAGCTTTTTAAATTCAGATTTTAGATGCCACTATTATGAATTATGAAACGAAAAACAAAAGATGTGAATTAATGCCACTATTATGAATTGAGAAACAAAATATGTGAATTAAGATAATACTTTGAATCTAATGGTGCGTAAGTTTCAATTTTAAAATAATTTCGATGGAGGTTGTTTATTCTACGTTTATTACCTACAAGTATTAAGAGTGTAATTTGGGGTACTTGTTTAAAATGCACTGAGACAAAGCTAATAATTTATCTATATTAATTTTGTAGGATTAATTATAAATCTTGCACAATAATGTTATTGAATATCCGTGTCAAATTATATTGACATGTAAAGTAATATGTTGTGGTCGCTCTATTACGCATTTAGTTTGTCGCGTGGTGAAATACCCTTGTGACTTGTAATAGCATTATATTGTGACTCCATAAATATATTTAGCATATGTTCAAATTAAAAATGTAATTAAGTGCAAAAAATAAATAAAATAAGATTATATTAGTGTCCCTAAGTTTATATTAGTGTCCCCAACCCAAATGAGCATATGATAAGTAATGTTTAATGGGGACAAGTTTATAGTCGTTCTATAGATTTTCTAATGCTCTAAAGCTGATGGTGAGGTTAGTTTGGGCTTTTGAGCAACGTGGGTGAAGTTGTTTATTGTGGGGTCATAATCCATAAGTTTGTGGAGTGCAACTTGGTATGTATTTAGAAAAATCACTGAGGGCAAATCGTTGATTTACCCATGTTTATCTGGTAGAAGCAATGATATATTGTAAGCACTATGACATTATAACGCATTGGTGTCAAATATGGTAGTTTTTATATTAAGCATTGGGCTCGGATGTTTTATGTAAGCACAATTAAGTTTATTATAAAAAATTTTTTTTTTGTTTGATGTGGGAGAAACACAACACAAAGCTACACATTGGTATTGCACATGCAACCAATAGATCTATTTAGTACAAAGGGAAATAAATTAGTGCATAATGATCCCTATAAACACATTCGCATAAATGTGACAACTCAATGTGACTTGGAACTTGATTTCCTACAAGTGCGAAAACCTAACATGAATTGACCCAATTACAAGAACCAAATGTGGTTTAGAACTCGATGTGCCCTAAATTACAACAACTTAATGGGATATGCTCATTGTCTCAATTTACTCTTTACACATTTAGTTTCCATGGTGTTTATGTTTTGTTTTAATTTAATTAGTCATGCAAATAATCTTTACAAAACCTAAGTCTATTCGTGGCACCCTCCTTATATACGTAAATCAAAGGTTCACATTTCCACGATTGATTATGAATCTCAATTAATAATTATATGCACATTTTGTTATTAGTTTTTATTTTAAATTAATTTCTCATGTTAAGAATATTTGTAAAATAACAGTCTATTCGTGGCCATGGCCACCTTCTTTATATACATAAACCAAAGGTTCACATGCTTGATGTGGGTCGCAATGGCCATGGCACTTTATTTCTACATTGTAAAGTAGTGTCCTTTTTTTCGTAAACATGTAGATTCACTGCATTTAGTGTGATGTTGAACCCGGTTTACAAGTTCTTCATAAAAATATTGAGCATCAACAATAAGTATTTCATTAATGGTGAGTGTAGACATCTAAAATGTTTGACTCAGTCATCGTTAATAATTTTATCATTATTCGTCACTAAATATCATCATACCTAATCAGATTAGCATCATTATCTTAACATCTCATTTATATTTTCTTCCATCACACTAACCTTACACCATCATCACGTCATCATTTTCATCAATTTATCATCCACTTGTCATCCTACTTAACTATTAATCAAATTCTCACATTATTAAAGAATTTTATATTCCTTGTCACCTACCATCAATTACTCCCACTAACAATCCTATCAAATCACATACCTAATCCTCGCCTATATCCTCATTAATTATCTTAATCATCTTTAGAACCTACACCATCTTGAGCCACTCACTATCTTCCTCTAGATTCTTGCAAGAATTTTTAATTCCTAAACTCCCAACTACTAAAACCTCTCATCAATCTTCCACTATTGATCACAATCCTCCATAACACAAATGTAGCCCTCCACTCCTCCATGAAGCTCCTATAAATTGAGCTACACCCCATAAAAACCATCTTTTGAACTTTGAATCCTTGAGTCTTGAAGCTTTGTCATCTTTGCATCTAAGCTATACATCAACTATTGTCAAGAAATCAAGCATCCTTAGCCTAAGCGTTATTACCAACAGAATACTTGGCAAATTCACAAGGAACCTTCTGTCATGAACCAAAAAAAATATCAATGTGTCAATTTTGTAAGTGTTGCATCCAACATGCTCCAAGTTCCCATTTTATGAATATTTTTTGATCGGTTTGTTCTTCCTGCAATTTAAGTAAATCATTTCCTAGAATTTTCTATACTTATTGATTGTAGATCTTCAGACTTAGAAGCTGGACACTAGTGCATTCCTGAATTTGATTTCCCATGGGATCCCTTATCTAGACAGGTTCTTAAACTACTAAAATTTAATATAGTCACAACCATGAACAGTAAAAAATGCCACCTTCAATTTTTTTTATGTCCATACCCTATTTAAAAGCTCCAAGCCCATTTTATGCATATATGTAACCCTGGCATTCCATCAAACCACATGTCTTTGAGGCATTTTGTCAAACAGTTGGTATGTCGGGTAATACTGCGTAGTAAATACTAAAGCACAAACCTCCTCATTAGTGTCTTGTAATGAAGCTGACACAAATAAGTATTGTTTCTTTATACTAAGCTCTTTGCCCTGATAGGAATGGTCACCTAGGTACAAGACACTACTAATAGTCTAAGTTTGTTGCTTGTTAATAATAGCATTGATATAGTCTCAAGTACTAAATGATTCATGTGTGACACCATTTATTACAAATTGGAACTTGTGAGGCCATATATCATAGAAGTCCTTGAAAATAGTTGTTTTAAGTATTTGAGATATACTATACATGCACTAAAAGATAATGTTGCACACAGTTGGATGGGTAGTGGGAGCTTGACCTGGTAGTGTTGAAAACGTTTGAGGTCATTGGGCTAAACCTTGATTCCAAGTATTCAAAATAATAATAAATAATGTTACCATAAGAACACTCTTCAAAGAACCTTCATCAATGATTGACATTCTAGCAAGACAAGGATTTTTTTTTAGATCCTCCAAGAATATTTTTTTGCAAAGTAAAATAATAATTTTTTTAACGAAATACATAAAAATTTGTTATTTGGTGCAAGTTGATTGACTATTTTTTTTATGTTATTGTCCACTTCACTTGGATTGATGCATTACATTTATTTTGGTGCAATCAAAGTGTGGGTTTAGTTATTGTAGACAACGTGGACTTGATTTGGCTTTGAATGTTGGATCTATTCACATGGTATGGATTGCTGCATTTGATGGCTTAACATTCAACGTTGGATTAATTCATCAAAGAACATGGTAGTGGGTTACAAATAAGTAAACATTTATATAAGCTTGCTATGGTTTATTAAGTGTATTTGTATAACATTTCATATTGTTGTAAGATGTTTCTATAAGTAAAATTTTATTTAGATGTTTTTGGTAATTTGGCACACATTGGGAAGATGGTGGCAAAGATTATGCAGCTTGACTTTAAACATGTAAATTGTCTATGCTTAAATGTTCTTAAGGCTTCTTTAACAAATCCATTTCGTGCACATCCTGCAACCATACAATTCAATAAATCATTGTGTACATATAATATTAATTAATTTGCACGATATCATTTAAAAGAGTTTGTATTATTATTATATGTTTGAGAATATTTAATTATGTTAATGAGTAGGAGTTTGAAAAACATTATATATATGCCCTGAGATCATGTATAACACCTTCTTATGCTACTTAATATCTTTTATTTTAATTGTTTGAAACAAAAGATGTGAATTATGTCAATATTATGAATGCAAAAACAAAAGATGTGAATTAATGCCACTATTATGAATTGAGAAATAAAATATGTGAATTAAGATAATACTTTAAATCTAATGGTGGGTAAGTTTCAATTTTAAAACAACTTGGATGGAAGTTGTTTCTTCTAGGTCCATTGCCTACAAGTACTAAGAGCGTAACTCGTGGTGCTTATTTAAAATGCACTGAGACAAACCCAGTAACTTATCCATATTAATCTTGTAGGATTAATTATATTTCTTGCACAATAATGTTATTGAATATTCGTGTCAAATTATATTGACATGTAAAGTAATATGTTGTGGTCACTCTATTACGCATTTAGTTTGTCATGTGATGCAATACCCTTGTGACTTGTAATGGCATTATATTGTGACTGCATGAATATATTTAACATATGTTCAAATTAAAAATGTAATTAAGTGCGAGAAATAAATAAAATAAGATTATATTAGTGTCCCCAACCCAAATGAGCATATGATAAGTGATGTTTAATGGGGATAAGTTTATAGTCATTCTATAGATTTTATAATGCTCTAAAGCTAATGGAGAGATTAGTTTGGGCTTTTGAGCAACGTGGGTGAAGTTGTTTATTGTGGGGTCATAACCCATAAGTTTGTGGAGTGCAACTTGGTATGTATTTAGAAAAATCATTGATTTACCCATATTTATCCGATAGAAGTAATGATATATTGTAAGCACTATGACATTACTATGCATTGGTGTCAAATATGGTAGTTTTTATATTGAGTATTGGGCTCAGATGTTTCATGTAAGCACAATTAAGCTTATTATAAAAAATTATTTTTTTGTTTGGTGTGGGAGAAATACAACATAGAGCTACACATTGGTATTGCACATGCAACCAATTGATATATTTGGTACAACGGGAACTAAATTAGTGCATAATGATCCCTATAAACACATTCACATAAATGCGACAACTCAATGTGACTTGGAACTCGATTTCCTACAAGTGCGACAACCTAACATGAATTGACCCAATTGCAAGAACCAAATGTGGTTTTAAACTCGATGTGCCCTAAATTACAACAACTTAATGGGATATGCTCGTTGTCTCAATTTACTCTTTACACATTTAGTTTCCATGGTGTTTATGTTTTGTTTTAATTTAATTAGTCATGCAAATAATCTTTACAAAACCTAAGTCTATTTGTGGCACCCTCTTTATATACGTAGATCAAAGGTTCACATTTCCATGACTGATTATGAATCTCAATTAATAATTATATGCACATTTGGTTATTTAAATTAATTTCTCATATTAAGAATATTTGTAAAATAATAGTCTATTCGTGGCCATGGCCACCTTCTTTATATACATAAACCAAAGGTTCACATGCTTGATGTGGGTTGCAATGGCCATGGCACTTTATTTCTACATTGTAAAGTAGTGTCCTTTTTTTGGTAAACATGTAGATTCACTACATCTAGTGTGATGTTGAACCCGATTTACAAGTTCTTCATAAAAATATTGAGCATCAACAATAAGTATTTCATTAATGGTGAGTGTAGACATCTAAAATTCTCAACTCAGTCATCGTTAATAATTTTATCATTATTCGTCACTAAATATAATCATACCTAATCAAATCAGTATCATTATCTTAACATCTCATTTATATTTTCTTCCATCACACTAACCTGACACCTTCATCACATCATCATTTTCATTAATTTATCATCCACTCATCATCCTACTTAACTATTAATCAAATTCTCACATTATTAAAGAATTTTATATTCCTTGTCACCTACCATCAATTACCCCCACTAACAATCCTATCAAATCACATACCTAATCATTGCCTAAATCCTCATCAATTATCTTAATCATCTCTAGATCGTACACCATCTTGAGCCACTCACCATCTTCCTCTAGATTCTTGTAAGAATTTTTAATTCCTAAACTCCCAACTATTAAAACCTCTCATTAATCTTCCACTATTGATCACAATCCTCCATAACACAAATGTAGCCCTCCATTCCTCCATGAAGCTCCTATAAATTGAGCTACACCCCATACAAACCATCTTTTGAACTTTGAATCCTTAAGCCTTGAAGCTTTGCCATCTTTGCATCTAAGCTATACATCAACTATTGTCAAGAAATCAAGCATCCTTGCCTAAGCGTTGTTACCAACAGAATACTTGGCAAATTCACAAGGAACCTTCTGTCATGAACCCCAAAAAATATCAATGTGTCAATTTTGTAAGTGTTGCATCCAACATGCTCCAAGTTCCCATTTTATGAATATTTTTTGATCAGTTTGTTCTTCCTGCAATTTAAGTAAATCATTTCCTAGAATTTTATATACTTGTTGATTGTAGATCTTCAGACTCAGAAGCTTGACACTAGTGCATTCCTGAATTTGATTTCCCATGGGATCCCTTATGTAGAAGGGTTGTTAAACTACTGAAATTTAATATAGTCACAAACATGAACAGTAAAAAATGCCACCTTCGATTTTTTTAATCTCCATACCCTATTTTAAAAGCTCCAAACCCATTTTATGCATATCCTGTAACCTTGACATTCCATCAAACCACACGTCTTTGAGGCATTTTGTCAAACAATTGGTACGTCGGGTAATACTGCACAGTAAATACTAAAGCACAAACTTCCTTATTAGTGTCTTGTAATGAAGTTGACACAAATAGGTATTATTTCTTTAGACTAAGCTCTTTACCTTGATAGGAATGGTCACCTAGGTACAAGACACTACTAATAGTCTAAGTTTGTTGCTTGTTAATAATAGCATTGATATAGTCTCAAGTACTAAATGATTCATGTGTGAAACCATTTATTACAAATTGGAACTTGTGAGGCCATATATCATAGAAGTCCTTGAAAATAGTTGTTTTAAGTATTCAAGATATACTATACATGCAACAAAAAATAATTTTGCACAAAGCTGGATGGGTAGTGGGAGCTTGGCTTGGTAGTGCTAAAAAAGTTCAAGGTCGTTGGGCTAAACCTTGATTCCAAGTATTCAAAATAATAATAAATAATGTTACCATAAGAACACTCTTCAAAGAACCTTCATCAATGATTGACATTCTAGAAAGACAAGCATTTTTTTTAGATCCTCCAAGAATATTTTTTTGCAAAGTAAAATAATAATTTTTTTAATGGAATACATAAAAAAATGTTATTTGGTGCAGGTTGATTGGCTATTTTTTCATGTTATTGTCCACTTCACTTGGATCGATGCATTACATTTATTTTGGTGCAATCAAAGTATGGGTTTAGTTATTGCATAGAACATGGATTTGATTTGGCATTGAATGCTAGATCTATTCACGCGGTATGGATTGCTGCATTTGATGGCTTAACATTCAACGTTGGATTAATTCATCAAAGAACATGATAGTGGGTTATAAATAAGTAAATATTTGTAGAAGCTTATTATGGCTTGTTAAGTGTATTTGTATAACATTTCAGATTGTTGTAAGATGTTTCTATAACTAAAATTTTATTTAGATTTTTTTGGTAATTTGGCACACGTTGGGAAGATGGTGGCAAAGATTATGCAGCTTGACTTTAAACATGTAAATTGTCTTTGCTTAAATGTTCTCTAGGCTTATTTAACAAATCCATTTCGTAAACATCCTGCAACCATGTGATTCAATATGATTACATCTAATAAAGGCATTTCTTTGAAAAGCCTTAAATCCTATTAACATGTAATCATCGCATTCCATAAGGTCATATTTCTTAGAGGCATTTTGCCACACAATCCACATGCTTTGCACTATACTTCCACATTTTGCACACATGTATATGAGGGCATTCAACTATGATCATGAGAATACCCATGTCTTTTGCAAGCTACAATTGGGATATTCCATGAGAAGACATTTCATTCAATCGTTTGCTCAAACACTCTGAACATCCACTAGAATTCCATTATTCTAAATTAGATTTTTGAGGAAAAAAAAGAAAGAGTTGAATTGACCTTCTGCTTGACATGTGCTTCTGCTAAGTTGCACATCTTCCCTAGTAGTGGTGAGCTAGCATTTTTTTCTGAAATTAAAGTAAACAACCAAGTCAATGTAGCAAACATGCATCACTTACATCAAGAGGACAACTCGCCACTTGGATATCTATGGGAGTTTTCATCAGGAGAGCCTATAAATTCCATTTTGGTTATATCTTTTTTTCACACATGTTCGATGAAGGCATTGACAATGGAGAAAAGCATGGGAGGTGTTTCTTATCTTTTATTTTAATGTTGTTTGTCATCCCGAGTTTAGGTAATCTATAACTCTCTTGCATATCATTATCATTTGTTTTTGAGATGGAAGTGGGTTGAATTGATGTTATTTTGCAATTACAGGGATGGTGGGAAGTATAAAGGTCCTACAATATTGCCCGATAAGAAATAATTACATGTACACCAGATATTGCATTGTTTCTCCCGACTATGGAGATGCATGTCTGAAAGAGCGATTCCCATTCGACAACTATGATAAAATTTACTCTGTAAGAACAAGCAGGTGTTACAAGGTTTGTTAATCATTCTAGTTATTTAGTCCAACTACTTAATTTAGTAAATAAATGAGAACTCAAAACAATTACCAATATATTGTTAAAGCTAGTTAGTCTGAATTATTGGGTAATCAAATATAGAACAAAGGCCACGTAGTGGCTAGTCCCTGTCTTTGTATTGTAAATTGCTTTTGCTTGAATTTGTATATATATTTTGTAATATAAACTTAATTTGTATGTATATTATATCTTATAATATGAACTGTATTTTATAATATAAATTTATTTTGATAATTTGAATTTGAAGATACAAATTTAATATCGTAAAATAGCTGTAATCAGTGAAATTTAAACATGTATCTTGTAATATAAATTTCTTTTGATTATTTGAATTTGAAAATACAAATTTAATATTGTAAAATGCTCTGAGCAAAAATTTAATATATAAATATAATATATATATACAGAAATACATATACACATACAACAAGACCAAAAGTAAGGCTAGTCACAGATTTTATACACAAAGGAATATACATTAAAAATAAATGTACAAATTGTTGTATACAATCTGTTAGTGCTAGCACAGTGCCTCCATGTTAGTCCCGGCATTGGATTGTTGCTTGGCATAAAGAAATTGAAGCTCTCTTTGCTTCGTATTTAGACAATATTATCCCTGAAACTCGCCATAATTGAATGATCTACTTGCCAATGAAAGCCCAAACGCACTCGGTTTCTTTGGAAATTTTGCTTCCCACTCTTGAGGAAGGTTAACTTGAGAAATGATTGTATCGGAAAGATGCTTTTTCTTCAGCAACAATGCAATCGTCTTGATGTTCAATGAATCTCTCCACCCTGCAATAACCCTCTCCCAAAAAAAAATTCCAAAGCTATTTCAAACAATCAATACAAAACAGAAAAGGATCGAGGAGAGGCACGTAATCAATTCAATCTGTTGTTGATATATTTTGATGAATATATTCTTATTTATTTTAATCTGAGAACAGTTTTTAAATTTTGCAATATATATATACATACCTTGAGAAGACTATGTTGCAATCACATGGATGCCCTCCGGTTCCGTAGGTCTTGTGATGGGTTGGGAGTAAAAGAATGAGGAGTAAATTGCCCACACAAGAATAAACCGCGTCCACCATCGATAAAATCTGCAAATACACACACACGCAGAGAAAGAACTCCTGATTTTCCCAAATTGAAAAGCTTTTTCGCATCTGATAAAAAACTTAAAAGATTCTCGTAAAATTAAATGCCGTCAGGTTTGATAAAGAAGCTTGTAGAACATCCTTTGAGGAAGCTTCCACTGATTCTAGTGCGGAAGGTGAGGCCGTTTTCATGGCTTCGGTTTTGGCGGCTTCGATCGTAATAAACTACTAAACAATCATTTAAATCATCTTTTAATCCATTTTAATCATCTAATCAAATTAATCTTGTTTGAGTAACCCCATTGTGTATGCTCTCTCCTCGCACCCATTGAGTGACTTTATAGATTAAAAGCAATCGAAGTTACCTTGTTTGTGTTTGAATTTAGTTAATATATCCTCATTGTTTTTTTGTGTATTTTTATAACTTGGGGCTAGATTGTGTATGCTCTCGCCTCGCACCCTTAGGGTGACTTTGGGGATAAAAAATAATCGACACCTCCATTTTTTCTTTTTTTTAGGGGCAATATGGTGTGGATTTGATGACCATGCACTTCTCATAGTCCTTTGGTAGGTTGTGACATATTTTATTACCACACACTAATTCATATTGTGTGTTTCGATAGAATATAAAAATCAAGGATAGTTGTCGTAAAGTTGAGCGAAATTCTCCATAAAGGGTTTTGTGAAGTGAGGAGGTCATACTTCAATACTCAGTCATCAAACAACATCCTTACATGGGCTTGGCCCCCACATACCACAAAGTATTAAAGGGATGTACCTAGAGAGCCTAATACAACCTAGATTAAGACCCTTTGATCATAAATAATTATCAATGTAGGGGGAAAAACATCCTTGAAGATCACTCATCACATACAAACATAAAGTGAGGATTAGGAGACCAACCTAGTCACCACTTTACGCATGTAGATCGATGAGATATTAGTTATATTGCATGCCCTTATGTACTAGTATAGGCTTGTGGCTTGCTTGATTTTATTTGTGTGTTGTCAAGGCTTGTATTGTTTGTAAACCTCACACCCTACACCAAACAACATCCATATCAACATCCATATATCAACCTAATCCAAAATCAACTATAACATCAACACCCATCATCTAAAATCAACTTTACATATACTTCCTTAATTGATAACTCTTAATCCAAACACACATCAACATCATTTGATCCAAACATACATCGACCAACATCTTTCATCTAATCTTGATAACTCCACATACCATAACCAACATCCAATCTTAGTTTGTTAAAATCCTAAAATCTAATCAGGTTTGAGTCAATCCTCACCAGCCAATCCAATCATCCACTTAAATCCAACAACCACATTTATCCAAATCGCATTATTCAATCAAACAATCTCTATATATCATCCAACATCTATTTTATCCAATCCAAATTGAGTCATCCATCACTTAAACTAGCTTACAATCCTAAGATCAACCAATCCAACATCAAATAAATCATCATTTGAGCTACTTAAAATCTAGCCAACATCTATCAATCAAATCATCATCTGGGGTTATGTTTAAAATAACCCTAATCCAATCTATTAAACATCAATCTCAAATCTTGTACAAACTTATCACCTATAAACATTCTAGGATTAGCCATACCCAAATCAATCCTAAATCAGGTTATCTCACTATCAAATCAGTCAACTTACTCAAGTTTATCATTACCGAAATCAATTCTTGTGGGTATTGAGGTCTTTTGCAGTATACCATAAAAACGAAAATTACCGAAATTTGTTGGTGACAGATTTGAAGATCTAGTACAACATTGTCATACATACATCACTATCCGAAATGACAATGGGCAAACAAATTAATGGATGTGACTAAGATGTTTTCCGAACAACC